>CM066034.1:772498482-773043482 GCA_033557465.1 Ichthyophis bannanicus | reverse complement strand
TCGTTCATTTATGGCGCCTTGTAGCGCGCGTTCTCGGCGCGTTCTCGGTAACAATGTAGCACCCATGTCCTTATTTGGGGTTTCTGTCTCTAACGCGGCTCCTAACGCGAATCGCACTAACGCAGTTTAGTAAACATACCCCTAAGTGTACCTGAGGCAATGGAGTGTTAAGTGGCTTGCCCAAGACTACAAGGAGTGGACATGGGACTAGAGACCCCAGTCCCTCTGGCCTGAGGTTGCTTGTCCCCATGCAGGAATTGAACCCCTGGCCCTCTTGCCTGAGGTAACCTGTCCCAACCACTGAGCCACTCCTCCTAAGGAGCTGCTCTTTCTCTAGGTTTTATTTTTATTTATTTATTTAACAGGTTTTCTATAATGCCTTCTCCTATAATCAAAGAGGTTTACATAGCAACTCAAGTGCAATTACATGGAATTACAAACTCATTACATAGTAAGGCGGGGAGGGGAGACATGCAGGAGGTGCTTAGTAGTAACTTATTTACAGAGAGGAATATTTACAGTAGGTGTTGAAACCTCCTTATGCTGTACTGTGGGGGTGTGAATGGTTGTGGGGTTGGGTCTCAGGGAAGTTGAAAATTGATTAGTTTGTGGTAAGACCAGGGAATTGATTGTGGTGTAGGAGATGGGAGGTGAATATCTTGGGGTATGCTGTTGGTTACAAAAATGAGGTCCAGCAATCCTCCTTTGTTGTGGGTTGGTTGGTTTACCATTTGAGTGTATTCTAATGCTTCCATGGCGTTTATGAAGGATTTGGTGGTTTTCTGTGGGCCTATGGTAGGTTCAGGTTGCCTTAGAATATGGCTTGCTTGATGCTCATAGGCTGGTTACAAGTGGTCTGAAGGATGGTTGTAAGTTGGTCTGCTGGTGCAGTGGAGGATCTATATACCAGGCGAGTGTGAGATGCTTGTTTGTTATGACAAGCATGTCTAGGCCATGCGATGATGTTGTGCTGACTTGGTGGAAGCATAGTTGCTCTCTGGCTGATTTGAAGACACTGTTAGTTCTGGGGCAATTGAACATGTTGTAATTTGATTCTACAAGTTGATTCATTAGATGGTATCACTGTCCATGAGCCAGGACTCGGTGACACACATGATGCTGTATCTATGTCAGGATCATTAAGGAGATCTGACAGGATAGGAATCTTGTTGCATGCAGAGTGAGCATTGATAAGGACACATTTTAGGTAGGTGGAAGTCATAGGGTTGGTATGCAACTGTGTCTCAACGCTGTTGAGTGGTCTAATTCTTATGAGAGATCCTGTGTTTGTGTTCTTGTTCTTCGCTCTCGGTGCCATGTAAGAGAAATCATGACGGGAGGTGGTGTCGAATTATAGGGATATGGTGTGGATGAGGTGTGAATGATTCTGCATTCGTAGTTAGCATAGCTAATAGTTATGAAAAGAGTGAGTGAGTTCATGATTGGTGTTGGAGTGGCCTTAGGTAACAGTTAGTGGAGGGAACCAGTTGATAGGGGCAAGCTGTTCTTGTAGTGAGGATGAGCGGCACATTGTCAGGAGTATACTGCTGGAGGCATGGTACAAGGTAAGGTGGGGCATTCTTATATACAGTGGAGTCTTGGCTCTTATTTATAAGTGGGATTGATTGAGGTCGGCTTTGAAAGGAAAATCATGCCATTAATTTAACCCAGTGGTCTGGAATCAAGCAGAAACTGCTTAGTAATAGAAAAAGGTTTCCACATAATTACTTGGATAAGAGGTATTGGGCACTTGTCAGGTTCCCAGAATGTAGAGAGATTCCATGCTGCTTATCCCAGGGGGAAGCAGTGGATTTCCACAGTCTACTTTAATAATGGGTAATGGTCCTTTCCTCCAGGAATTTGCCCATACCTCTTTTAAACCCAGCTACACTAACAGCTTTTACTACACTTTCTGGCAACAAATTCCAGAGTTTGATTATGCAGAATGAAAAAATATTTTCTCCATTTAGCCTCTATGCTGTCTCCCTTCGGCCATCTCTTTTCCAAGCTGAAGAGCCCTAATCTTTTAAGCCTTTCCTCATAAGGGTATCTGAAGAGTATTTGACGAGTCAGAAGTGCATGCTAGCTGGTTTCGCTAATAGAGTCTTTAGGGGGGATTATCGTATAAAGGAGTTTTCATGCATAAAAAGCCTTTTAACAAGTGTATTAGGGCTTTTGATAGCGCACACTATTAGTAAATGACACCCTAAGGGAGATATGTACTAAACCGCAGTAGTCTTTTGCAACTGTCCTTATTCCATAGTGGTTTAGTGGTCATGGGGGCAGGAGTGGTCCTCTTCACTCCTGCCCCTGCATTGCGGCTCCTCAAAATGGCCAGAATCATGTGGTACTGCCACCTGGTATACTTACAGTAGGGGGGCAGCACTGCCAGATCGTGACCATTTTGTTAATACTGGCTCCTGGCTGCTTCATGGCTGTGATCTTGCAGCACTGCCTACTAGTGTCCCCACGCTAAGGGGCAGTGTTGAATGTTCATGGCCGTTTAGAGGAGCTGTGATGCAGGGGGTAGGAGCAGAGAGGATAAGCTCCTGTTTCCTATGACCATTAGACAGCCACGGAGTATGGTAAAGGCTCGGGGAAGGGGAGGGGCGATGGTGGGGTGGGGGGGCCTCCTTAGGCCAGCTAGCTATCCTGGAATTTGAGTTGGGAAGGAGGGGGGGGGGTGTCAGGGACCAGCTGGCCAGGTTTTTTTCTTTTTGTATCGGGAAGGAGTGGAGTTAGGGGGCCCGACTGATGAGCTGAGCATTTAGCGTGGTAAGGGGGTGCAATGATCCCACCCAGACAGTTCCCTATATGGCTCAGGAGCTCTCTGGGGGGATCAGTGCTGAAGGGGATCTGTGCATCCATGATACTGACAATGTTCTTAGTTTGGATGGAATTGACTCCTCTTATCTGCAGCCATGATTAGGCCAATTTTGGCAGCCATCACACAGAAATTTTTCAAACGATGGCTGCCAAACATCGACATGCCTACTTCCCGCCCCAATCCCGCCCCATCCCAACTCCAACACACAAAATGCAGGTTTTGCTGAAAACTGCCTGCGATATCCCCTTCCTTCTTCCTCTTTTTTTCCCTTCCCTCCCTCCTCCACCTCTTCCCCTTTCCCCTTCCCCTCCTTTCATTCTCCACCCCCTTTTCTCCTCCTTTTTCAACTTTCCCCTTTTCCTTTCCACCCTTCTTCCCTCCCTTCTTCCTCCGTCCCTCCTTTCCCCCACCCCCTTCCTTTCCCCTCTTCCCCTGCTCCCCCTTCCCCTTTACCCTCTCCCTGCCTCCCTCCCTCCCCCTTCCCCCTCCTTCCCCCTTCCTTCCCCTTTCCTCTTCTTCCCCCTTCCTCCTTCCCCTTTTCCCCCTTCTCCTTCTTTTCCCCCTCCCCTCCTTCTTCCCTCTTCCTTTTCCCCCTCCCCCTCCTCCCCCTTTCCTTTCCCACCCTCCCTCCCTTCCTCCCCCTTCCCCCTTCCCCTTCCCCTCCCCTCCATCTCTGCCCCTTTCCCCTCCACGTTCCCCTTCCCCTTCCCTCCCTCTCCCCTTCCCCTCCCTCTCCCCCTCCCTTTTCCCTCCCCTTCCATCCCCCTTTTCTTCCCTTTCCCCTTTTTCTTTTCCCCTTCTTCCCTTTCCTCCCCTCCCCCTTCCCCCTCTCTCTCCCCTTCCCACTTCCCCCTTCCCCCTCCACTCCACTCCCCTTTCCTTCTTTCTGCTCCTTCCCCTTCCACCCTTTTTTCCCTCCTTCCCCTGCCCCCTTTTTTTCCCCCCTCCCCTCCTCCCCCTCCCCCTTTTCCTCCCTCTTTCTCTTCTTTCCCCTTCCCCTTTTTTTCCTTCCCCTCCCCTCTTCCTTCTTCCCCCTCCCCCTTCCTTCCCCCTTCCCCCTTCCTCTCCCTTTCCCCTCCCCTACTTCCTCCCTTTCCCCTCCCCTACTTCCTCCCTTCCTCCTCCTGGTTTGCTTTTAGAGTCTTATATTCACGGTCTAGTGTTTTAATTATTTATTGTTTGTCACTGGATTCAATTTTATTGGTCATTTTATGATTTAATTATATTTATTATTTCTCATTTTTATTGATAAAATCTTTGTTTTTAATGACATATTTTATCGATACACATGCACTAGTGGTTTATTTTTGTGATTTTATGCTGCTCTTGATCTTAGCATTCCCTGGGACCTCAGCTTATTGCCTTGGTCCTATTTTTAATTTGTTTTTAAATTTGTCCTTCAGTATGGAAATGTAACAGCATCTTGTTCAAAAATTTGTAGATAATTGTCCTCGAAATTTTGTGATTATGGAATACTCCTATGAAGAAAGGCTGAAAAGGTTAGGGTTCTTTAACCTGGAAAAGAGACAGCTGAGGGGAGATATGATAGAAGTCTATAAATTAATGAACGGAGTAGAACGGGTAAACATAGATCGATTGTTTACGTTATCAGAATATAGAAAGACTAGGGGACATGCAATGAAGCTACAGGGTAAACTATTTAAGACTAATAAATGAAAATATTTTTTCACTCAACGTGTAATCAAACTCTGGAATTTGTTACCGGAGGATGTAGTAAAGGCTGTTAGTGTAGCTGGGTTTAAAAAAGGTTTGGACAAGTTCCTGGAGGAAAGGTCCATAAACCATTATTAAGAAGTGACCGAAGATATCAATGCTTGACCCAGTACAAGCATTGTGGAACTTGTGTTTCTTGGGGAAACTGCTAGGTATATATGACCTAGATTGGCCACTGTTGGAAACAGAATACTGGGCTTGATGGACCTTGGTCTGACCCAGTATGGCATATCTTATGTTCTTATGTTCTTACATTTGTTTCTACCACTTGTGATAAGATCTATTCTCTGATGCCTCTTTTATTAGCGTTGCCTTCTTAGGACCTTCAGCAATTATTTTATAGTACTGCCATGTGATATTACTTGACATATATGATTGAGTAGAATAGGAACCCTTGATACTTTGTTACATCTTTATGCCCTCTTGGATTTGATTTTTTTACATTTCATTTGCGGCATTTCCGTAATCATTCCCTTTGCAATTCAATTCATTTTGTTGCCCTCTATCTCGACCTGTCTGGTCCCTCTATAAGACACTTCATGATACAATAGTTGCATTTTACACAGGATCTCTCATTGTTTGGCTGGGATTTAGCCATGGGATTTCCCATTATCACTGTCCCTATTTGTTTTTAGACTTTTCATAGCTGACAGCGGTTGTCATGTTGACGTTCCCTCATTAGCATATTTTATTTTATATCCATCAGGTGAACAATAGTTTCAGTCCATTTATTTCATTTCATTCCCACACTTTTAATTTTCATTTATCACAATATGCTCCACTGGTTTTATTTTATTATTGTTTTTGTTTTAATGACGTTGGCCCATTTTTAACCTTTGACCTTTTGACGACGGGAAAGATGACTTGTTTTTTAAAAGCAGTTTCAGTTGGTTGGCATTCCTTTTCTGGTCATTAGACCTGAGATATTACTACGGCACAATTGTTTGGTAAGCTTCTATATAATTTTACAATAATTCCTTCCCCAATAAAATAGGATATGGTTCCGTTATGATCAGGTTTTTTTCTTTTTTACAGCGGTGTTAATCATCCTCTGGAGTGGTTTTAAGCCCGTGCTATATAGTTGGTCCTCCTCATCTCTTTTCCTTCCCTTGGGGTAGTTACTATTTTGTTGACACCATTGGTGACTCATTGTAGATATCTTTCTGCCATAGCTCACCATGCAGCACATGGATTCATGTTTGGTATCCACATTATATGCACTAAAGTGGTTTATTTGTTTATTGGTTCCATTTTATAATTTGTGTTTTATAGTTTATAGCATGATGTTTTTATGGTTTTATATTATTGTGTATTAAAGTTTTTATAGTTTTCTCATTTATTTTATATGTTTTATATTTTGTATCTATATTATGATTATTATGTATTTTCATTGTTTTTATTGTACGTTCTTGAGGTTTGTTATTTTTTTCCCCCTGAAGAAGGCCCTACAGGCTGAAACGCATTGGGGCTTAATAAAAACCTGAAATCCGCTAGGTTGTGTACTATATTTTAGTATCACCATCTATTGCTCATATTGTCCTGACCTGAAGAAAGATTTACCTTTGAAAGCTAGTCTACAAATGTATTTAGTCCAATAAAAAGATATCACCTCATTTTCCTTTTTGTTTTCCTTTCTATTTAACAGCATTTTACAAGGGACTCTGCTTGACAGAACCTTTTTTAAATCACTGTCATCAGTTATCTGATTTTCTTGAATCTTTTCTTGAGGTTATCTTGAGTAGGACTATCCTAGTAGCTACTTTTGTGAATGAGGTGGATGAGATTACAACGTTGAAGTTGTATTTCAAGAGCAAGCAAGTTTCCTTCTGTGGTCAGTGGGTTATCGTCTTTACGGACATTTCCTGCTCCATTCAAATGCGAAGGAAATCTTTTTTGCTTTTGAAACCCAAAGTGTTAGCTATCAGGGCAATGTTTTTTCTACATTTCACCTCTAAGTGCCAAGTGGTATTTCAAGGGAATCAGTTCATGTTTTTGATTCTTTGCAGTTGGAGGATTTTCTTTGGGATAAGGTTTCTGTGTCCTGTCTGTATGGGTTTAATGGGGTTCCAATGGGGGATATTGAATCTGTATCTCTTTTCTTGATGTTTGTTTGTATTATAACTTCTGGGGGAAAGTAAAGTTATTCTAGTACATGGAAAAAACATTTTAGGATTCCTCCCAGATGCTTTGTAACACCTTCTCTCTTAATGTGGGCTTTCATTTATATTTGCTTGAGGTAATTGCATTGTTTCTTTTTTAAATAAATATTTCTCTGTTACTTTGTTGTCACTTTTGTAATAAGTTTAAAATTCAATAAAAGTAAAAACAAATACTGTCTTGAAATGTCCTGAAATGGATGTGGGAATTCCTCTCTCCACGTCCTTTCTAAAATGTACCTTTAAAAATATGACTTTTTATCAGCATTTCTCAACCCCAGTCCTCAGGATGCACCTAGCCAGTCAGGTTTTCAGAATTACCACAGTGAATATGTTTGAGAGAAATTTGCATGTATTGCCTCCATTGAATGCAAATTTCACTCATGCACAGTCATTGTGGCTATTCTGAAAACCTGACTGGCTAGGTGTGTGCCAAGGACAGGGCTGAGAACCCCTGCTTTACTGTGTATACAAAATGTTTACTGTGTATACAAAATGAGTACTAGAAGGGAGAAGAGTCCATACATTCTTCTCCCTTCTAGTACTCTGGCCAGACTTAAAGGTATAAGTCATACAGATAGTGGCCAGAATTTCACTGCTGTATGTATAACTTGTAATGACAATCCCAGAACCCTCCTGGCCCTTCCTATAACGATACAGAAACATTTTGTCTGTTTTATAACTTAAACGGCCAAAATATATTTGTCCAATGGCTGGCAAACATGTTTCAGAGACTACTTATGCAGTCGTACCTCCTGCCATTCACATACATGGTTTTCCATATCAGCCTCATGGTTTCCAAGGGCTCTGTTTTTGTTTTCAGAGTGGAGTGATCCATTTCTGGTCTTACTCTGATCTCCCCAGAAGAAATAAGGTTACACAGAGGAGTTAAATGAGGAGCAGATCAAGAGAACTGGATTTAGCTCCCACTTTTCTCAGAAGTTCAAGGAGAGTTACATTCAGGCACATTAGGTATTTTCCTGTCCCCAAAGAGTTTACACGCTAGCTTTGTACCTGAGGCAATAGAGGGTTAAGTGTCTTGCCCAAGATCACAGATGGCATCTGTGGGCTTTGAAGAGGCTTCCTTAGGTTTCAGCCTACTACTCTAACCATTAGGCTACACCTCTACTCCACCTGTCTGCAACACAGTGAAACCAAGGGGTATGTTGACTAAGTAGCGATAGCGGCTTCCGTGCGATATCACATGGAAGCCACTACCTCTGCTTAGTCAACATACCCCCAAGTTTAGTAGCCCTCTTGAGAGAGACTGTATTGCTCTTTTCAAGCCATGTACTATAATCTTTGGTTTTATGTTTCTTTCCCAGCACCCCTTGGGAGTTACGTGAGCAATCGCTTATCCTGTCAAGTTGGAATTATTTTCGGAGGACTGCTTGCCTCTGCTGGACTAATCCTAAGTTCCTTTGCCACAAACCTGGAGTACCTGTATCTTACCCTTGGAGCCCTTACAGGTAGCATGCCTGGGGATCATTTGGCTTATTGATTTCACCTGTAGCACAACAAAGGGTTACAGAGGCCTCAACAGGTGGAAGTAATGTTTCATTATGTCCTGTACCCAGTAGAGTATTAGCTGTAATTCTTCTGTGTTCACTGTTGCTTATACAGCAGTAAGTTACCCTTATATTCCTTTCAATACCTGTATATTCCTTTCCATATTCACACAGAGACTGTGCCACACTACAGCAGACCGTACAGCTAAATATTGTATCACATACTGTTTTATTAAATGTAGAAGAGGTTTGCATTTAACTCAATAATTACACTATAGTTCTCTTTGCTTGCATCTCCCCTGCAAAGTTTGAGTCAGGAAACTGAAGGCCTGATTTAACTTTTGGGTGACAGGAGAATGAAAAAAAAACAAGAGCCTTTATGCCAGCGCATGTTTCTGAAGCAGGCTCTCCTTTGCTTTATCTTTTGGAAAGAAAAAGAATCTGCAAGAAAAAGTTGCACTGTCAAAGGGCAGTACATAAAAACCCAGCGGGAGTAATTTTATAAGGAGCCGCAGAAAGTTCTGGGCATAAGTCACAGTAATTTAATGGTTTACGCGTGTCAATGAGCATTTACAGGAGTGCTTTGGGCGGTTGCTCGTCTGTAAGTATCCACGTCGGCCAATCGCCTGTGCTTTCACTGTTGGCAAGTACTTGGGTGAAGTATGGGCAGAGTGCAAATTTACATACGTAAATTAGAAAATACTCAAATTTGCATACTTTAGTGAGAAAAGCTAGGCATGGGCATTGGAGTTTTGGAAATGAGGAGTGGAGGGTGAGGGAGGAAATTTTCCTCTTAGCGTTTCAGAGGATTTCTGGCAGCTAAATCACTTCTGGACAGCCCGAGGATGCATATCACAGTCACCGGACATGCATACAGACCATAATACATTCAGAGTGACTTTTAATATTCTTTGTTCATTAATATACTCTTTCAGACAAAAAATATAGTTTTCCGCTCTTTGCTGTCTCTTGTCCTCACTGTAGGCTATGGAGTTGGGGAGACCGCCTCAGGGACAATCCCTGAAAAGTGACGTCATCTGGTAGCCTTAGAATTTATACCAACTGTAGAACTGGCATAAGTGCTTGTGCCTTGATTTAATTTCATTTTTGACCACTTATACCGCTATTTTATAAAATAGGCACCAGTGACATGCAGAAAAATGCTCATTGACCACGCCGGACTTTATAAAACGACCTCAGCTTGACATTTGCTCAGCCCTTAAATTCGACCCTTTGGGACAAAAAAATGTAGAGACGAACTTTGCAAAAATTTTTGGTTTCCACAATTTTTTTTCTTTCGAGATTTTTCCATTCCAGAAGTTGCAGGAAATGTAAGCCTAGGGCAGAAGATATGATGTATCCAGACTTATGCAAGGGAAGCATCTGCTCTTTAAACCTGGCCCTGAAAAGCTCTCTTTCGGCTGAGTTGTTCTCCCACTGTTTATTTGAAAATGCAAAGAGATAAAAACAACAGTAGTGACAGGGACAAACCAGAGGCTCTGATCAGCCGGAGCAGCAAGAAAGGGATAGGCACTGCAACATGGAAACATAGCTAGAGCAATCTGGTAGCAGTATCGAACTTGACAGCTTATTTACAATGGAGACGCCTTTGCTGCACTCTTACTACACACATTAATAATCATTCTTAAAGTTATTTTAATGAACCGAAGCCATAACAGAGACTGCCATTTCCAAAGAGAATGACCATATAGCTCCATGTCTTAAAAGGAAAGGTTCATCCAGTCCTGGTTTTGTCCAGTGGAGATGTAGAATTCCTTATCTTGGGGAAATTTGGAAAAGAAATAATCCAGAAATAGCCTAAATGTAAGAAAAAGAGTGCATGTGCAGGATTGCCAGTTGACTCCAGATATGTCCAACAGGGTTGGTCATAAGAACATAAGAACATAAGATATGCCATACTGGGTCAGACCAAGGTCCATCAAGCTATCCTGTTTCCAACAGTGGCCAATCTAGGTCATACGTACCTAGCAGTTTCCCCAAAAGACACAGGTTCCACAATGCTTGTACTGGGTCAAGCATTGATATCCTGGGTCCCTTCTTAATAATGGTTTATGGACTTTTCCTCCAGGAACTTGTCCAAACCTTTTTTAAACCCAGCTACACTAACAGCCCTTACCACATCCTCCGGTAACAAATTCCAGAGTTTGATTACACGTTGAGTGAAAAAATATTTTCTTTTATTAGTCTTAAATAGTTTACCCTGTAGCTTCATTGCATGTCCCCTAGTCTGTCTATATTCTGATAACGTAAACAATCGATCAACGTTTACCCGTTCCACTCCGTTCATTAATTTATAGACTTCTATCATATCTCCCCTCAGCCGTCTCTTTTCCAGGTTAAAGAGCCCTAACCATTTTAGCCTTTCTTCATAGGAGTATCCTTCCATCCCCTTTACCATTTTGGTGGCTCTTCTCTGAACCTTTTCTAATAACGCTATATCCTTTTTAAGATACGGCGACCAGAATTGCACACAATATTCAAGGTGCGGTCTCACCATGGAACGATATAGAGGCATAATAATATCTTTTGTTTTATTTTCCATTCCTTTCCTTATCATACCTAGCATTCTATTTGCTCTCTTGGCTGCCGCTGCACACTGGGCCGAGGGTTTTAACATTGTGGCCTACCACTCCGTGCGCCTACGCCCCCTAGGGCCGGCAAGGCAGATTGTTTCTGCTTTTGGACGCTTACTGTTGTATTTGTGCAGGCGCCCGCCTAATAGGACACGAAGATCACCTCTTTTAATGTAGTTGTGGTTTGCTTTTATTTAGCAGTCCGAATGGAAGAGGCACAGGGCAATTTGTAACATAAATTGCTTTTTATTTGTTTTTCTTCAAGTAAATCACTTGTGGCAAAAAGCTCAAGAAAAAGGCAAAATCACATTAACCAAAATAGGATTCTTCACCAAAGAATGTCCAAGGTGAATTCTACAAATAAACTTCTTCACTCTTGGTAGTAGTACTTCTATTATTTACAGATACAGCAAAGATACCATTTGTGCATCATTCACAAACTTAGAAATAGTGGAGCTTTACTTTCTCTGCTGGCATAAGTTCAAGACATCAATCAGAGTGCCACCTCTCAGTTTAAAACCGTTAGCTTATTTAGCTGAGGTTACAGCAGCAATAGAACCAGCTACTTTTACACATGAGGGTTTGGTTATCTTCCTGTCTGTTTTTCAAGCATACAGTGATTCTAGCACTTCTGTTGCCTTCTTACTTCTTTCACACAGCATTTAGTAAAAGCATTATATATTAGTCACACACAGACTGCAATCCATTGATTCGGCTGAGTACACTGAATTATTAGAGAAACAGTCCACATCCATTTCTGCTGGGGAATTATATGGCTCTGTGCTTGGGGTAACCTCTGGCTCAACCTGTTGTACGTTCTTCAACAGCTTTAAAAGTTTTCCCCACTTTAGCTTCTGGTTCCCCTTTATAACCGGGTTGGAACCTCTTGCCTTTCTCCCTCTTAATAAATCCTCTTCAGGAAATGCATAAGCTTTTGGGCTGGCAGTGACTCTCCTTCTAACAGACTTTTTACATTGTCTGTATAGAGGCTCAGGGCTAGAGCTGCTATATTCTGACTCAGAAGTAAAGTCCTGAATTCTCTCCCAGCTCCTTCTATGCCCACACCCTTTACACTTGCCTTGTAAGTGTTGACCAGTCCTCCTGGACCCACCAGAAGACACAGCCTTGAAGTGCTGCTTCCTCTCCCGGTCTCTTGGCCTTCTCACTTGGCTCCTAGCCTGCAGCCTGTCCTGCCTTTGAGCAGTCCTTCTCTGCAGTCTCTCTGGTGTATGAGCAGATCCTGTTTGATCAGTGTCTGAGTCCTCTGTTAGCTCAGCTGATCTTCTAGAGAGACTCCGTCCTCGGGAGTCTGCCAGTTTCTCCTTAGTATTGCACTTGCCTCTGCACTGTCCTGTGCATGGTCCTCGTGTGTGTTGAACTCTAGAATCAACTCCCAGCTGATCCTCCAGTTTCCCCTCACTTCCTGTGTGACGCAGTTTATATGTTCTGTGAATTGTTTGCTTCCCTGGCCCCACCCTCTCTCTGCTTGCAGCTGCCCTAGAGGCTGGGTGTGGCTTCAAGGTAACCCTGCTTCTGTGTGCCTTAGTTTCACTCTCTATGTGGGAATTGTGTTTCAGTGAGCCCATCCCCCGCTTATGGGAACAAATTTCAGTGTTTTTTCTAGTTTTAAAGGGCTCTGCAGCATGCACATCATCACATATCCCCCACCTTAAGCAATTGCCAGCTGGCGCTACAACCCGCGCACAGCTGGAAATCCCAACTAAAGCTCTTGGGTTATTGTCCGGTTCTGTAGCTACTTTCACCACCCGCTCCTGCCATGGACGCAATATGTTGATGTGGTACACCTGTGCTTTCCCTTCCCCGTCTCCAAGGAATATGTCACTGGACCCACCTGTCTTAATACTTTATAGGGCCCTTTCCAGGCATTTTCAAATTTGGAGCCGGCAGCGGCAACCATAACTAGTACCTTATCTCCGACCCGCAGGACGCGTGGTCGGGCTCGTCGGTCGTGATAAGCCTTCTGACGAGCCTGGCTTGCCCTTAAGTTCCCCTCTACCGTTTCCGCCATACGCCGTAAGCGGCCTTTTAAATCTATCAAAAATTGGGGTATCTCCTGCCCGCCCTCTGTGGGCGCTATCCACTGCTCCCCCAGTATGTCTAGCACTCCTCTCGGAGTCCGCCCATACATAAGTTCGTAGGGGGAAGCACCTGTAGAGGCTTGCTTCCTCTCCCTACAAGCATATAGTACTAATGGCAGCATTGTGTCCCACTCTGCCATATTACCTTCTAGGGACCTCCGCAGCATGTTTTTCAACGTCTGATTAAACCTTTCTACCAGGCCATTAGTCTGTGGATGATATGCTGCAGTACGGATATGCTGGATTCCAAAGGCCTCCCACAACTGTGCAAGGTATCTGGACATAAAATTACTCCCTCTGTCAGATAATACCTCCCGTGGGAACCCCACTTCACAAAAGATTTTCACTAATTCCAGCGCTATGAGGCGAGCGGAGGTATTCCGCAAGGGGACGGCCCAAGGGAATCTGGTGGCATGGTCGAGCACAACCAGTATGTACTGGTAGCCTCTGGGCGTTTTTAACAACGGTCCGACTATATCTACCGCTAGTCTATGTACTGGTTTGGCTATGACTGGCATCGGGATTAGAGGTGCCTCCGGCGGATGAGTCGCCGTGACCCTCTGACAAGCGGGGCAGGATGCACAAAATCTCGCGGTCTCCCCAAAGACCCCAGGCCAATAGAACCTAGCCAATACTTGCTCCAAAGTGCCTTGTGCCCCTTTATGCCCGCCCAGCGGGTGATCATGTGCTAGTCTTAACACTACGCCCCTAAAAGCTTGAGGTATCACTAATTGTTTCTTAGTGCCCCCTGACCGTGTATCCGCACTTTCCCTATACAATACATTGTCTTCCAAGAAAAATCTTGGTAGGGTCTCAGATCTTTCCCCAGCGTATTTGAACGCTTGACGGAGAGTAGGATCTGTCCTCTGTTCCCCGGGGAATGAGGGAAATTTTTCTTTTAAATCGGCAGGAACCCAGGGTAGCTCCTGTCCGGTCATCAGTTTAACCCTATTTTGTGCCCGGATCCTCTTCTCCTGTTTCCTTTTTGGTTTCCCTTTCCTAGGAGTATCTTTGGCAGGAGTAATCACGTCCTCCTGGAAGGATGTTCCCGGCACTGGGTCTACTTGTGAGTTAATTTCTTCTTCTAAGGGCTTATCCCCCGTACGGGTAGTAATCATACCTATTCTTTCATCAAGTCTGGGGTCAACTACCTTGCCTACCTTGGGTAAGGTCTTCTCCCTAACTGTGGTATTCTTAATAGCCCTATTCTCAGTTAGCGTGGGGTCAGCTAATTGCCTATCTCGGGTAAGGTCTTCTCCCTAGCTATATCGTCTTGCGAAAAGGTAGCTGATCGGTTGGCTTCCCCCTGTAATTCCTCAGCCAAACCTTTTCTGAATTGCGGCCAATCTCGGCCTAGGACTACTTCGTGCGGAAGCTTGGGTACTATGGCTACTTGCATTTGTTTCTTGAGACCCATTCCCTCTATAACCACCGGGTGCATGGGGTAGGTAGAGGCAGCGCCATGGACGCAACGGATCCGAATATGATCCCCAGAGCTTGGCAGCGAGGGTTCGTCTTTTGCCTCTATCTGCTGCCAAAGCTTCCGGGAGATCATAGACTGATCGGCGCCCGAGTCTAAGAGTGCCTCAGTCGATATCCCCTCTACCTCCACCTTCATCAGGAATCCTTCCCCTGTATCTCGGTGCTGGGTAGTGATTAAGGCCTTCCTGGCTCTACAGTCCCTCTTTATGTGTCCTACTTCTCCACACGAGAAACACTTTCTTGGCATATTTTTCTTACACAGTTTCACATTACCATCAGCAAACCCCTCAAGCTTGGCCTTCCTTTCTAGTAACTCCATTTTGGTTTTAAAAATGCCCTCTTTCTCCAGGCTCAATTTATTGGCCTCTAGAAAGCGGTCTGTCATAGCGATAGCTTCCTGCGTGTTCTTGCAGCTTTGGAGTACTAGGAAGGTTTGCACACCGCTCGGTACCGACTCCATGAACTGTTCAAGAATTATTGTGTCTAAGATAGACTCTACGTCTTTCCCTTCTGGCATCAACCACTTGTATGCCAGGTTCTTTACGCGGTAATATAATGCCTGAGGTCTCTCCCCTGACCTCAATTTACATGACCGCAGCTGCCTGCGGTAGACCGCTGGATTTAGACCTAAGCGATCCTTTACCGCTTGCTTCACATCATCATAGCTTTTAATTAAGCTAGCAGGCATGGCCCGATAGGCCGCTAAGGCTTCGCCTGTAAGAGAGGCAGCAAACCTTAGCGCCCATTGTTCTTTCGGCCATTTTGCTAGAATAGCTATGCGCTCGAAAGATTCAATGTAGTCATCTACATCGTCATCTTTTGTTAGACGACCACCCGCAAAAGCCCCAGTCCCTGACCAGTCCCAGTCCCGAAAATCTGCCCTTGCACCTGGCACAGTTCCAGCAGCATCTTCTCTTTTCCCCTGGGCTTCAAGCCAACTGGACATTGCTTCGATGATCGGTGCTTGTTGCGATTGGAACAGCGCCTTCGCCTGCTCCAGGCTCCGTACGGACAGCTCTTGATGGCGGGCTATCTGGCCGGCCGCCCAGTCCAAGATGTCTCGTGACTCCATCTTTTTTTCCTGCGAAGAAAACAAAAACAAAGCACCAAGTGCGGAACCTTTCACTTCGCCCCTGTCTTGGTGATTGCCTCCCAACAGCCACCCTCTTACACCAGTATTATCCAAACTAACCCTCCAGCCTACGGGTTACCTTGTACTGGTGCAGAGTCTCGCCTTATCAACTCCGTCGCCCTGGACTCCGGTTCCAGTGGTCACTCCGGGCTTTCCTTCCGCTCCGCAGACCTGGAAGTTGATACAGCTGCTCCCTGGGGTTGTCTCTCCTTCCTTCTGGTATGGATGACCTCTCTGGCGTGCCACGTGATCCCAAAGAAAAAAAAAATCCAACACACTACGCCACCTGTGGCCTACCACTCTGTGCGCCTACGCCCCCTAGGGCCGGCAAGGCAGATTGTTTCTGCTTTTGGACGCTTACTGTTGTATTTGTGCAGGCGCCCGACTAATAGGACACGAAGATCACCTCTTTTAATGTAGTTATGGTTTGCTTTTATTTAGCAGTCCGAATGAAAGAGGCACAGGGCAATTTGTAACATAAATTGCTTTTTATTTGTTTTTCTTCAAGTAAATCATTTGTGGCAAAAAGCTCAAGAAAAAGGCAAAATCACATTAACCAAAATAGGATTCTTCTCCAAAGAATGTCCAAGGTGTATTCTACAAATAAACTTCTTCACTCTTGGTAGTAGTACTTCTATTATTTACAGATACAGCAAAGATACCATTTGTGCATCATTCACAAACTTAGAAATAGTGGAGCTTTACTTTCTCTGCTGGCATAAGTTCAAGACATCAATCAGAGTGCCACCTCTCAGTTTAAAACCGTTAGCTTATTTAGCTGAGGTTACAGCAGCAATAGAACCAGCTACTTTTACACATGAGGGTTTGGTTATCTTCCTGTCTGTTTTTCAAGCATACAGTGATTCTAGCACTTCTGTTGCCTTCTTACTTCTTTCACACAGCATTTAGTAAAAGCATTATATATTAGTCACACACAGACTGCAATCCATTGATTCGGCTGAGGACACTGAATTATTAGAGAAACAGTCCACATCCATTTCTGCTGGGGAATTATATGGCTCTGTGCTTGGGGTAACCTCTGGCTCAACCTGTTGTACGTTCTTCAACAGCTTTAAAAGTTTTCCCCACTTTAGCTTCTGGTTCCCCTTTATAACCGGGTTGGAACCTCTTGCCTTTCTCCCTCTTAATAAATCCTCTTCAGGAAATGCATAAGCTTTTGGGCTGGCAGTGACTCTCCTTCTAACAGACTTTTTACATTGTCTGTATAGAGGCTCAGGGCTAGAGCTGCTATATTCTGACTCAGAAGTAAAGTCCTGAATTCTCTCCCAGCTCCTTCTATGCCCACACCCTTTACACTTGCCTTGTAAGTGTTGACCAGTCCTCCTGGACCCACCAGAAGACACAGCCTTGAAGTGCTGCTTCCTCTCCCGGTCTCTTGGCCTTCTCACTTGGCTCCTAGCCTGCAGCCTGTCCTGCCTTTGAGCAGTCCTTCTCTGCAGTCTCTCTGGTGTATGAGCAGATCCTGTTTGATCAGTGTCTGAGTCCTCTGTTAGCTCAGCTGATCTAGAGAGACTCCGTCCTCGGGAGTCTGCCAGTTTCTCCTTAGTATTGCACTTGCCTCTGCACTGTCCTGTGCATGGTCCTCGTGTGTGCTGAACTCTAGAATCAGCTCCCAGCTGATCCTCCAGTTTCCCCTCACTTCCTGTGTGACGCAGTTTATATGTTCTGTGAATTGTTTGCTTCCCTGGCCCCACCCTCTCTCTGCTTGCAGCTGCCCTAGAGGCTGGGTGTGGCTTCAAGGTAACCCTGCTTCTGTGTGCCTTAGTTTCACTCTCTATGTGGGAATTGTGTTTCAGTGAGCCCATCCCCCGCTTATGGGAACAAATTTCAGTGTTTTTTCTAGTTTTAAAGGGCTCTGCAGCATGCACATCATCACAACATGTTATCTACAATGACGCCTAAATCTTTTTCCTGTGTGGTGGTTCCTAAAGTGGAACCTTGCATCGTGTAACCATAGTTTGGGTTGTTCTTCCCTAGGTGTATAACTTTGCACTTGTCCACATTAAATTTCATCTGCCATTTTGATGCCCAGTCTTCCAATTTATCAAGATCCTCTTGCAATTTTCCACAATCCTCTTGGGTTTTAACAACTTTAAATAGTTTCGTGTCATCTGCAAATTTGATAACCTCACTCGTTATTCCACTTTCCAGGTCATTTATGAATATGTCAAAAAGCAGAGGACCCAGCACAGATCCCTGGGGTACACCACTATTCACCTTTCTCCATTGGGAAAATTGGCCATTTAGCCCTACCCTCTGCTTTCTATCTTTTAACCAGTTCCTGATCCACAGTAGTACACTGCCTCCTATCCCATGACTCTTTAGTTTTGCCAAAAGTCTCTGATGAGGGACCTTGTCAAAGGCTTTCTGAAAGTCCAGATACACTATATCAACCGACTCACCTTTGTCCACCTGTTTATTCACACCTTCAAAAAAACATAACAGATTAGTAAGGCAAGATCTTCCTTGTCGAAAGCCATGTTGGCTGTCTCCCATTAGGCCATGACTATCTAAATGCTGAATAATTTTATTCTTTATGATGGTTTCTACCATTTTTCCCGGTACTGACGTCAAGCTCACCGGTCTGTAGTTTCCCGGATCACCCCTGGAACCCTTTTTAAAAATTGGTGTTACATTGACTATCCTCCAATCTTCAGGAATTAGAGATGATTTTAATGATAGTTCAGAGATTACAAATAGCAGGTCTGCAATCTCATATTTCAGTTCTTTCAACACCCTTGGATGTATACCATCCGGCCCAGGTGATTTGCTACTCTTCAGTTTATCTAATAGTTGTAATACATCTTCCCGATGTATCGATATTTCCTTCAACTCTTCTGCACCTTTAAAAACCACTTCAGTCATGGGTAACATCCCTATATCTTCCTCAGTAAAGACCGAAGCAAAGAATTCATTCAGTCTCTCTGCTATCGCCTTGTCACCTCTTAGTGCCCCTTTAACGCCTCTATCATCTAATGGACCAACTGACTCTCTCACAGGTTTTTTGCTGCGAATGTACTTGAAAAAATCTTTATTTCGCGTTTTTGCTTCCGCAGCAAGCTTCTTCTCAAATTCTCCCTTTGCCTGCTTTATTAATGCCTTGCATTTGACTTGCCAGTGCTTGTGCTGTTTCCAGGTTTCGTCGTTTGGCTCTTTTTTCCATTTCCTGAAATATGCTTTTTTGGCAACAACAGCCTCTCTGACCTCACCTTTAAACCATGCTGGCAGTTTTTTTGACTTCCTTCCACTTTTCTTAAAGCGTGGAATAAAGCTGGCTTGGGCTTCCAAGATAGTATTTTTAAACAACACCCAAGCTTGATGTAAGTCTTTAACCTTTGCAACTGCTCCTTTTAGTTTTTTCTTAACTGTTTTCCTCATTTTATCATAGTCTCCCTTTCGAAAGTTAAAAGGTAGTACTGTGGATTTCCTTACTATCCCTCCTCCACTAATTAAATCAAAGGCGATCATGCTATGATCACTATTGCCAAGTGGCCCCAACACACTTATCTCTTGCACTACATCTGGTGTTCCACTAAGGACTAGGTCTAATATGGCTTCCCCTCTGGTTGGTTCATGAACCAGCTGCTCCAAGAAGCAGTCATTTATTTCATCTAGGAACTTTATCTCCCTAGCATGTCCTGCTGTGACACTGACCCAGTCGATACCGGGGTAATTGAAATCACCCATTATTATTTCTGCACTGTAACTTTTGCTAGCTTCCTTGATTTCTTTGAGCATTTCATCATCCATTTGTTCATTCTGGCCAGGCGGACGATAGTACACCCCCTCTGCCATCGCCTTCCCCTTTTTACATGGAATTTCAATCCATAGAGATTCTACAGCAAATTTTGTTTCCTGCAAAACTTTAATCCTTTCTGACTCAATGCCCTCTCTAACATAGAGCGCAACCCCTCCACCAATTTGATCAGCTCTATCATTACGATACAGTTTGTACCCAGGTATCACAGTGTCCCACTGGTTGTCCTCCTTCCACCATGTCTCTGATATTCCAATCATATCCAACCTCTCGTTTAGTGCTATATATTCTAGTCCTGGTTTTACTCCACTACATGCAGAGACATGAGTCCTGATTCCCAAGTGTATTACCTAAGAAAAGCAAAACTACAAGGCCCTGCATGCAACGGGGTTACTCAGGTGTTTAATCAACTCTATCAGACAACCGTGGAGTCAGTTGTCATCTTTATATATATATATTTTTTAAATTTATTTATTTCTTTTTCTATGCTGCTTTTCTAAGAGTCAAAGCGGTTTACAGTAAACTAAGCACAGTTGGACAAAGCATGGTATACGTGGTCTATATGGTGTGCTAAAGGGCAGAGTGGCATAGTTTGGGTGCCTGAAATGCACCCATCAGGTTCTCAAAGTTCTGCAATTGCTTCTAAACATTGTAAAAGTTATTCGTTTTTTAGAAATTTTGTCAAATGGGGATACTTTTCAAAAGTTCCTGCATTGGTGCAAATTCTATTGGCGTTTTTACCCATGAGCTTTGAGGATGGGCAGTTTTCAAATAGGCTATCAGTCTGGGTGTTTAGTTTGGTAAGAATGTTCATAGCTTTATAAAACGGTGAATGCATTCTGCTGCGTGCTTTTCAAAAGGGTTTCCCTTAGTCATTATGTGAAGGCGTTTTATGCAGATGTTTTCTAAACTAAGGAGAAAACACAAACTCAGCCTTAGAGACAGATGAGCAGGCATGCAAAGGTGGATAAGAATATTTATTTATTTATTTATTTATTACAATTTCTTATATACCGCGCTATTTAGCATCAGCGCGGTTTACATTATAACTTAACGACCATAACAACAAGCTGTCAGGTTTTACATCGAACAGGAAGGAGTACAAACTTGGATAACAGGGTTAACTATATACATAAGCTATTTACACTGGAAGGATAGGTAAAAGTCAGATAATGCATGTAAGGGCCTTTCTAAATTGGGTCATTTCCTGAGAGGTATATCTAGGATCAATTGCTGTCTGGTAAGTGTTGGAGGAACAGGTGGGTTTTGAGAGCCTTCCTGAACTGATATAGGTTGGCTATGGCCCTAATGTCAGGGGGTAGAGCATTCCAGCATTTGGGTACATAAAAACTGAAAGCCCTGTTTGTGGTTGTCGTGTTGGACTTTGTCGAAGCCTTTGGTATTTCAAGCAAGTTGACAGCTGTTGTTCTTCTGGATCTGTTGGGAGGGACAATGTAGATAAGATGCGTGAGTGAGGAGACTGAAATACCTTTGATTGCCTTGAAAGCTAATAGAAGAGTTTTGAAGGTGATCCTCCCATGGATCGGTAGCCAGTGTAGCTGTTTGAGAATGGGGGTCATGTGGTCGTTTCTGGATGCTCCGTAAAGGACCCTAGCTGCGGCATTCATGGCCAACTGTAAGGGGGTTAGTGTGGATTGGGGGAGACCTTGTAATATGGCATTTGCAAAGTCAAAGTGAGGCAGGATCAACGCTTGATATATGGTTCGGAAGTCATCTGGGTCCAAAAGGGAGCGAAGGTGCTTGAGTGAACGGATTTTGAAATATGTCAGCAAAAACAGCTTTTCCCAAATTAATAGGACCGTGCATTGATTTGGCTCATTAAGGTGCCTTAAATATTTTAGAGGCTGATATTTAAACTCTGCGATCAGTGTTTTTTTATGCACTAGCCTTGGCATTAAAAGTGAAACCTAGGGTATGTTTACTAAGCAGCGGTAGCAGCTTCCATGCGGCTTAGTAAACATACCCCCTGCTATTCAGCATCAGGATCCAGATATCCTCCAGCGCTGAATATCTGCTTTCAGTGCCAACTGCCATCGCTATTAAGATAGTGAAACTGCATAAAGTTAGGACAGATTTTTTTGTGGTCTAATTTTATGTGGCCACTTATCCGGTTAATGGACTGAAGGTTATCACTAAGGAATAAGTGCTGTGAGCAACCCTACCCTGCCTGGCACGGTTCAAGCAGCTCTGTGGCAGTTAAAGGCTAGTGCCTCGGAATATCCCCCTCTCAGGTTAGCAGGTCATTTTGAATATCGGACCCATAAGTGGAGGAGTGGCCTAGTGGTTGGGGCAAGGTACTTCAGGCTGGAAGGTCGGTGGTTCAAATCCCACTAGAGGACAGCAACCTTGGGCCAGAAGGACTGGGGTTTCTAGTCCCACAGGTGCTCCTTGTGGTCTTGGGCAAGCCACTTAACCCTCCATAGCCCATGTTCCCTGTAAAATAGTTATCTCCAAGTTATAATGCCCTGTTCAATGTAATTTCAGTTTGTTCAATGTAAACCGCACTGATGCAGAATAGCGCAGTATATAAGAGAATGTAAATAAAAAATAAATAAATAATGTGCACAAAATCAAGTCATGGTGCATTCACCTATGAACTAACACGCATACAATCAGTTTCCAAGCATTAAAAGTTCTAATACAGGATAAAATATTTTTATTAAAATGAATGTATGAAGTGAACTGAAAAAAATAATGAACTTTGGGGAAAATGCCCAACTTTGGAAACAAACCAAAAATGTTTTGCCTATGCACATCTCTAATATGCAATTATAATATATTTTAACATTTAATTATTTTTACCAACTTTTAAGAACCACCTACTCACTCACTAAATCAATTATTTCCCACTGACCTAAACCTATACCCACTCACCTACCTACAGTAATGGCCAAAAAATTAAGGCAGAGTCCAAAATATCAGAATTTTATTAGAAAAGTACGTGTTATTGTCACTTTCGTAGTCAAAAGCTTTAAGAACCAAAGATATATATGTCATTTTCAAAGTTTTATTCAGGAAACAATATATGTGTCAATATTTGATAGAGTGTCCATGATTTTTCAGCATAGCCTGGATTCTTGTAGGCATACTGTTAACTAGCATTTTACAGTATGCCAGAGTGATTTCGTTGACCCATACATGCTTGAGTATGTCCTTTAAATCTGCTTCTGAAGTTGGATGGTGTGCTGCCACCTTTTTCTTCATAAGGTTCCAACAGTTTTCAATTACATTGAGATCCGGAGAGTTTGATGGCCAACTTGGTAGAAGTTCAATCTTGTCCACGAACCATTTTTTGACTGTTTTTGCAGTGTGGCACGGTGCCGAGTCCTGCTGAAATATAGTTGTGCCAGAAACATTCATGTGTATTTTAACTTTACTATTCAGCACGGATATGTATTTTGCAGCATTTACTACTCTTTCACCTTTCTCAAAAATGTGCAGGCCACATCGTCCATTCGCCGAGATACCACCCCATATCATGACCGATGGTGGGTGTTTAACAGCCTTAATCGTGTACTTTGGATTTAGTCTCTCACCTGCTGGTCGACGGACGTAGTTGTAACCACTCCCACGTACTTGTTGAAATGTACTTTCTTCTGTGAACATTACCCTCTCCCACCATTCAGCAGATTTGTCTTTCATCTTGCTACAAAACTGTATGCAGGCAGCAATTTGTTTCCTGGTCATCATAGGCTTCTTGGCAGGTCTTCTGGCCACGAGTTTGAATTCATCCACAAGCCATCGTCGGACAGATCTAGCACTTATCTTTATTCCTCGATCATTACCTAACTGAGCCACACGTTGAGATGAAGTATGTGGACTAGATATAATAATGCTTTTGAGGAATCGATCATCTCGTCCAGTAGTTATCCGTCTTTGCCCACATTTCGAATGATGTGTACGGCCACCTGATTTCAGAACATTCTGAACTGCACACCTTGATATATGCAAATGTTTTGTAATAGCACATTGCGAATATCCTTCAGCATGGAGTGTGACAACTTGTCCCTTTACAAAGTCATTAATATCGCACTTTCTACCCATCTTGATTGTATATTTCACATGTAACTTTCAATCTTTTCCTAGTTGTAAAAATTCAAAACAAGAAATCTACTACAGAGTGTAAGTAAACTAAAATGGACGCCAGATGCATGGTGTGACTAATCGCCATGCTGATTAAATAAGTAAGCATGTGTGACATCTCCACAGTACATTATTTAACAATAAATTGTAGAAAAAGATACCTGCCTTAATTTTTTGGCCACTACTGTACCTATCTCCTACTCAGTAACCCATCCCTATTCATCTATTAATCCCTCAAACCCACTAACCTACTCCATACCCACCCTATTGACCACTTAGAGGTTTCCGCTCACCTTTCTTGTAGAATCACGCCTCATCTCTTCCCCACCAATCATTCTAAAAATGACAACAGTTCAGCCGACGTCAATGACCTCAGCTGATTCACCATCATTTTAAGTTGACTGGCAGGCAAGACAGTAGAAGCCAATCCTCAGAAAAGGTAAGTAAAGAGCAGCCTATGGTGGAGCTTGTAGGGTGAATGGATTAGTGAGCAGGAGGGTAGGTGGATGGGAAAGCAAGTTAACGTGTGAGTAATCAACAGGTTCATCATTGAAGGAGAAGAAATTGAAATCGTGAACAACTTTAACCTACTTGAATCAACTATCAATAAAGAAGCATCAAGCAGTCAAGAAATCAGACAACGCATTGCTCTTGGCAGAATGGCTATGAAAGACCTAGATAAGATCCTCAAGAGCAGAGATGTCTCTCTCCATACAAAGATTCGACTTGTTCAAGCCATGGTATTTTCAATAACATCATATGGATGTGAAAGCTGGACAGTGAAAAAGATAGACAGGAAGAAAATTGATGCCTTTGAATTATGGTGCTGGCGGCGAATACTGTGTATACCATGGACTGCCCGAAGAACAAAGCAGTCGGTACTAGAGGAGATCAAACCTAAGCTTTCTTTAGAAGCTCAGATGACAAGACTTCGACTTTCATACTTTGGACACATCATGCGGAGAGAGAGATCATTAGAGAAAGACATCATGCTTGGCAAGATAGAAGGTCAGCGCAAAAGAGGAAGGCCAGCAATGAGATGGATCGATACAATAACAGCAGCTACGGATACCAGTCTGTCAACAATGAGCCGCCTGACTGAAGACCGAACACAATTTAGGATAGCTATCCAGAGGGTCGCCATGAGTCGACTCCGACTCGACAGCACTTAACAACAACAACAATGAGTAGGCTACTGTGGATGGATGGGAAGATGAGTGGATGATGGGTAAATGATCCTCAGGCAGATTCTGTCTGTATGAGTCCTGGACAGTCTCTTTAGCTTAGGGATGCAAAGAGAGAACACAGTTGTTTTTAATGCAGCAATTAGACGTGTGAGTTACTTAACTTCTTCCTCTAAACTTTGAAATTTAAAAAGTAGCAAAGCTAGTGCACTTTTTAACTTCCATACCTTTTTAGCATACTTTTTTCACTACCGAGCCATTTAGATATAAATAATTTATCTCATTAATGGTAAAGATTTAAGATTACCAGATGTCCTTGATTTTTGGGGATTGTCCCTGATTTTAGAGCTATTTCCCTGACTCCTATGCTTTGGCAACCTCCTATCCCTGATTACAGTAGTGGGGACAAAGGCGCCGGGACAGAGGGACAGAGGACTGCCACCTCCCCTTTCACTGCTGCTGCTACCACCGCTGCTTCTCCTAAGATTTGCGGTGGCAGCGGCAACATGAAATGAAATCTTATCTGTGGGGTCTTTCAGAGAGTCAGGTGCTTCCAAAGCCTGCAGCAGGACCTCACAAAGGTGTGAGTCTCTGAAACAGCCTGCATTTAGGATTTATCTTCTTGCTGCCAACATCAGGAGAAGCGGTGGCAAGAAGTTAAAGCCTAAGCTCAGGCTCTTTCAGAGACTAGTGCGCTTCTGAAGCCCTGCTGGTCCCAGTTCCCTCTGACACACACCTTTTGCATCGGAGGAAGGAAGGACCTGCAGAGCTTCGGAAGCATGTGTGTCTCTGAAAGACCCTGTGCTTAAGATATAGTTAGAGGCAATTGCCGTCGCAAACCTCAGAACAAGCAGCGGTGGTGGTAGTGAGAGAAAGGGAGGGGACATAATGGACATGGCAGACCATTGCAAGGGGGGGGGGGGTGTCAGGGAGATGCTAGACACAGGGAGAAAAGGGAGTAAATGGGCCGGGGTGGGGGGATGCTGGCCACAGGGGACAGATTTAAGTGGGATGCTGGCCACTGAAGGCAGCTATAATTAAGTGATGGAGGGAGTCATAGGGAGATGGGTGAGAGGATGCTAACTGGAATAGGAGGGGGGTCAGAGGGAGATGGGGATGTTGGACATGGAAAGGGCCATAGGAAGATGGGGGGATGTTGGACCCAGGAAGCGGCCATAGGGAGATGGATGAAGGATGATGCAGATGGGAGGGGGCCATAGAGAGATGGAGAGAGGATGCTTGACACAGAAGGAGGCCATAGGGAGATGTAAGAGGATGCTGAATACGGGGGGAGGGGGAGGAGGGGGAGTTGGAAGGGGATGCTGGACATGGAAGTGGGCCATAGGGAGATGAATGGAGGATTCTTGTCATGGGATAGGGCCAGAGGAAGATGGGAGTTGTTGGACATGGGAGGGTCCATATGGAGACAGAGGGGGATGCTGGACATGGCAGAAATAGGGGAGAAAATTGAGGAGATGATAGACATGGGTGTGGGAAAAGGAGAGAGAATGCTGGAAATGTGGGGATGAGATCAGAAAAGAGGAAGAGGTACTGGATGGGGAGATATTGAATGGGGAGGAGAGAAAGAGAAAAATGCTGTACACTGAAGGGATAGAGAGAAAGGGGAGAATTATATAAAGGCTGGGGAAGGTAAGAGATAGGGAATGGGAAGACAGGGTTAAGGGTTGAAAAATGCTAGGTAGAAGCAGTACAAAGAGGGAAATTGAGGACTGGAGAGTAAGAAGGAAGAGTTGTCATAGAGAGAATAGTACATGGAATAAAGTTAAAAGGAAAAAAAAATCAGTCAGATAAAAGAAAGTAAAGGAGAGAGAAGTAGCAAATGGATTGAAGACCTTAGAAAACCAAAGTGAGTAAATAAAAGACAGAGGAAAGCAAAAAAACAGAAACTATGGGGCATGTTTACTAAAACCCCGGTAAAGTGCGGGCCGCGGTAGTGAGCGGATGCCATATAAGGAGTGGGCGTTCCGTCCTGAAAAAGAAAAGCCGTGATTGACATATGCGCTAAGGTGCGTGGCGCCCTTGTGCGCCCGCACATTAGCGCATTGGATAGCTGCGCGGGAGGCATAAGTGGCGCGCTGATGTGTACACAGAAGAGCAGAGTCACAGCACAGTGGTTAAGGCACTTGCCAATGGTGCAGGGATTAGGGGTTTGATCCCCACAGTGCCCAATGAAGATGGCTGGCAGAGGCATTAATTTATGAGGCACATAAATACTGGGCAGCATAAGGAAGCACGCTAATGTTCTTGGCTGCATATTAATACTGGGCAGCATAAGGCAGCGTGCTGATGTTTATGGAGGCATTATAATACTGGGCGGTATAAGTGGCACGCTGATGTGCACACAGAAGAGCAGAGCCACAGCACAATGGTTAAAGTACCTACCAATGGTGCAGAGATCAGGGGTTCAATGCCCAATGAAGACAGACAGATGGCTGAGGCATTACTTTAGGAGCCAGGTTACTATTGGGTGGCAAAGGACAGCGCGCTGATGGGCATAAGGCAGTGCACTATTGTTTTAGGAGGAAGATCAATATTGGGCGGCATAAGGCGGCGCGCTGATGTGCAATCACAGGAGCAGAGCCACAGCACAATGGTTAAGACACTGACCAATGATGCAAGGAGCAGGGGTTCAATTCCCCAAAGTGCCCACTGAACAAGGCTGGCTGAGACATTACATATCATGGGGATGAGTGGTTTAGGAGGCATTTTATTTTGTTTTTAATTATCACTACTAGCAAACGCACTCTCAAAGCGTGTTAACATAAGGCGCCCTATAAGGCACATTTTAAAGTGCACTGTCAGCCAAGGCACCCTAGAATGTTGCGTATAGGGCGCTTTAGAGGGTGTCGTATGAGGTACCGCAAGGTCAGAGTACTGTTTGTTATGGTAGCACTGTGCAGTTTAAGGAACGAAAAGCATAAGTAGGTGCGCTGACAGGCAAGGAGGAGCAGCAGTGGAGCACAATGGTTAAGGCACTGACTGCTGATACAGGGGTCATGAGTTTGCTCCCCAGTGTGCCTAATGCGTAAGGCTGGCTGTGACATCAGCTTTGCATTGTACATATTTCTTCCTGCAGCACTTATTTTTATTTTATTAATTGCTGCCAGCAAACACGCCCTCACGTGCCGTAAATGAGGGTGCCGTATAAGGCACCCTAAAAGGCACTCCATAGGGCACAATATAAATTGCACTGTCCGCCACAGCACCCTAAAATGTCCCCTATAGGGCACCCTATAAGTTGCACCACAGGATAATGTATAGTGCACCTTATATGGACGGGAACCATAAGGTGCCCTATAGGGCGCCCTATAAAGCTCCCTCAGAGGCACCTTATGGGTACAGTACGCTGAGGGTGTTTTTGCTGGCATCAAAATATGTACATTAAAAAAAGATAATGCATTGGACAACCCTATCAAATAACCCCACTGTGGGCTTGAACCCATGACCTCTAGCTTCACAGGCAGCAAAGTAACCATTGGGCTACAGCTCTATAGCTGCTAGCAAGCCCCTGGCTGGCTACAGAGAGCCTGCACATCACCACACAGACAGTCTGCTGTGGTCACCAGGATAGGGTTAGCCCACCCATGCCCATGATGCACTGCACATGCAAATCAGCTGTCCACAGATAAACACAAGATGGGCAATGCACCCCCACAGCACCTTGGCCTGGTAGGGGGAAGTGACCATGTGCACCCACACAGCACCTCGGCCTGGTAGGGGGTACTGACCGTGTGTTTTACTGGCACAGAGTAGCTACACACCGTCACATTGTGTGGGTACTGTGCTCACCCTGAGGGTGCAATGAGGTGCCCAGGACCAGGTCCACAACACCTTCCATGGCTGAAAGAGGCCATGTTGGAGGTCCAAAGCAGTGTTAATGTGTGAGATAGGTAGTTTCTGCACAAACACTTTGGATGTCTCTGTCTGTTTCATTCAGGTGTAGCTCCCATGGACACCCCCCCCCCCAGGCCAAGGGTGCCAAACAGGATCTCCCATCAATAGATCCACATTCTACCTCCCTGCAAAGGTGGCAGTAGAGGGGACCATCAACCCAAGTCCTGCTGAGGAACAGACACCCCACAGGGCAGTCAATGCAGCTCTATACACATCCATAACACAATAGCAGACAGACATTAGGCCTGGATATAGTAAGCTGCACCCCACCACTATCTGATAATGTCCTGCAGCAAGTCATCAACCACTGCACCCTGCAAGCCACTCCATCAAGACACATACCAGCTGCAAACAGTGTGCTAGTTAGTCCATAGTGCATGTTCCCAGTGGAGATGCATGCACACAGAACTGGGATGTCAACATACAGAGCAAGCAGATAAAGCAATGACTAGGCCCCAAAAGGAAACCCATATCTATCACATGAGAGAAATGCTATATAGCACTATGGGGGTGCCTAGCCATGCTGTGGTCACTGCACAGTCAGGGTGAGAGTGATATCTCAGCAGGACATACTGAGGTAACCCTGTCTGTGTAGGTGGTGGCCGGGCACTAAAATGTCCCAGTCAGTGCCCTATGCCCTGTGCAGATGCACCCTGGCCAGGCCACCCTGTCCGGCCTATACCCATGGTACCTTGCTCCTCATTATGCACATTGGCAGCCCAATACTGGCAACATTGCTGGCAGTGTGGGCTGTGGAAGCTGTTTGCAGCCACCACACACTGGATAGACAGACAGCCACCCCCACACCTATGCCAGCATTGTGCTACTATAGAGGAGTCCAGCAGTCATACCCACCACACCAGTCCTGGGCAGAATACAGGCATGGATATGGTACGCAATACTGTTGGGGGTCACTCCACAGGGTGGTAAACACTGTCAGAGACCAGACCTGCAGCGCACACCGCAGACATCACAATGATTGTTATGGTGGAGATCAATGAGCAAAATGTGCTTAACGTAGGAATTGATATCTGCCAGTTATCATGGGCAACGTTTGATAGCTGTGTACCATATACCCAGGTGTAGGGTGGCATTGCTAAGGTATGCAACTGCTAGTATTGGGAGATACAGGCAGGGCCCAATGTCCTGCCTCTCCAGGAGGCATTGGCCAATGGGGCCTGTGGGTGTGTGTGGGTGTGTCTGGCCCTGTTGGCTGCTGCTTTACGGCAGAGTGTCCCAACTCCAGTCCTGGTGTTCAAACCACTGTTCGGGTTTTCATGCTGTCCCTCATAAATATGCATGAGCTACATCAGCATACCATGGGGGTGGTGCATAGATATGCAGCACAGGCATCTTTATTAGAGGCAGCATGGATCCTGAATGGTGTGGGGCCCTCCAGGACTGCATTTGGGAGACTCTGCTCTAGGTAATGCGGCTGTTTATGGTGTCTGTGTTTGGTGTGGTAAAATATAGGCGTATGAACCATGCTTATGTTCTCAGCAATAAAGGTTTGTCCTTACTATCATGGTTTAGTTGTAGGAGAAATATGTGGACTGGATTGGCAGTAGCCCCAGCTGGGTTTTGAACCTGTGACCTTCTGTTCCTGCACACACTGTCTGTGTGCACTGCACCACCGTGTTGCCACAGATATGCTGTGTTCCCTGGGGAGTCCATGACTGTACATCCGACAGAGCCTGTCTGTTGCGGTGGACGGTGCCAGCCTGCGCAGGCCTAGGCCACTGTCTGCTGTGGTTTGCAGCCACTGCCCCCTCCACCACCTGTACCCTTCCGCCAACATGCAGACATGTTCCTATCTGGGAAAAAGCATATGACCTGATTGATTTGTCGCACTCCAGGACTGAATTTGGGGGATTCGGCTGTAGGTAATGCCCATTGTTATGGTTTGTGTGCGTTGTAGGGTAAAATATAGGTGTTGGAACCATGCTTATGTTCTCTGCAATAAAGGAGTGTCTGTACTATCACTGTTTAGTGGTGGGTGAAACTATGGGGATTGGGTTGGCAGGAGCCCCAGCTGGGATTTGAACCTGTGACTCTCTGGTCCTACAGGCACTGGCTGTGTCCACTGCACCACACTGTGGCCACAGAAACAGTGCAGTCTCTGGAGATAGGAAACCTGGCCGCACGAGTCAGACACCCTGCTCTGCACAGTTTTACTGTGGGCTCGTTTACCTTGTATGGGGACAAAGGTGCAAATAAACCTCAAAAATGACCTCCAAAAAAGGGGAAAAAACCAAAACCAAGCTGGGCAACAGTGATATCAATGGGCAACATAAAAAACACTCCCAGGAAAGCTCCAATAAAATGCAGTGATTTTTGAAAGAGTCTACGGAGCGTAGACCCTTCCAAAAATCATTTCTTTTTTTTGGAGCTTTCCTGGGAGTGTTTTTTTAATGTTGCCCATTGATATCACTATTGGCCAGCTGGATTATAATTTTTTAGACGTTGTTGTGGTCATTTTCATGTTTTATTTGCTATTTTGTTCTGTGCACATGTATCACACTGCTCACCTTTTTCAGGTTTCCCCGGTTTTGCTGTACATTGCTGACGGAAATGGTTTCTCTTCCCTTTAAATCGGCTCTAACGCGAGGTTTTCACTCGCGGTAGTTTTTGGACCGAAATTCAGCCCCGCTCCTGTGCGGGGAGCCTCTCCCCTCCCACTCTCCACCCATTGACCCCGTCCCCCCGCCCCTCGGGAGCCTTCCTCCGCCCTCGTAATGCCTTTCCACGCCTCTATCGCACATCAGCGCGCCGCACACTTTTGCGGGCGGCATGCACGTGTGCGGGCGGCGCGCACATGTGCGGAGGCACCAAAATGCGCTAAGGTACTTTAGCGCACGCTCAAGTGCGCCCCCGCACAGTTGCGCGGTTTAGTAAACATACCCCTATGACCATACAACAAAAGTAGAAAAATGCATTTTATTTTCATTTTTGTGCTTGGAATATATCAGGCTTTGGAATTTATATCCTTACAGGCTGATGCAGAAAGCCGGTGCTGAAGTTGCACGATATCAACTGTGTACGCCTCTTTTCAGTGCACCGATAGCGTGGGACTTCAGTGCCGGCATGCAGATAGGGGTGCATATGCAAATTAGCCACGTGTTAAACTGTGGTGCAAATGGCAGTGTTAAACTGGGAGAACAAGCCAAACACATGCGCACAGAAGTTGGCGCAAGTTTGGCATGCTTTCCCAGAGAAACAGGACACTCCATGGCTAATTTGCATATGTGCCCAACAGTATTTTGATGGCATCGGGGGCTTTCCCTGATGCCTGGATCATCTAAGAGGAAGTTTGACACTGCCTTCAAAATACTGTCGGGAGGCTGGTGCCCCTGACAGAAAGCAAATCTTTGGTGGCCCAGTGACCCCAATCCCCCTACCTGCCCTACTAAATATAACCCTGGTGGCTCAGTGGCCCCGATCCCCACACCCGCCTAACTAAAAATAATCCTGGTGCCCAGTGGCCCCGATCCCCCCACCTGCTCAACCAAAAATAACCCTGGTGGGACAGCGGCCCCGAACCCCCCACACCATCTTGAAAAATGGCAGCACTTGGCCCAATGTGGTGCATCCTGGGTAGAAGCAGTACTGGGCATTGTCAGTTTGCCATATAAGGTAGAAAATGCCTTTTATGGCAGTTTGACCCTGCCCAGTGCATCTCAGCTCATCTCTTGCCTCAGGCAGCAGATTGCTTTGAGCCATCCCTGGCTGTTAGCATTGAAAGTGCAGAGGTTTGCGAACCCTTTGCATTTAGAAGGCCCTGTCCACTATGCTCCCTTCTGATGCATGTTTTGTATGTCAGACGGGCGGGAATGTCAAGGCCTTCCAGGCACGCAGGAGTCATGACAGACACTGTGTTTATGTTTTTAAATTGCCTCCACTGACAGACATTGACAGAGGCAGTGGTAGGCCAAGGGAAAGTGGTGAGAAGGGAAAGAAGTGATATTAGACATCGGGAGGGAGGCATAAAGACAGAGGCAGATGTGGACATAGGAAAGGGGTAAATGGCAATGCTGGCTATGAAGTAGGGGGAGGAGGAGGACAGAAAGTGAACATATAACAGGGTAGAGGGAAGATGCTGGACATGGGAGGGCACAGGGGGATGCATGGCCAGATACTGGGCATGAGGAGGAGATGGGGGGATGTTGGACCCAGGAGGAGGGAGAGAGCAAGAGGAGAGATGCTGGTTACCTGTGTGAGGAGATGCTGGATACCTGGGAAGTGGATAGTGATGGAAAAGGGAGATATTAGACACCTGGGGGTGGGAAGGAAGGGAAGATTATGGACACCTTAGAGGGGGGTAAGGAGAGATGCTGGGCTGGGAGGACATACATGTATGAGGATGTCAGGCAGATGCTGTGCATGAGGAGAAGATGGGGGGACGCTAGACTCAGGGGAAGGGAGTGAGCAACAGGAGAGATGCTAGTCACCTAGGTGAGGAGATGCTGGTTACCTGGGGGATGCATAGTGATGGGAAAGGGAGATACTAGACACCTGGGGATGGGAAGGAATGGGAGATAATGGACACCTGGGATTGGGGTAAGGAGAGATGCTGGACTGGGAGGGTGGTGAAGGGAAGAGGAAATACTGGATACGGAGCAGAGAGAAGGGATGAAAGTGGACATGGGGTTGGGAGAAAGGGAATTAGTGAGAGGGTGGGGAAGCAGGGAGAGAGATGGGGAATGGGAGTGTTGGGTTGAGGAGATGAAAACTGTAAATAGATGCAGTCAAAAAGGGGGACTGAAGACTGATTGATGAGGAGGGGCAAAATCAGAATGGACAAAGAGGCAGAAAAATAAATAGAAGAAGGCTGAAAGATCGATATCAGAGAAGGCTGTAGGAGAAGTGAAAACAACAAGTGAGTAAAGAAATAACAAATGGACAGGACACCCCAGGAACAGCACTAAGAAAAGACAGACAGATGAAAGCAGAAACTAGAGACTGGAAGCGAGATGGTGAGGTAAAAATTGCCAGACAGATAGAAAAAGATTATTTTATTTTCAGTTTAATGATTGGAATATGTCTGTTTTTGACATATATCTGCCGTATTTATATTCTGTATAGTTTTTTTTCTTTTTTTTAAGTGCCATCAAGTCAATGTTGACTCATAGTGACCCACTACCTCTGGGTTTTATTTATTTATTTATTTATTATTTAACATCTCTTCTATACCGCGCTATTAAAATCAGCGTGGTGTACATCGAACAAAATATACTGCAATGCATACATGTAACATTGAGTTTACAGAGAACAAGGGAATATATAACATGGAATAACAGGGATAACTATGTACAATCAACATTATACTATATATATGCTTTTACTATATACCATATTTAAACTCGAGTAGATATTGTACGTGTATTCATGTAGGTGACACGGGTCAACAGTAGTAATGTGAACTATCGTGGGGTCTAACCATTTTCTGGTTGTATTAAGGTGCTAAGGTGTTTGGTGTAAGTGGGAGGCCTGTTGGTTGTGTGAGTGTCCATGATCACTTCTGGGTAGTATTTTGTGAATAAGTGATGCTTCACGGCTTTGCGGAATTGTAATAGGCTTTTGATGCCGCGGATTTCATGGGGAAGTATATTCCAATTCATGGGTGCGAATAATGAGAAAGCTCTGTTTGATGTAGTTTTAGTACATGATGTCATCATCTTGGGAACTATTAATGTATTCATAGCTGTAGTCCTTCTGTTTCTATTTTCGAGGGTGTTATGGATTAGCTTGCTGATTGGTGTCGGTGGGTAGTTATTCATGGCTTTGAAGGTCAGGACTAGTGACTAGTTTCTTGGCAATGTATTGTGGCAGGTGCAGGCCTGTGACCCACGGTGTCTGACATAGGCAGGCCAGCATGGCTAGCTTGACCTGTAAATGAGGCCTGTGGAGAGGCATATAGGATTGCACATCCCCCAATATGCTGCTATTGTAAGAAAGAACTCAGTAGAAATATTGAATTAGCTTAGATAAGCAGAATTGCAGAATTAAGAAATGGAAAAATACAGAAAAGATGTGTTTTAAAGTTACTGATAAGAAAGAGTACATTTGCAGAGAAATATTGAGGAGTGCTGACAGATGAGTTACAGAACCTTGCTCTTCTGCACGCACAAATGGTCCCATAGCCTTGAAAGTGTGAAAGTAACAAGTTGATGAACTGACCATTGTAATTGGGACTAGAAGGGGGGCAGGCAGGTGTCATGCTCACAGAAGCCCACAGAAGGAACATAATTGGAGAAACTTATCAGTACCGGGACCAATAGAAGGGCTACGGGAGGTACGGGAGCGTACCGGGACCAATGAAATGTTTTTCTATACCTAGAATGGAACAGAAGTCTATAAAAGTTGTTGTAATGCTTGAAAACTTTGCTCAGCCATTTTGAAATTGCCTTGCTTGAGACTTGTGCACAAATAAATGATTTGGACCTTCTGAACAGACTCCTGGTATCATTGGTTTGTCTGCGCTTTGCTGCTACATATTCCTTGGTGCGTTGGCCGGGAAGTTGTGGAATCAAAGTGTATATAGGGCAATATACCACGACTTTCCGCCTCTATAGGCTTGGTCCTGCCGGGATCGCGCCCTTCCGACGAGGGCCGCTCCCTGGCGCCACCGGTCCCTTGTATCGGAGGGAGCTGGTCGGACCTCGGCGGGTGCCGGGCCCGGTCGGAGCCAACGCCTCGAACCCGAGTGAGGGGAGTCCGAGGTCCAACTCATGCGCCTGCTTGGGAAGTTGAGTATAGTTTTGATTTTGGGTCTAGACAGAAATAGAAAGAGCAGTACTGCCATTGGAACTTGGAATTTGGAATTTGTAATCTCGAGATATTGGAAATTGGTAAGAGAGCTTGATCAACTCTCAAGGAAGAGCCGAGTAGCCTGGCATGGGAATTCGCTAGGTGAAACCCTCATCCTTTTTGTAATTGGGAAAAGACTAGTCAGAACAGATAGAAACGAATGCATTCTGGGAATACGTTGCTAGCATAATTGTGTGAACGAAGTGTGATTGAGAGGTCTGGCAGCACGGACCAAGTGAAGGCGGACCCCTGATTAGCGCATTTCCTGACCGGGCGACCGCGTTCAGGTCGCGAAAAGGGGGAAGCGATTGTCGTCTTGTCTTGTTCTTTGTATTCCCTGTACGTTTCCAGGGCCGTGAGGACCCCTTACCCACGGTCCGCCCACCTTTTTCCCTTCTGTCTGTTGTTGCGCGCACACATCGAAATGGGAGGGGCGGAGTCTACTAGAAACACTCCATTAGAATGTATGATCGCACATTTTAAAGAGGGATATTCAGGAGATTATGGTATTAAAATGACAGCAGCCCGTTTGCAGATTTTGTGTACTAGGGAGTGGCCCGATCTAGACCCCATCTGGCCCCGAGAGGGAACGTTCACCGTAGAGATTATTCAGTCAATACACCGTAGAGTGCGGGTAGCGCACCCTGATCAGTACCCCTATATAGATTCCTGGTTAAGTATTTGTGAAGATCCGCCCTCCTGGGCGCAGCGCTGTTATGAGGAACAGTGCAGAATAATGTTAGCTAAAACAGATTCTAGACAGAAAAAGGAACAGCCTAGAATGAAAGAGCAGGATAAGAAAGCCAAGAAGAAACCCATCTTGGCAGATCCCGATTCCCCAGAAGTAGTCCTCAGGCAGCCCCGAACCCCAGGTCCAGTAAGAATAGCTCGGCGGCGTCCTGCCCCAGAACCCCAGAGACTGCCAGAGCCGAGGCGAGACCCAACCCCTGACCCCCCTCCTCCTGGAGGAGAGGAAGAGAAAGAATTAGCGGGAAGAGAAGAGGAGGATGTAAAAAGTGAGTTAGAAGCGGAGCTAGAAGAAGAAGGAGGGAATCCCCCAGAAGAAGAAGAAGAGGACAGTGTACAACTAATTGAGAAAACCAGCGCTAGCACTAGCAAGCCAGTGAAAGAAAAACCCAAAGCAAAACCAGTTGAGAAAAAGAAAGCAACTCCTGCAAAGACAACGACAATAGCCCTTAGATCCCAGACCCAAATGACGCCTGGGACGACAGCCAAACTGTTTCCCTTAAGGCAAGTCCCGGGGGTGCCCGTAAAGAATGATAATGATGAAGTGGTAGCGGGACCCCTAACCTATGTGTATATCCCTTTCTCTACAACTGATTTATTAAATTGGAGGTCGCACTATGCCTCCTATACTAGCAAGCCCCAGGAGCTGACAGAATTAGTAACTAGTATTATGGAAACTCACCAACCCACTTGGCCAGATTGCCGTCAGCTCCTGACCACCCTATTTACCACAGAGGAACGAGCGAGAATTAGAAAAGCAGCTATCGAATGGATGGCAGAAAACCCTGCAGCTCCAGCGCAGGGGCAGAATATAATAGATCGTAGAGAAGCAGCTCAGAGAGAATTCCCGAATGAAGACCCCCAATGGGATCCAAATACAGATGAAGGATCCACCGCCCTAGCCCGTTTTTGCCAAGGCTTTTTACAAGGCCTGAGAAGAGGAGGCCAAAAAGCTATGAACCTTTCCAAAGTAGCAGGAGTTATCCAAGGAATAGATGAGAGCCCAGCAGATTATTATGAAAGATTAACTGAAGCTTACAGAATGTATACTCCCTATGATCCCGAGGCACCAGGAAGTTTATGCATGGTGAATTCTGCTTTTGTAAACCAGTCTCAACCAGACATTAGACGTAAATTACAGAAATTAGAAGGGTTTGCGGGCATGAATGCAACACAGTTATTGGAAGTCGCTCATAAAGTGTATGTGAATCGTGATACTGAAAGACAGAGAGAATGTGATAGAAAGATGAAGAAGAAAGCTGATTTTTTGGCTGCGGCCATAGTTGAAAAGAAAAGGGGAGGTGTCCCTAATCGAAGGAGCAGAGGAAGAGGGCGGGGTCAAGGCGGAGGCCGGACCCAGAGACTAGGCGTGAACCAATGCGCCTATTGCAAGGAGGAAGGACATTGGAGAGATACTTGCCCGCAACTCGAAGACGCCCAGCAAGATGACGAATACGATCATCAGTGGCGAGAAGAAAGACGAGGCCGTCCCCGAGGCCGAGGAGGAGCCAATCGAGAACAATTCCAGAGAGAGAGGGGAGGAGGAGGAGCCATCCAAGCATTGGCCACACAGGCCCATGATGAGGATGACGTGGATTAGGACAGACCGGGCTCCAAGTTTGCTTTAGGTCTCCAGGAGCCTATGGTCGAAATACAAATAGGAGACCAATTTATGAACTTTATAGTTGATACTGGAGCAGAACATTCAGTAATAGACAAAAAGATAGCCCCATTCACCAAGAAAGCAGTCACCATTATAGGAGCAACTGGTGCCAAAGCCACAAAGTCTTTTCTTCAAAACCGAATATGCAGTCTAGGAGGACAGCAAGTAACTCATCAATTCCTTTACATGCCCGAATGTCCAGTACCCCTACTGGGACGAGATATGCTAGCCAAGCTTCAAGCCCAAATATCTTTCTCCGAACAAGGAGAAATGCAAATGACAGTGAATTCTCAAGCCAAACCAGCAGGAGTAATGCTGCTGACAGTACCCCGAGAAGAAGAATGGAGATACTACATTGATGATTCGATTCAAGATACCTATTTTGAACAAACTTTAAAGAACATTCATGCACCACTTGAAGTATGGGCAGAAGGCAGTCCCCCAGGCCTAGCCAAGCATATAGCACCAGTGATTGTAACCCTCAAGCCTAGCGCTACACCAGTGCACGTCAAACAGTACCCTCTCCCAAGAGCCGCAATTGAAGGCATTCATCGCCACCTACAGAGATTGCTTGAGTATGGCCTACTAAAAGTATGTCAATCCCCATGGAACACCCCACTTTTGCCAGTAAAGAAACCTGAGACAGATGATTATCGCCCAGTGCAAGATTTGAGAAGAGTAAATGATGCAGTTGAAACTATACATCCAGTTGTACCCAATCCTTACACTCTACTAGGATTGATACCCGCTGAAGCTACCCATTTCACTGTACTGGATTTGAAAGATGCATTCTTTTGCATAAGATTAGCCCCTGTAAGCCAAATATTGTTTGCATTTGAATGGCAGGACCCCATCTCTGGAAGAGGGGGCCAACTCACCTGGACGAGATTACCCCAAGGATTCAAGAATTCACCTACCATCTTTAGTGCTGCACTAAATCAAGATCTTTCAAGCTATCCAGTAGCCCCGGGGAAGAGAGTACTTCTCCAGTACGTGGATGATCTGTTGATAGCTGCCGTATCAGAAAAAGAATGTATATTAGCCACCAAAGATCTCTTGCAGTTACTAAATGAAGCTGGATATAAAGTTTCCAGAGCCAAAGCACAACTATGCCAAACAGAAGTGAAATACTTGGGTTTTCGTATTACCCAAGGAAGCAGAAGATTAGGCAGAGAAAGAAAAGAAGCAGTATGCAGAATTCCAACTCCAACGACCAGAAAGCAAGTCAGAGCCTTTCTGGGAGCGGCAGGATATTGCTGAATCTGGATACCCAACTTTGCCCAAATTGCCAAACCACTGTATGAAGCCACAAAAGGAGAAGAGAAGTCACCACTGGAGTGGGGACTTGAGCAGGATACAGCCTTCCAGAAGTTAAAAGAAGAATTGATGTCATCACCAGCACTTGGACTACCAGATGTCCACAAACCTTTCCACTTGTTTGTACATGAAGCACAGGGAAATGCCTTAGGCATGTTGACTCAGAAATTAGGAAATTGGGAACGACCTGTAGCCTACCTATCGAAACAATTGGACCCTGTGGCCAAAGGATGGCCACCCTGCTTGAGAGCAGTTGCAGCTACAGCGCTACTAGTGAGTGAAGCAGACAAACTCACACTAGGACAGAACATACGAGTCACTGTGCCACATGCAGTCCTTGCCCTTATGGAACAGAAAGCAAATTATTGGCTCACCAATTCCCGAATGTTGAAGTACCAGAGCATGTTATGTGAAAACCCACAGATACAACTTGAAGTGAGCCATGCCTTGAATCCAGCTACCTTGATACCCATCAGTGAAGAACTCCCAGAACATGACTGTATCGAAGTCATGGAAACTGTGTTCTCTAGTCGACCTGACCTAACAGATGTGCCCATAGACAATCCTGACCAGATCTATTATGTTGATGGGAGCAGTCTCATCCTTGACGGACGACGCTGTGCCGGATATGCAGTCGTCACTCAACACGAAGTAGTTAAATCATCAGCCCTAGCCTCAGGCACATCAGCCCAGAAAGCCGAATTGATAGCACTCACCAGAGCTTTGTTATTAGGAGAAAAACTTGTGCTAAATGTATATACAGATTCCAAATATGCCTTCACTACCTTGCATGCCCATGGAGCTCTCTATAAAGAAAGAGAGGACTCATCACATCCGGAGGAAAATCAGTCAAATATGGTCCCGAGATATTGATGTTACTTGATGCAGTCTGGGCCCCAACACGTGTAGCTGTCATGCATTGTAGAGGACATCAAGCAGGAAAAGGAGAAGTTGCTCGAGGAAATAGATTTGCAGATGCCTCAGCGCGACAAGCAGCTATGACAGGACAAATTGCCCCACAAGCTATGCCAATGCAAGCAGCATTGTTTCCAGTACCCTTGAATCTATGGACCCCACGATATACCACCAAAGAATTAGATTACTATTGTGACAAAGAAAATGGAGTATTGAAAGATGGATGGATTGAGCTGCCACCAGAAGAGGGCAGTCAACCTCCAGGAAGAATAGTAATTCCTGAACTATTAGGACCATCCTTTGTCAAAGCTTTCCACGAAGCTACCCACTATGGGAAGAGTGCTATGGAGAAAGCACTCAGACCACATTTCTACATCCCTCTGATGACAACCATATCAGCCTCAGTAGCCCGACAATGTCAGATCTGTGCCAAGAATAATGCCAAGCAAGGCCTTATTACAGCACCCCGAGTTCAGTCAAGAGGTGTGACCCCCATGCACAACCTCCAAGTTGATTTTACCGAAATGCCAAAAGCCAATGGATACCATTACCTACTAGTATTAGTTTGTACTTTCTCCGGGTGGGTAGAAGCATTCCCAACCAGAACTGAGAAAGCCCGAGAAGTTACCAAAGCCTTAATGAGAGAGATTGTCCCCAGATTTGGAATCCCAGCAGTAATAGGGTCAGACAATGGACCCTCATTTGTCTCTCAAGTTACTCAGCAGTTAGCAAAAGCTTTACAGATACAGTGGAAGCTCCACACTGCATACAGACCCCAGAGCTCAGGGAAAGTTGAGCGAATGAATCGTACCTTGAAAGCCCAAATGTCTAAGCTTTGTCAGGAGACACACTTGAAATGGCCCCAAGTGCTTCCCATAGCTTTACTCAGAATACGCTCAGCCCCTGTAAAGTCAACAGGATTTTCCCCTTTTGAAGTTTTGTATGGTAAACCCCCACCAATAGTGCAGGGAGTCAAAGGAAATCTAGCCCAGATTGGTTCAGAAGTAACCAGACAAGAACTCCTAGCTCTTAGTTTTGTTCTGCAGACTCTCCATACGTGGATCCAAGACCAATTGCCTATCAACTTGACGGAACCCTTGCATCCCTACCAGCCTGGAACTTCGGTGTGGATCAAAGATTGGAAGAAGATACCGTTGGAACCCCATTGGAAGGGACCGTACACCGTCATCCTGTCTACCCCAACTGCAGTAAAGGTAGCCGAGATCGACGCCTGGATCCACCACAGCAGAGTCAAGCCCGCCGCCGATCCTGAACCAGAGCGGTGGACAGCAGAGCAGCACCCTGATGTACCCTTGCGAGTTACTCTGAGACGGCAACCAGCAGCATAGACACTTCATCACAAGTGCTTTGCAGTAGCCAAGTCTTTCGAAGAGGATTGCTGTTTTCCATGCAGCAACAGTTTTGTTTCAACGAACCCAATTTGTGTGTGTGATTTGACACACTACCTTGAGACCACGTTGACTAAGCCAGACTTCACAAGCCAACTGAATTGCTAAGTTGGTTAATGTGTGCTGGACATCTTGAGGATCTTCAATCAACACTCAGCACCCGTTAAATTGCTTCATTAGCAAACGGGACGAAGAATAATAGACCGTCGTGATCAAGATCAGCAAGCTGAGGATTCAGAAGAACTCCAATCAACATCAACATGTATCTTTGCTTCTGCTTTGCTTTGGTTGCCTTCTTTGGAGGTTTTGAACAGACTTATGCTTTACCTCCATGCACTGCTTGCATTACTTCTACTAGAACTGGACTGAAAGTGACTCAGACTTTGCTTTACCATTCTTACTATACCTGTAAGGGAACAATAACTCGGTGTATCTATAACACCACTGAACTAAATGTTTGCACTCATGGCAAAATTAAAGCATGCTATAATCCGCATCAGAATCCATCCTATTACACGTTGGAAATAAGATGGAAGGATGCAGATGGACCTATATTAGCTGCTACACCACCACTTAAGGACATTACTAAACCTGCTGTTTTGAATTTTGATGCATGTAATGCCATTAATAGAGATAGTCAGTCCACCTGTGGTACATGGGAGAAAGCGTATCGAAATGACCATAAGTATATGTGTCCAGAAGGAGCCACGGGATGGAGGAAGTGTACAGGTAAAAAAGAACCAGGGTATAGTACTGCTACATCGGCAGACTACTATTGCCCGTATTGGGAATGTGTTTTCTATGCTACCTGGAACACTGGTATAACTGATGAGAAAATAGATAAGCGGATGGCTACTCTAACCAAGCCAACCACAAATGATAAATGTCAGAAAGATGCTTGCAACCCCTTACATTTGCATGTACATAACCCCCATGCATGGAAACAAGGATATAAGTTTGGTTTACGTATTGCTGGAGGAGGAACAGATCCAGGGACCATTGTGTATATTAGATTGAATACCCAAGCCCATAAGTCATCTAAATATCATATTCATAATACCTTTTATGAAGCTATGCATGTAAATAAGTTTGAGATCCCTCACCCTTCACAGAATTTGTTTCTAGAATTAGCCGGAGCAGTAGTTTCTAGTCTTAAGATCACAGATTGTTATTTCTGTGGCGGAACCCAAATGGGAGATCAATGGCCCTGGGAAGCCCAAGAATTGAATTATTCCATGATTTACAATCAGACTGAATTACACAAGACTACCAGTGAATGGGTGTTAGCGCACTCAATCGTTGGACGTCTTTGCTTTGCCAGAACTGGACCCCAGTTCACCCAAAAGGTAGGACAGCTGGTCTGTCTTAGCCAGAAATACTATAATGCTACAACTAAAAAGACAGCATGGTGGTCAGGAATCAGACATCCTGAACCTCCTAACCCATTAGCCAGATTTCCTGAACTTGCAGGTCTATGGACTAATCTTGCCAAAGTCCAAGCCTGGCAAGCCCCACCTGGCCTATATTGGATCTGTGGAAACCGAGCATATGCGCAACTCCCACCACAATGGGGAGGAGCATGTGTCTTAGGAACCATCAGACCCTCTTTCTTCCTGTTAAACACTGAACATGGAGAACAATTAGGATACCCTGTATATACTACCCACAAACACAAAGGAGCACCGAGACAGAGAAGAGAGGCCTTACAGATAGGCAAGTGGGAGAAGTGGCGAGGTGATGATTGGCCGCCAGAAAGAATTATTGAGTATTATGGACCTGCCACTTGGAATGATGATGGTATGTATGGTTATCGTACCCCAATTTATATGATTAATCGTATTATTCGCTTACAAGCAGTAGTTGAAATAATAACCAATGAAACTAGTCATGCTCTCACGCTCTTAGCTAGACAAAGTACTCAGATGCGCACTGCCATATACCAGAATCGCTTAGCCCTTGATTATTTGCTAGCAGCTGAAGGAGGAGTATGTGGTAAACTGAATTTAACTAATTGCTGTTTGAAAATAGATGATAAAGGTCAAGTAGTTGAAGAAATTGCTAAAGATATGCAAAGACATGCTTATGTGCCAGTACAGACTTGGCACGCCTTGAAATTCCCTAATTGGTTTGCTAACCTTTTCTCTTGGCTGGGAGGATTTAAGACTTTCGTTATCTTAGTACTAATCCTTGTTGCTGTTGTCCTCTGCTTACCATGTTTAATCCCATGTTGTATGCGTTCCCTTCATAGTGCTATTGATAGTACCGTAGAGCGGAAGACCGCAACTAGAATAATGGCTTTATACAAAGCTAGCCCTAGTGGAACTAGTAAGAATCCTTTAATCAGGATGTGAATTTTCTGGAAAGTGATTTAATTCTCACACCTTATTAAGTAATAGGGTGAGATTAATCAAAGGGGGGAATGTGGCAGGTGCAGGCCTGTGACCCACGGTGTCTGACATAGGCAGGCCAGCATGGCTAGCTGACCTGTAAATGAGGCCTGTGGAGAGGCATATAGGATTGCACATCCCCCAATATGCTGCTATTGTAAGAAAGAACTCAGTAGAAATATTGAATTAGCTTAGATAAGCAGAATTGCAGAATTAAGAAATGGAAAAATACAGAAAAGATGTGTTTTAAAGTTACTGATAAGAAAGAGTACATTTGCAGAGAAATATTGAGGAGTGCTGACAGATGAGTTACAGAACCTTGCTCTTCTGCACGCACAAATGGTCCCATAGCCTTGAAAGTGTGAAAGTAACAAGTTGATGAACTGACCATTGTAATTGGGACTAGAAGGGGGGCAGGCAGGTGTCATGCTCACAGAAGCCCACAGAAGGAACATAATTGGAGAAACTTATCAGTACCGGGACCAATAGAAGGGCTATGGGAGGTACGGGAGCGTAACGGGACCAATGAAATGTTTTTCTATACCTAGAATGGAACAGAAGTCTATAAAAGTTGTTGTAATGCTTGAAAACTTTGCTCAGCCATTTTGAAATTGCCTTGCTTGAGACTTGTGCACAAATAAATGATTTGGACCTTCTGAACAGACTCCTGGTATCATTGGTTTGTCTGCGCTTTGCTGCTACAGTATCACAAAGTAGATTGCCAGCCTTTTCTTCCAAGGCAATGGAGGGTAAAGTGACTTGCCCAAGGTCACAAGGAGTGCCAGTGGGAACTGAACCCTTGATCTGCTGGGTATGAGGCAGTTACTCTAACCACTAGGCTACAGAGTACAAATGTATTGCTGTTTTTATTTCTTTGGTAATTTGTCTGCTTGGAAATGTTACTGTTGCTGTCAGGGAATGGTGTGAAGAAGCAAATAGAGTGGAGGAGTAGCCTAATGGTTAGAGTACTGGTTTGGGGCCAAAAACACAAGTTTGATTCTAACTAGAACTCCTTATGGCCTTGGGCAAGTCACTTAGCCCTCCATTGCCTCAGAAGGATCCAAGTTATCAATGTTCCTCTTTAATGAACATTACCAAGTTTGTTAGAATGTAAATTGCTTTGATTAAAATGAGAAAGCTATATAAAAAAAACGGTTAAATAAATAAAAGAATGACTCCTTATCCCTCTCCCAGCCCCTATTGTGCAATCCTGAAACCAAGGGAACTGCTTCCCTCCCCCCAGGAATTGGCTCAGTGTCTCAGATTTGCTTGCAGAAAATCTGGTAACCTTATAAAGATTTTGTAGCACGTAATAAATAAAATGCATGCCAAATTTTAGCAAACATTTTTGATTACTTCAGTTTTGATTGTTCTCCTCTTAGTACTTCAGGTCTGGTCTGGTCTTTACATCACTTCCTGTTGAAGCCAACCTACTGCCCTTTGTCACGTCTTCATTTGCTGTGAAGTCTGCTGATTGATGTCACACTGAATTGGCCACATGCCCTGCAAACCTATTACAGATGCCTGTCCATAGGCTGTTTTCTTTGTTGTGTAGACAGTCAGTTCACAGCATTTTTTTTCTTTTCCAGGACTTGGATTTGCACTGTGTTACACTCCAGCTATTGCAATGGTGGGCAAATATTTCAACAAAAGGAAAGCACTGGCTTATGGGATAGCCATGTCAGGAAGTGGAATTGGTACCTTTATCTTGGCACCTGTGGTTCAGCTGCTGATAGAAGAGTATTCCTGGCGAGGAGCTTTACTTATCCTGGGAGGTTTTGTTTTGAACCTGTGTGTGTGTGGAGCGTTGATGCGGCCTATTACTCTGACGGAGGAACTCATACAAACTCCAGAGCTTCTCAAACAGGAATATGTGCCCGAGACACTGAAAATGGATTGGACGCGATCTTCAACATGCGCCGCTTTAATCCAGGATTGCACTCACAAAAGCCTTTGTTACTGCTCACGGCAGGAGTATAGCTTCTTTCTGATGCCAGATTTCATCGTCTTAGCAGTGTCTTTTCTCTTCCTGGCTTATGGCTGCAGCCCTCCATTTGTCTACCTGGTGCCTTATGCTTTGAGTGCCGGTGTGAGCCATCATGAAGCTGCATTTCTAATGTCCATCCTCGGTGTAATAGGGATTGTGGGTAATGTCACATTTGGATGGCTGACAGACAGAAGGTAATGCAGAACAAGAATTGTCTTAACCCTTACGTGAGCAAGGAGACGTAAAACTCTTTGGGAAAGATTTGAGGGTCTGGTAACAGTAAGGAGAAATACATGCAAATGTCTCTAAGTCAGTATCTGCAGGTTTTTGTCTGAGCCTTTAATTTTCCACAACTTCTAGCAAGCTGAACAGATTAAGGCTTTTTGGCCTAGAGAAGAGAGGACTGAGAGGGAATATAAGAGATTTATAAAATCACGAGTGAGGTGCAATAGGTAAATAGGAAACAGCTGTTTATGCCTTCAAACTATACTAGGAATAGGGGACACTCCATTAAACTAGCAAATAGCAGATATAAAACAAACTGGCAAATTGCATTTTCAATCAATAAACAAGCATAGAAATTTTTGCCAAAGGATGTGGTGAAGGTATCTAACATAGCTGGATTTAGAAAGGGTTTGCACAAATTCCTAGAGGAGACGTTCATAAACAATTACTAGCCAAGAAAATCTCAGAAGGCTACTGTTCATCCCTGGGAGGGAACTGCAAGAAATGTATCTGTTCTTTGGGATCTACTGGTACTTTCCTGGTGACCCAGATGGCTACTGTGGGAGACAAGATGCCAGGCTTGATGGGCCTTTGGTCTGTCTAAACATGGAGTGTCCTATGGACCCAATATTCTTCTGAGCAGGACATGTGCGCCGCTATGGCGCATAGTTCTGCCCGCTGACCCTTAACCCGGATATTCAATGACAGGTTCATATGCGGCCCCAGAATTAAATATCCGGGGATCGCCACACATGCCGAAAGCTGCATTAGGTAACCAGGCAGCAGCGATAATGCTTGCTGCTTGATTAGTTCTTGCGCCAAAAGCTAGGTGAGGGTTTTCCTCAACTGTCTTTTCGGCGCCGATTACTAACTGGGCAGCAGTATCGCTGCTACCTGGTTATTGCTTGTCGCCACCTCTGCCCTGCCCCGGAATGTCCCCGACACGCCCCAGTGCTAACTGTATAGCATCGGGGCACGTAGGGGAGTTAGAAGGAGATATTCAACAGCACTAACCATGTAAGTGCCATTGAATATCCCGATATAAGGCATTTACATGGTTTACTGGTCTGTAACACTACGTCAAATAGCTGTGCAAGAGCTAAACAATAAACCAACCAATATGAGCTCTTATAATATGGTACTAACAATCTACAAATCACCAAACAAAATCACAATACTAACATAGGCAATGTGACCTCAGGATAGCTTGATATCTCACACAGAGTGAAAATATCACTTTAAAGAGCAGCTGACGCTCACATCATCGGTCACCAAGGCCCACCACAGTCTCATCAACATTCTCCACACCTCATAACCAAACCAAATAACCCTGGGAAAAGACTCCTTATCCAATCACACAGCCACACACTAACACACCACATACAAATAAGCGTCTAATTAACATTAAATCAATTTTCCAAAATACAGCAATCTACATCAAGATCCGCCAGGACTGCATGTAAGCCCCTATAAAGGAAGAACAGGTAATGAGTACATAGAAATATCACCAGACCAATAGGGTCTGCAATTACTTATCTTTAGAATGTAAGTCTTCCAGCAGCCACAACCAGATCCGTTAGTGGAATGCGATCTTCAAAGCTACCAAGCTACAAATTCAGCGGGGAAAAGAATAGCGTCAAAATTCCATCTTCTATGATCTAAAACATGGCTGCTGGAAGACTTACATTCTAAAGATAAGTAATTGCAGACCCTATTGGTCTGGTGATATTTCTATGTACTCATTACCTGTTCTTCTTTTATAGGGGTTTACATGCAGTCCTGGCGGATCTTGATGATTGCTGTATTTTGGAAAATTGATTTAATGTTAATTAGACGCTTATTTGTATGTGGTGTGTTAGTGTGTGGCTGTGTGATTGGATAAGGAGTCTTTTCCCAGGGTTATTTGGTTTGGTTATGAGGTGTGGAGAATGTTGATGAGACTGTGGTAGGCCTTGGTGACCGATGATATGAGCGTCAGCTGCTCTTTAAAGTGATATTTTCACTCTGTGTGTGATATCCAGCTATCCTGAGGTCACATTGCCTATGTTAGTATTGTGATTTTGTTTGGTGATTTGTAGATTGTTAGTACCATATTTTAAGAGCTCATATTGGTTGGTTTACTGGTCTGTAAACCATGTAAATGTCTTTTGAAAATCGGGCACTATATTCTTAAATGTCATTCCCGACAACTCTGGGTGACCACCCAACTAGTTGGGTTTTCAGGATAGCTACAATGACATTTGCATGTAATGGACATGTAAATCAATCTCATGAATGTTCACTGTGGATACCCTGTACACCTAAGATCCCACAGGATAGGTTTGAGAACCACGATCCTAAATAAAACTCCACAATAAATGTGGAAGCAAAATGTTTTGTAGAAAGTGCTGTAGGATATTCTTCATAAATCTGGTTATATTTGCACAAACTGGAGCTGAGATCTGATGTAATTCTGTGACATTACAGCTTGATATACTACGGTTGCTGTAGTTTTCCTTAATAACTGTATATCTACCTGCTAGCCCTCTATGGGGTCCATAATACCGTGAAACTTATTTTCTTTTTGTGCCTATGGAAAAAGATCTTGATTTTATAAGACCCTGTGACCTGCTTAATATTATGAAACCCTTCTAAATTCATCAAGAAAAAGGGAAACCTTGTCCAAGGTTTTGTGCTGTGGGATGAAATTAAGTATGATACAATTACTAGTTACATAGTTGGTTAGGATGAAAAAAGAACAAAGGTCTTCAAGGAGGCTGACTTAGGAAGAGCATCAGGAAATATTATCATGCAGAAAGGGTGATGGAAAAATGGTAAAAGAAAATGCTGGAGAAGGAGCATGTATGATTGACAAATTTACAAATGGGAATGGAGTAGACACCACACCATTCGGAAAAGATAATGTTTTTGACAACCTGCAAAACTGAAAGTGGACAAGGCCATGGAGCCAGATGGGATATATCCCAAGATATTGAAAGAGCTCAGTGAGGTTCTGGCAGGGCCTTTAAAGGATGTTTTTAACAGATCCTTGGAGACAGGAGAGGTTCCTCAGGACTGGAGAAGGGCTTATGTGGTACTTCTTCACAAAAGTGGCAATAGGAAAGAGGCAACAAACTATAGGTCAATGATGGTGATGGGAAAAGTAATGGAGGTGCTCCTGAAAAAAAGAGTAGTAGACTTTCTAGAAACCAATAGTTTGAATGATCCGAGGCAATGTAGTTTTACCAATGGACGATCATGCCAAACAAATTTGATTGAGTTCTTTGACTGGGTGACCATGCGATGGCTGTGATCTACCCAGATTTCATTAAAGTCTTTGATACTGTTCCTCATAGGAGGCTTATCGATAAACTGAGCAGCCTGGGGATGGGCCGCAAGGTGATGAACTGGATTAGAAATTGGTTTACCAGCAGATGACCGAAGGCAGTGGTAAACAGAACTCCCTAAAAATAAATCCAGTCAGCCTCACTCCCAGCTAACTAGTCAGCCCCAGTCTATCCCCATCCCTACCCCTACAATCAAATCAGCTCCACCCGCCCCTGCAAGCCAGTCAGCCCCCCAAGTCTTCCCCCCCAGATTTCTTATTATGGTAGCAGAGGCTGTATGAATCATCTTTAGACAGAAATATGTAGATAACAACAGTTCTTTGGGAGAAACCAGGAAGTCAGTCCTCACATATGGGTGACGGCGCCGACAGAGCCCTCACATTAACCTCTCCCCAGCTTTCAAAGAAAGCCTTTGGGAGATATACCACACATGTGTGGTCCCTTTCCCGCCTAAGGGTGCCATCTTGCCTCAGTGTCCTTTTTTCGGTGAAGCCCATCAGATGTGTGTTTGTTCCCTTGGAAAAAGTTTATTTTTTTCTCTCTTTTTTGTACTGCTTTTTTCCAGTCGCGTATTGGGTCCCTCCCGTCTCCCGAATCCATTTGCCTCTGGCATTGCATGTTCTTTTGGGTTCACTTTTCCCCTTCAGGCGTCTTTTCCTCAGTGCATTGGTTTTTGTGCCCTTTCTGGCCAGACCCAGAGAGTTTGACCTCACGAGGACCATATTCCCCATCATTGCCTCAATCAGTGACTTCAAGCCGTGCGACCATTGTGCTCACAATATGTCAGGTGCAGACCCTCCTGACTGTTGCCTTTGGTGCCTCGGGTTGGATCACGATGCCTTAGTGTGTGGTCTCTGCCAACAAATGACCCTCAAGGCCCTCCGAGGCAGCAAGAAGCAGCATGAGTCAATTTTCTTCAAGACTGACACAGCCTCAGTCATCTATGGGGCTTTTGCTCTCGAGGGTCACAGAAGAGGCTACCACCTCACACTGCAACTATGTTGCCTTGGAGCCTCAAGGACACAGAGCACTGAGCTTGGGGCGCCCTCAAAGAGGGATGCCTCTCAAAGAGCCTGACATCATTGGTGGCTTCCTCAGATGACAAGTCTGAGACCATTGGGAAGTACCACAGCACATGACCCTAGAGCCCTTGATGCAAAGGCAATGGCTGGAAGCAGCCTTTGAAGCTGCCCTGGGGGGAGAAAGTGCCATCAGTGTCCAGGGATTGGTCTCAATCCTCTGAGGCCATCCTCATCGAGAATACTCCCTTGACAGTGCCAGCATCGGGCCCGATGTCTTCGGTGCCTGTTCCAGTGGCTGTGGAGCCATCAAACACTGAGGCCAGGATGGTGGCCTTAGAAGGCAGTCTGCCTTCATGGCCCAACAGCGGGCTCTGATGCCCGGTTCCTCCGGGTAATTAATCCCGACCAACAGCCCCTCCAGAGCGATGGCCTCCCTGGAGGTGGAGCCAATCCTCAAGTGCCATTGGCCTCAAGGCACTCCTTGGGCCCATTCCCGGTTGGGACCAAGGACTTTCCTGCAAAGCACTCCTGACCCAGAGTGCAGGGGCATCGGGTCCTCCAGGCCATCGGGACTGTGGGTCCAGTCCGAGGCCCGGGGAACTTTCAAAATCTCCTTGGACTATGGTTTGGATTGGGAGACTAAAGACAACAAGGCCCTGGACACCTGGCTCCACAGGAACATGCCCTCAGACCCTTCCCCTCTGGAAACCTGGTGCCAGTCCCCACCAGAGGACCTGGCCTTCCTGGACTTCATGAGGGACATGGCAAAGGCCCTCACCTTCACCACCGATTCTGAGGAGGAGCCTTGGGCAGAGGACCTCGAGATCCTCCAGTACGAGGGTCCCCCCAAGGAGGCCCTCATGGTGCCGGTTCCTCCTATCCTTTAGTGGCTTCTCTTCTGAATGTGGGAAACCCCAACCTTGGTTCCCATCGTGAGCAGGCAGCTGGACTCGATGTACCAGATCCACTGGAGCCCTGGCTTCCAAAAAGCTCAACTGCCCCACAACTCCATGTCGTAGAGTCGACCATGCAGAGGCTTAAGAGCCAGAAAACACACTCCTCGGTACCCCCATGGAGGGAGGCCCGCGCCATGGACACCCTGGGCAAGAAGTGCTTCCAGGGCTTGATGCTCATCAGCTGGATCCAGGCCTACCAGCTGTACAAGGGGCATATACTTGCGGGACATGGTGAAGGAACTCCATGGGTTTGTGACTGGTCTCTCTGAGGAACTTCTACAGTGGTTCCAGACCCTGGTCTCCACGGACAGCGAGTGCGCCAAGTTTATGACTCGGGTAGCCTATGATGGCTATGAGTCTGTGACTAGAGTAGCAGCTATGGGCATTAGTGTTCGCCACCATGCCTGGCTACAGTCTTCTGACCTGGAGCAATGGGTACAGGACAAGTTGGTCGATGTCCCTTTCCAGGGAGAGAACCTCTTCAGCAAATCCATGACAAAAAAGGCTGCCAAGCTGGAGTCCAAGTTTATGACCAGGATCAGGCTCTCTAAGAAGACCGCTGACCCTTCCGAATGGAAGGCTTCGGGTAAGAAGCCCCTATACCCGAAGAAGAGGAAGGCTTATGGAAACTACCCTCAGCACTTGGCTTTCTCAGCTCCCTAACAGGGCCAGCAGGCCAAGGGACAAAGGCATGGCCCTCATAAGCCCAAGGCCCCCAAGTCACAGCCCATGCCTCAGGTGCAACCTGGGGGGGGGGGGAGTTTGATTCCTGGGGTATAGCCTCTCTTCCCCCAGGATGGCCTGCCCCGCAGCACTCATGGAGGCATCTGGTGTTCTTCCCCGACTGCTAGCTCGCCATCACCACAGACAGGTGGGCTTTGCAGGTGGTGAAGAAGGGGAACCTCCTCCACCTCAAACAGACACACTCATCGTTCTTTCCAGGAGAGCTCCCGCTGCATCCCCTTCACCAGGCCTGCTTCAGTAGGAACTTGCAAACCTTATGGCAGACAGGGTGGTGGAACCTGTCCCCCTCAATCTCAGAGGTAGAGGGACCGGGGGATTTGGGCTATCCTGGACCTGCAAAACCTCATCAAGTTCCTGGTGAGAGAGAAATTCAAGATGGTGTCCCTTGGAACATTGCTGCCATATCTCTGGCAGGGAGACTGGCTATGCTCCTTGGACCTAAAGGATGCCTATACACACATCCTTATCCACCCATTCACAGGCAGTTCCTCCATTTCATGGTGGGAGGCTGCCACTATCAATACAGGGTTCTCACCTTTGGTCTGGCCTCCACCCGAGGGTCTTCACCAAATGCCTGGCAGTGGTCGTTGCCTTCCTGCACCTCTAGGGGGTGTTTGTCTTCCCATACCTGGACGACTGGCTCATAAAGGACAGCACCACCACAGAAGCCCATCAGGTTCCAGCCACCATGTTCATCGTAAACTACCCAAAGTCCCATCTCCAGTCAACGCAATGTCTGGAGTTTATAGGAACAATGCTGGATACCGTTTAGGCCAGGGCTTCCTTCCTCTGGACAGGGCATCGCCTCCGGGTGCTTGCAGGGCATGTCGAGGGTCTATCCTTGATCTCTGCTGCCTCATGTTTCGCCTCCTGGGCCACATGGCGTCCACGGTGCACGTCACCCCATATACTCACCTGCACATCAGGGCAGCCCAGTGGGTTCTCAGCTCCCAGTGGTTGCAAGCAACAAGACAGAGAGGTCATGACCCTCTCTGCACCTGCAGGCTGAAATGTCCTTCCAGGCCCCTGCCCCTCAGAGTATCCTCACCACAGATGCCTCCAAACTGGGCTGGCAAGTCTATTGCGACAGCCTCTGCACTCAGGGCAGCTGGTGGATGCATTCCTCACCCCGTTGATGGAGGGCCTCTTTTATGCCTTCCCGCCTACACCACTGATCGCCAAGACTCTGTTCAAGGTTCAGCTCGACAGCCATATTGATTCTGGTGGATCTTCGGTGGGCCCGGCAGCCTTGGTTCCTGATGCTCCTCTGCCTGTCCCGGGCACCCCCCATCCCTCTGGGGTATGACCTGGGCCTGCTCTCTTGTATCCCATCCTGGAGTCCCTATCTTTGAGAGCTTGGCTGCAGAAAGGGTAGCCTTGGTCCACCTTGATCTCTCCAATGAGGTGGAGGCAATTCTGCTGGCTTCCTGCAAACCTTCCACCTGCCGGGCTTACGCCTTCAAGTTTTTGGTCTGGTGCACGGAGAGGAGGATTAACCTCTCCTCCTGCTTGGTCCAGCTGGTACTCCAGAACCTGCTCCACCTGGCACAGGTAGAGTTGAAGTCTAACTGCATCAGAGTTCATCTTTGTACGCTTTCAGCGCACCATCATCTGGTCGAGGACAAGCCCTTCTTGGCCCAACCCCTCATAATTTGATTCCTGAAGGGCCTACTACTTTTTAAGCCACCTGTGCACCTGTCCACCATAGTTCTTTTGAAACTTACTATGCCACCGTTTGAGCCTCTCGGCTCGTGCCACCTCGAGTATCTCTCCTAGAAGGGTGGCTTCCTTGTGGCGCTCACCTCATCTCACAAGGTCAGAGAGTTCCAGGCCGTGTTGGCTCACTCACCTTACTCAAGATTCTACAGTAACAGGGTCATGCGCCGCATATGTAAGGACTGACTTCCTGCTTGTTCCTGGAGAAAGCGTAGTTACTCACCTGTAACAGGTGTTCTCCAGGAACAGTAGGAATCAGTCCTCACAACCCTCCCTCCTCCCCGTGGAGTTGCTTTTGTTTTTGCCATCTTGTGCTATGTTATCAGACTGAGGCAAGATGACACCCTTAGGGAGGAAGGGGACCACACATGCATGGTACATCTCCCAAAGGCTTTCTTTGGAAGCTGGAAAGAGGTTACCGTGCAGACTCTGTTGGCGCTGATGTCACCCATATGTGAGGACTGATTCCTGCTGTCCCTGGAGAACACCTGTTACAGATGAGTAACTATGCTTTATAGCTTCAGATAGCAAGTTTCTGTGTGTGTGTATATAGTGCAACGGTTTGCCTGTCTGTGTGGGATGTGGCAATGGATACGGGCTAGTGGTGCATGTTGGTATGTGGTGCATGTGTGTGTGTGTGATGCTGAGATGGGGTGTGCAAATGGGGTGCCTGTGCATGTGTTGGCTGTTTATGTGTGTGAGTTCTGGGGGGGGGGGGGGGGGTAAATACTCCTTTGGGTATATATACATTGTGCCCTTTTGACTCCATGGATGCAAACCTTCAACAGTCAATACCTGGCACTCTTCCTTCTCCCTCCATCTATGTTCCGAACTATGTTACTTAAACTTAAAGGTCATTGATAAAGCAACTTCAACAACTGACAATAACGATCAAACATAAAACTATTCTCTTATGGTTGGTGGGATATTGTTACCCCATTCCTTCCAGTTTTCTGCACCTTATACTTAAGTTTCTCAGGCTTACTTAAATACTGACCAGTCACTTATTTCTCTACTTGGAACCTCTTTATCTTTATTGTACTCCTCCCCTAGGATTTGGGTATTAGAACCTTTCTCTCACAGTTCCCCAGTCCTGTGTGGAATCACACCTCTTATTTGGGTAGCCTTTGGATGTCTTCGAGTTGGTTCCTTCTCCTCTTGGATGGGTTGCTGCAGTGAACTGCAGTCCTTCTAGAACTGCTTCGCTCTGTCTTCTGGCAGATGAGAACTGAAGAGACTGGGTCAAACACTCTTATGAAACTTTCTTTTGGCAAGCTGAGCTCCCCCTGTCTCTTGACAGTAGCTTCAAGTCTCTTTTGTTCTTCTCTGGTCATGGTGTCTGGTGCAGTTTCTCCTTAGAATGAGGTGAAGGTTCTGGTAAGAGGTACCAGCCCCTTAAGGGAAGACACCCACTTAGCACTGCATGATACAATGGCTAAGGGTCAAGCACAGGAAACTGCCTTGGGGTGAGGTTTAGACTCAGTGGGCTTTTCCTTCAATCTCCTCCCAGCTTGAAATGACTCGCAGAAAGAACCTCTGGAAAATGCCAAACCTTTCTTTCTGCTTCTAGTAGTAATTAGTAGGGACCCTGGATGGTGCCAGTGCAACAGTCCAAGCAGTCTCTACACATCTTCATTGTATGTAACCTGAAAAAACAACTAGCTTTGGGATCTCCAGGTTTAGGCAATCCTGCTCTAATACTGTACATTAGTTCTACTTCCCTCTTTCTCTTCACTCTTTAATGTGCCCTTCCCATTAAAACTTACACAGTAATCTGCAATTCATTTGTATTTTCTTGCAATGTCATCTTTTACTCTGTTTGGACCCAAGGAAGGGAATGTTAACTTAGGTTTACCAGATGTCCCCGATTTTCAGGGATTGTCCCTGATTTTACAGCTGTGTCCCTGACTCCCACCTGTTTGGCAGCCTCCTGTCCCCGATTCCAATAATGGGGATAGAGAGGTTTATTGAAAATAAAACACATTTTATTTTCAATTTAGTGATTAGAATATGTAAGCTTTTAGAATTTATATCCACTATCTTTATCTTTTGCACAGTACAGAGGACATGCATCACTGTTCCTATTTCTCTGTCAGTTTGGCTGTTTGGAAGTTGCTGTCAAGGGATGGATGGGAGGGGGGCAGGGTAATGACTCCTCTTCCTCCTCCACACCTTGTTGCTCAGCACTGGAACTGAAGTCCCCCCCCCCACCCCCCATTTCAGAGAGATTTGCCTGCAAAAGAAATCTGTTAACATTATGCTACTGTAACTTCTAAAAGCTAAATAAGAAGGGGCTTATTTTAGATGCATTGCCATGTCTAAAAAACAGCATTTTAGATGCCATTTTAGAACAGAGGTTTTTCAAGCTTGGAGATTCCTACCACATTTAAATTCTCTGGAAGCACGGTGAGGGCAGGGAGAGGGAGTGGTTTGGGTAGGCCTACAGTTGGCAAAAGGAAAATGGATTTTGCTGATGCCTTTCTCAGATTTTAAAGCAAGTTATAGTCAGATGCAGTAGGTATTTTCCTGTCCCCAGAGGGCTTACTATCTAAGGGCCCTGTTCACTAAAGGTCTTCTCTTATCTCGTGTCTATGGGGAAAATGCTTAATAAATAGGACCCTAAGTTTGTACCTGAGTCAGTGCAGGATTAAGTGACTTTCCCAAGATCACAAGGAGCAGCAGTGAGATTCAAACCTGGCAGGATTACCGCTAGGCCGGCTAGGGGGTCATCATCTTGGAAGCTCGTTCATGAAAAACAGAAGTGAGTGGGCATTGCTGCTGCTCTCACCAGACACCAAAGACCTCTGCTATGGCTGTGGTGAGGGACTGTGAGGATAGGGGTGATGGTGGGGGCTGCCGGAGGGGCCCTGGGAGGGTCGGAGTTTGGTGGGGTGTATTAGTGCCAAGGGAGGGCTTTGCTTCTTGGGAGGGATCAGGTGCACTGGAAGGGTAGTAGGATCGGGAGTAGGGGGATCTTTGGGAGGAGGGATCAAATGTGGTGGAGGTCGAGGTGGGAGATTGAGGTTCAGGGGGGCACTGGGGAGGAGAGGGAGATTGGGAGATTGATCCGGGGGGAACCGGTGGAGCTGAAATGGGTGCATATGGAGATCGGGAGCAGCAATTTTAAACAATTGTTTCCACACAAATATGGGGATATTTTATTTTGTTTCCATACACATGCAGCTTCTTAAAAATCATTGCTCCTGCTGAATGTGGTGAGACATACTCACAGACTCCTACACCTATTTTACAATAGGTCTGTATTTGGAAGACCCTCTTGTAAAATATTTTGGGCATGTGAATTCCCCTCTCCACATCCTGTTTAAAATCTGCCTTCACATATTTTTAATTAGCCCAAATAAAACGATATTACCTTATATTTTTTTTGCACGTTGGCCTAATTTTTTGATCACGCTAAGTAAAAACATTCCTTCTTTGGAAAGTAATGGGGTGGAAAATTTTCAAAGGAATTCACAGGGTAAATTCCGCAGGCTGAAAATATTCTTCCCCCTCAGCATCTAAAAGCATAAGTGCTATTTTACCATGGAAAGAGAAGGACAGGGATGAAATAGGGACAAGAATAGGGTAGGGAATGCACAGTATGGAGGTAATTTTTTTTATCTTTTTTTGTACATATAAGACCACATGTGTGTATAAAAGGTCTTTTAGAAAGTACCAACTGGATTAAATATACTCATGTCTTTAGGTGGCACAGTCTAGGCCAAGCATGGGCAGAGTTCTCAAGTGCAAAAAGTAGATTATAAAATACTTTCATTTACGTGCAGACTTGCAAACTTTTCGTGCGAACATCTACACTTGTTCTTGAGCAGATGTAAACATCCGTGCCTACTTGCAAGGAATGATTTACCTTTATCTTTATCTTTATTTAAAAACGTAATTTACCTCCGAAACCATAGGCATATGGCGGTTTACAATACAACCATAGAGGTTCTGCCAGGAAGAAAAGGAACGCCATATTACAAACAGGAAAGAGAGAGCCAAGGGAGAAAACGTGGGGGGACAGCCAGAAAAGAAACAAGAAGAACTAAGCATCAACAGGGGAGAGGGGGGGAAGGAGGGGAAGGGAGATCAAAAGCCGTGCAAAAAAGATGGGTCTTACGTTTAGCTTTAAAAGTAGAAAAAGAGAGCTCAAGACGAAGTGCAGATGGTAGGGAGTTCCATAAGCTGGGCCAAGAAAGAAAAAAGCAGAAGAGCGTGTAGACTCCAAATGAGCCTGGGAGGGGGAAGGAAGAAATAACCGATTTCTGCCACTTTCCTAGTATTTTATAAAGACAAATAGGTGCCTATGTATTTTTCTAAACTAGCACGTAAGGAGTCGACTCTTAAGATAGGCAGCCTGTTACGAAATTATCTTCCACATGTGAGGATTTCGTTTTGACATCCTGTGCATGTGAACATTATACCTGCTATAAAGTGGGCCAGTGTGCAATAAATATGGGCCCCCCTACCACGTATTTTCCAAGAGCAGTTTCCCTCTGAAAGTTAGAATGTAGATCTATAACTGCAAAGCACCCAGACACCTACAAGCTCATTGCAAGGTTTGAAAATTGCTCCTGCTTCTTGGAAGATGTCCCTTCTTTTGTTTGCTGTTCCATTAGGAAGTGATCTTGGCTCAGATCTGGTGTAAAATCCAAGGCAAGAGCTGAAGAGAGCCCTTCCCTGGTCGGCCTGAGACTGAGAACCCATACAATATGGAGAAGGGGGATAAATGGAAATTACACTTACCTGGTAATTGTGGTTCCTGGAGGGAATCCAGTTTAGTCCTCCACCTCTGGGTAGTGCACCTCCTCCTGCAGCATGGAGACTGGACCAATCAGAATCTTGTCCTCGCCGGCTGTATGCTGCTGGAGCTCCCATCAGCCCCCAGTGACCTATTGACAAAGCAGACTTAAAGAAGCAACACATGAGAAAGTAAAAACTAACTAACTATAATCGTAAATCAGTAATGTAAAACATTAACCTTAAACAATTCACCTGACCCCCCCCCCCAAAATGAGGAAACCAGAATTCCGCACATTGCTTCTGCCCCATCACAACAGGATAAGTGATAGCGACAGCCAAAGACCAAGAAAGAGAGAAACAGAAAGGGAAAAGAAGGACTGGCCCTAGCCAGAGGCTCCAAACATGATCCCTACTGTGTTTTGCTTATCGCAACCATCTCTTCCCACAGTCATCGCACACTTCAGACAGAACTCTCTCCCAGGTGGGATTGAGGACTAAACTGGAGTCCCTCCAGGAACCACAATTACCAGGTAAGTGTAATTTCCATTTCCTGAGCGGTCCTCCAGTGTAGTCCTCCACCTCTGGGATGTAACAGAGCAGTTATCATAAACGGCGCGCAATACCGCCGATCCAAAGCAGGAATCCCGTGCTGCCAGAACATCCAGATGGTAGTGTTTGCTGAAGGCATGAAGAGATGACCAGGTAGCCGCCCTGCAAATTTATGCTGGCGGAACTAAGCTGTGCTCCGCCCACAACGTCACCTGCACCCTAGTAGAGTGTGTCCGTAATCCCACTGGAACCGGACACCCTTGCAAAATATATGCCGACGCAATTGCCTCTTTAACCCATCTGGAAATGGAAGCCTTTGCCGCTGCCTCTCCCTTTCACACACTGCCGAACAGCACGAAGAGGCGGTCCGACTTACGGTAGGCTTCTGAAACTTTTAGGTACCGGCGCAACACCCATCGGACATCCAGATGATGCAAGCCCCGGTCTGTGGTCTGTTCCGCCCCAGAGCTGAATACTGGAAGGAAGACCGATTGATTCAAATGAAATGGAGAGACCACTTTAGGCAGAAATGATGGAACTGGATTTAAAATTACCCTGTCTCTAGAAAAAGATAAGAACGTCTCCCTGCACGACAGCGCCTGTAACTCCGAAATCCACCTCGCAGAACAGATGGCCACCAGGAACACCGTCTTCAATGTTAAGTCCTTAACGGATGCCTGGCTTAGGGGCTCAAAGGGTTTCTTGACCAAGGCCTCCAAGACCAGATTCAAGTCCCACGGTGGCACAGATACTCTGCGCGAAGGCCGAAGCCTGAACACTGCCTTAAGGAAACGTTGCACAACTGCAAGCAAACCCAGTGGTACCCCCTGAATCCTGCCTCTGTAACATGAGAGAGCCGCCAGCTGGACCTTCAAGGAACTGGCGGCTAACCCTTTCTCAACACCGTCTTGCAAGAAACTGAGTATCACTGGAACAGAAGCAGTCGCCGCACGAATATGTCGCCTGGAACACCAGTCTTCAAAAATCCGCCACACGCGCACGTACGCGAGAGATGTTGATGATTTGCTTGCACGAAGTTGCGTGGCAATGACCGCCGCCAAATAACGTTTTCTTTTCAACCATGCCCTTTCAATGGCCATACTATAAGCGAGAACCGATCCACCTGGGGCATCCGCAGGGGACCCTGAATCAGCAGATCCACTGATGGCGGAAGTCTCCACGGCTCTCCATCGAGCAGTCGAACTAGATCTGCAAACCACGGGCGTCTGGGCCAATCCAGGGCCACCAACAGTACTATGCCGCGGTGCGCCTCAATGCGCTGAACCACTCGGCCTATAAGAGCACACAGAGGGAAGACATAGAGGAGCTTGGACTCCGGCCCGGGCTGAATGAGCGCGTTGATGCCTTTGGACATCCTTTCTCTCCGTCTGCTGAAGAACCGACCTGTTTTTGCTGACTGAAACGTCGCCATGAGATCCATTACTGGCTGCCCCCATCTCCGGACAATTTGCGCGAACAGCTGCAGATGAAGCTCCCATTCTCCGGTGTCCACCCGCACCCTGCTGAGAAAATCTGCCATCACATTGTCCTTTCCAGCAATGTGCGCTGCCAAAATGACCAGCAGACGAGGCTCTATCCACTCAAACTCCTCTGACTCTTCCTCCATGGCTATACTCTGCCTTGCCGGTTGAGGTACGCCACCGTAGCCGAATTGTCCAAGAGAACTCGCACCGCTCGACCCCTCACTGAACTCTCGAATGCCTGCAGTGCTCGAAACACTGCTCAGAGCTCGAGGTGGTTGATCGACCAAGAGGCTTCCTGGGCAGACCAGATCCCTTGTGTGAACTGGCCCTCGCAATGGGCTCTCCACCCCGCCAGACTTGTATCCGTCATTAGAGGGAGCCAAAACGGCTGTTCCAAGGGCATGCCCGCCTGCAGGGACTTCGGGGACAGCCACCACTGCAGAGCTTGACGGACTTGCATCGGGCAGGGAAGGCGCTTGTTCAGCGAGACCGACTGGTTCGACCAGCGTCGCAGTAGTGCCCTTTGTAACGGTCGCATATGAAATCTGGCCTACGGGACCACCTCCAGAGTTGCCACCGTGGTCCCCAGCAGCCGAAGGTACCACCATGCGGATGGCACTGGGATCCCCAAGAACCTGCGTACGAGCTGACCCAAGATCTGCGCACAGCGATCCGGCAAAAATACCAAGTCTCTTAAAGTGTTGAACCGTACTCCTAGATATTCGAGTGTCTGAGACGGAACCAAGTGATTCTTCTTTGCGTTGATTACCCAGCCGAGACTCTGCAGAAGCTTCACCACTCTGTCCGTGGCCTGCAAACTCTTGACCTTGGACTTTGCTTGGATTAACCAATCGTCGAGATAAGGGTGGACTAGAATATCCTCTTTTCGCAATGCCGCTGCTACTACCACCATGATCTTGGTGAATGTGCGCGGGGGCCGTGGCCAACCCGAACGGCAACGCCTGGAACTGATAATGGCCCCATGGAAACGTGAACCTCAGGAATGTTTGATGGGCTGCTCTGATCGGAATGTGCAAGTAGGCCTCCATGAGATCGAGTGACGTCTAAAACTCCCCTTGACAACCGCCACTATGATGGACCTCAGGGTTTCCATGCGGAAATGAGGCACCCGCAGACAACGATTCACTCCTTTGAGATCTAGAATAGGTTGGAGGGACCTGTCTTTGGCACCACAAAATAAATGGAGTAGCAACCTACGCCGAGGTCGGAAACAGGCACGGGCACTACCGCCCTCAAGGCTAACAGTTGATCCAATGTTAGCCGGATCGCCAGAGCTTTTTGCCATCCTTTGCTGGGTGACAGAACAAAGGAGTCCCGGAGCGGACAAGCCAACTCCAATGCATAGCCTTCTCGAACTATCTCCAACACCCACTGATCTGATGTTATTTGGACCCAGGCAGGAAGAAAATCCCGAAGCCGACTTCCGATCAATTGACTTCTCTCTGGGGTCTGCCGTGTTTCATTATGGCTTTCGGCTAAAGGAAGAGGAGGAGGAAGAGGAGGCTGCTGTGAAACCTCTGCCTGCCCCTTGAAACCCACGAAAACCTGGGGATCTTGAGGCAAACCTGCCGCGCTGGAATCCTCCGAGGCGGGAAGACCAGAATCTTCTGAAGTCTCGAAATTGACCTCAAACAGCCGGCAAGGATCTTCCCTGCTTAGGCTTATTCTCCCGAAGCCTGCCTCCTTTGGACTCTCCCAAGTCCTTTACCAACTTATCCAGATCTTCTCCGAACAACAACTTGCCCTTAAAGGGGAGCTTACTGAGCCGTGACTTAGAAGACCCGTCGGCCGCCCAATTCCGCAGCCAAATGGACCTCCGGGTGGCCACCAGGGATGCCATGCTATTCGCCAATGCTCAGATCAAATCATAGTGTACATCTGCCAAATATGCCGAGCCAGATTCCAGCCGAGTCACCTCCAACAAACCCTGCTGATCCAGGCGAGAATCCTGCCTTAAGTGTTGAGCCCACCGCAGACAGGCCCCTGCCACCTAGACACCACAGATAGAGGTCTGTAAAGACAGAGCATCGGCTTCAAAGGCCTTTTTCAATAAACCATCCACCTTTCTGTTCTGCGCATCTTTTAAGGCAGCACTACCTTCCACTGGGATAGTTGTCCGCTTGGTGACTGCCGACACCACCACGTCTACTCGCGGTGACCGAAACCTTTCTTTGTCTTTATCTGCCAAAGGATAGAGCCGTTTCATTGTCCGGATGCCCTTCAATCCCGCTTCAGGTTGATCTCACTCAGTTTGAATCATCTGATCTACAACTCTGTGCACCGGAAACACCGTTTGAGACTCTCGCACCACCTGAATGAGAGGATCCTCTAGACCATCCTCCTCCGCAGGTCGAGCTGTAGTGAGATTGAGTGCCTGGAGAGACTCCGTAATCAGGGGTACAAGTTCATCCTTATGAAACACCCGTATGATCCTTGCCTGATCTTTGGGCTCAGGAATCTCCCCCTCTTCCAATTCGTCAACACCGTCCTCGGGGTCTACCTCAGCCTCCTCCGCATCCTGCCACTCCGGGTCTGCTCGCTCCATCTCTGCGCCCCGAGGCCACTTTACCAGTTTAGGGTTATCTCCTCTCGTGTCCTCCCCTTTGGGGGACCGCAGAGGCGCCGGCAGCGAGAAGGACTCTGACAACTTTCCTAGCCGCCCTAAACGAAAAGCCTGATGCATAATAAGGACAAAGTCTGGGGAAAAATCCCCCAAGGACGTTTCAACAGCCCCTACCAGCTGAATGCCCACCGGCCCCGCGGGTGTAGCCGGGGGAGAAGCTGCTGAAGATCCCAGAGACAGCTCACCCTCAGCACTTACCGCAGAGTCTAGGGAGTCCTGGACCGCTCTGTCTTCCATTTGTTGTTCCACGTTGGAAAAAACAGTAGCGCAGTCCCTGCAAATACCTGTATCAGACACCATCCCCCTGCATGAACCGCAGACCACGCACTGCGGACGAGTAGACATGAAGCCCCAGACAGCTATCTAGTACCAAAGGGAGAGAGAAAGAGTGGAGGGGATTTGGCTTGACTGATCTCTCCCAAGGAAAACAAAAAAATATCTTTCTGATTTTTTTTTTTTTTTAATATAGAAGAAATCACCAAAGTACCCCAAAAACAATCCCCCCGAAAATAAAGAATCCGAGCTGTCACAGAGAGCTGAATCAGAAAACAGCCCTCCAGCTACATGCCTGTTCATGCCGCCGAGCAAACCCCTGCACTGAGGCCCGCTACTCAGCGTTCTCCGCGTGGGAAACTAAACAAAATGGCCGCCGCCTATCAAAAGGGCGCGAAAAACCACCGGTCAGGCCTGAGCCTCTACGCACCTGATCGTTGCCCGTCGGATGTCCAGTACCCCCTTCAATCACAGGAGACACCCCCAAAAACCAGCTCCACACGCCACACCGCCGCTCGACTCCTGAGCGACGTGCGCGCCGAGAACTGAGCCGCCGGGCCTGCACGCTGCTTCCCGCTCCGGCATGCTGGATTCTGACAGGCAGGGCCCCGCACAGCAGAGCGTGTAGCTGTGACTAACAGATCTCTCCCCCGTACCGTCTAGGAGGAGAGATCTGAAGCTGCCGGCTGTATAAAGAAATAGAGGCAGAATAGCAAAGGGACAGAAGGGCAGTGTAAAGCCCGGCTCCTCTGCAAATGTGACCCCGTCTTTTTTTTTTTTTTTTCTTAAAGACACAGTAACCTTGTAAGAAAAGAAATCAAAATAAGGGGTAAAAAATAAATACTGAAAGCTATGCTTCTTTGGGGTCGGGAGTGGTCCCAGAGGACTAGAGAAAGGCACATGAGGTCCCTTTACACAAAAGCAAAAGTAAGGATGAGGTTGAAAATTACAGGCCGGTTAGTCTAATCTCTGTGGTGAGTAAATTATTGGAAACGCTGCTAACAGTGAGGTTTCTGAAGTCCAATGGCTTGCAGGATCTAAGGCAGCATGGGTTTTCCAGAGGCAGGTCTTGTCAGACAAATCTGATTGATGTGTTTGACTGGGTGACCAGGGAGCAGAACAGAGAGAGAGCCCTAGATGTGGTGTACTTACTGTAGATTTCAGTAAAGCCTTTGACACCATTCTGCACAGGTGACTTTTAAATAAATTAAGCACCCTAGGGATGGACCCTAAAGTGACTGACTGGGTTAGAAATTGGTTGAGGTGAGAAGTGACAAAGGGCACAAGTAAATGGAGCTCACTCTGAGGAGAAGAATGTTACCAGTTGTGTGTTGCAGGGATCTGTCCTTGGTCTGATTCTTTTTAACATTTTTGTTAGAGGACTGTAGGATATGTTTTGCCTCTTTGCAGATGATATCAGAATCTGCAATAGAGTAGATATCCAGGAAGGAGTAGATAACATGAGGAGGGATCTAGCTAAACTTGAAGAATGGTCAAGGATTTGTCAGCTGAGATTTAATGCTAAAAATATGGAGTCATGCACTTGGGCTTCAGCAATCCAAGGGAGCAATATAGTATAGGGGGTGAAGTACTTCTGTCCACAAAAGAAGAGCGGGACCTAGGTGTGATTGTGTCTGATGATCTTAAAGCAGTTAAACAGGTAGAAAAGGTGACGGCAAAAGCCAGAAGGATGCTTGCGTGCATAGGGAGAGGAATAGTCAGCAGAAAAAAGTTGGTGATAGTGCCTCTGTATAAGTCTCTGGTGCAGAGCTACTCAATTCCAGTCCTGGAGGTCTGCAACCCTGCAGGTTTTTGGGATAGCCCTAATGAATATGCATGAGATATATATGCATTAGAGATATCCTGCCAACCTGACTGGTTTGTGGCCCTCCAGGGCTGGATTTGGAGACCCCTGCCTTACACCTCTGTTATTTAAGATTGTGAGTGGGCAAGGTGCAGATGTCCAAGACATCAATAAGGTTAGAGAGAATTTGTTACATTCCTCCGCGCTTCTCGCCACCACCAAAATATTTTCTATTAGACAACTTTTTGGTGGTGGTGAGAATCGAGGAGGAATGTGACACATTCTTTCTACCCTTTTGATGTCTAGGACATCTGTACCTTGCCCACTCATAATCTTAAATGACAGAGGTGTAAGGCAGGGGTCTCCAAATCCAGCCCTGGAGGGTCACAAACCAGTCAAGTTGGCAGGATATCTCTAATGCATATATATCTCATGCATATTCATTAGGGCTATCCCAAAAACCTGCAGGGTTGTGGACCTCCAGGACTGGAATTGAGTAGCCCTGCTCTGGTGTGACTTCATTTAGAGCAGTGGTTCTTAACCAGTCCTCCTTGAACCCCTAGGCCAGTCGGGTGTTCATGATAGCCCTAATGAATCTGCATGAGACATCTATGCATTAGAGATATCCTGCCAACCTGACTGGTTTGTGGCCCTCTAGGGCTAGATTTGGAGACCCCTGCCTTACATCTCTGTCATTTAAGAATGTGAGTGGGCAGGGTGCAGATCTCCAAGACATCAAAAAGGTTAGATAGAATTTGTCACATTCCTCTTTGCTTCTCACCACCACCAAAATATTGTCTATTAGACAACTTTTTGGTGGTGGTGAGAATTGAGGAGGCATGTGACACATTCTATCTACCCTTTTGATGTCTAGGACATCTGCACCTTGCCCACTCACAATCTTAAATGACAGAGGTGTAAGGCAGGGGTCTCCAAATCCAGCCCTAGAGGGCCACAAACCAGTCAGGCTGGCAGGATATCTCTAATGCATATATATCTCATGCATATTCATTAGGGCTATCCTGAACACCCGACTGGCCTAGGGGTTCAAGGAGGACTGGTTAAGAACCACTGATTTAGAGTATTGCGTGCAGTTCTGGAGGCCACACATTGAAAAGGATATAAACAGGATGGAGTCGGTGCAGAGGGTTGCTACTAAAATGATTAGTGGTCTTTGTTATAAAGCATATGAGGACAGACCTAAAGATCTTAATATGTATATGTTAGACAGTAGTTCTCAACCCAGTCCTCTGCGACCCCAGGCCAGTCAGGTTTTCAGGATATCCACAGTGAATATGCACTGCTTCCATTGTATGTTGATCTATCTCATGCATATTCATTGTGGATATCCAGAAAACCTGACTGGCCTAGGGGCCAAGAGGACTGGGTTGAGAACCACTATCTTAGAGGAAAGGCAGGACAGAAGAGATATGATAGAGAAGTTTACATACCTCCATGGCATAAATGCACAAGAGAAGAGCCTCTTTCGATTGAAAGAAAACTCTGCTACGAAGGGACGTAGGATGAGGGTGAAAGAGGATAGACTCAGAGAGTCATATGCGTAAATATTTCTTTACAGAAAGAGTGGTAGATGCGTGGAATAGTCTCCCAGTGGAGGTGGTAGAAACAAGGACAATATCTGAATTCAAAAAAGCATGGGACAAACACAGAAGATCTCTTAGGAATAAAGAGGACTATAGTAGTTGATATGGAAGGGCAGACTAGATAGGCCAGGGGTGGGCAATTCCGGTCCTGGAGGGCCGCAGACCAGTCAGGTTTTCATGATGTCCCTAATGAATATTCATGAGATCTATTTGCATCCACTGCCTTCCATTGTATGGAAATAGGCCATGAATATTCATTAGGGACATCATGAAAACCTGACTGGTCTGCGGCCCTCCAGGACCGGAATTGCCCACCCCTGAGATAGGCCATGTGGTCTTTTTCTGCCATTATGTTTCTATGAAGTAACTTGTGACTCAAATTCTCACAGCATATATTGATCATATGTTGCCCCAAATACCCCCTATCTTTTGCTCCCCCTCTCAATCTCATACTCAGTATTTAAATACCTACATTTTTTTAGTCAGTTAAAGAATAGTGAAAGTAAAGGAATATGAGGATAAGAAATGTATGTTTGATGTAGAATGAGTGTCCTCTAGTGGAGAAAGACATTTTACCATATTTGCTAAACTACTTGCAGCTAACTCAGACCTCCCATTTCATGCAGTTTCTTGCATCTATTGTCTGGGGGTCCATGTAATTGTGGGTACCAGGAGCCAGGACAGGAAGTGAGCACTGGCGTCTTTGGCTATGCCCCCTTCTCTCTTTGTCGTGACCTAACTGGCATTTTGAGCTGCATGGTACTGTAGGGAATAGTAAGGAGAGAGGGGTGGGAGGATGGGCAGGAGGAGTGGAGTGAGAGGGTATGAAAGGATTAGATGGGGGAGAATGACAGCTTGGGAAAAAGTAGATCTGTAGGGGGTGAGAAAGAGAGAACTTGGGATGGGACTTGAAAGAAGGGCACCTTGGATTGGGGAGAAGAAGGGAAAGAGAGGCCTGATTGAGGAGGGAGAAAGGAGAGGAGAGGTGAAGATAGGAAGGAGAGTAGGATCAGAACATGGCGGAGGATACCTCCTTCCCCCATTTGGATTTTCCCTTGGATCCCAGAAATTTCTGCCCCTTAAATTCTCATGACTGCCTCCCATTCTCTCCCTCCAATCCAGAACATCCATCTCTCTCTCTATCTCTTGCCTTTGCCCCATCCCAGTACCTCATTCTCTCTCTCTCCCTCCTACAGATCCCAGAATAAATCCCTTCCATTCCATCCCAACCAGATCCCAGGTCATATCTTCCCTCCCCCAAACCTTCCTCTCTTTGACTTGCCCCAATCCCCCTCACCATCCTTACTTATTCTTTTTTCTCCTCTGTCCATCCCTGAGCCTCCTTCCTCTCTAGCCCCCCCCATTCCCTGAGATCCTCTCCCAGACCTGTATCCTCCACACATAAAACTCCTAAAGAACAAAATGAGAGCTAGCTCTGCTAAAGTTAGGGTTGCCAAGCGACCGGATTTAGGCCACCCAGACGGTTTTACATGCTGGTGGCTGGCAGGACGGTAAAACCAGCCAATGAAGGGCTGATTTTCTGATGACCACCAATCACTCCTATCCAGCGTCTGTCTGTGGGGATCCCAACCTCCGCAGTCAGACATGCTGAAACAGGCACGATTGTGGCTGAGACATCTGGTGACTGCTCATGGGGGCTGGGGCTCCCTGCAGGCAGTCACTGGCTCTCCCGGCCATGATCAGTGACTGCACAGTCTGCCAAAAATAGATACTAAATTTTGCTGCACAGATGACTGAATAAATTAAAGGGAACGAATGCATGAAAAGTAAGTAAAGGGCACAACATGCATGTACAAAAGACATACCCTCTGTCCCACCACACATGCACACGCAGGCACCCTCACCTCCGCATCACACACACATGCAGGTACTCCTCTGCTGCACAACACACGCACATACTACATACACACACACACACAGACGCCCCATCTCCACACCACAGACATGCAGGCATCCATGTCTCTGCACCACACACACACGCACAGGCACCCCACCTCCCCACCACACACAAAGGCACCCCATCTCTGCACCACACACACACACACACACAGGTGTAGCTTAATGGGTCAGTGAGGGTGATGAGAGAAGGAGGGAAAGGAGTGAGGCCGCCTTTTGTTGGCACTGTGCAGTGGCCCATTAAGAGCCTGATTTATTAAGCTTTTTATGATAAAAAAACTGGGAAAACTGTGTTAGTAAATCAGGCCCTAAAATCTAAAAAATTAACTGTGATACACCTTTTTTGAGGGCCTGGGCATGCACTGTGAGCTAGGTTTCGGCTTAGGGTTGGCCTGTATTAATTCACAGTATTCTTTTTTTTTTTTTTAAATTCTTTATTTTCGTTTTATAACAACAAAGGAAAAGGAAGACATACAGCTAAAAGACAGATACATAACGTGTTATACATACACCAAAATAAACCCCTACCACCCCCCTCCCCCCTGCTTCTTCTCTAGAAAACTAAGCATTCCCGAAGCGGGCGTGTACTTACATTATTGTGTTACAAAACCTAACGGTGATCTAAAACATGATGAGTGCGCATTATACAGGCATGTTGGAGCAATGAGCAGATTGTACATAATCATTAAGCATCTGCCATTTAGACAAGCGAGAGTGAGTTTGGACATGGGGAATAGCTCTCCGAGGTATCTGCTCATATTTACTATATAAGCAGACGAGGTTCCACCATTCATTGACAGTAAGTCGAGAGCTATCCTTCCAATTCCTCGTGATTAAGCATATGGCTATACCCAGCATGAAATCAAGGAGAAAGCGACCCTTCTTAGGAAGAGAGGGAACCTCCGCTACGAAGCGGAGTCCCACGACCTCCCAAGAGAGAGGTTCATGAAAGTGTAAGATAGATTGAATACGACCCCAGACCCGCCCCCAATAGACCTGCAGTTGAGGACATTCATAAGTACCATGAGCGAAGGTTCCCACAGCAGTATGGCAAGACCAACACAGGTCCCTAGCATTTGGGTTCCATTTGGCTATTTTTCTGGGGTATAAAAGCATCTATGGGCACAGAAGAAGAGAGTTTGGGTAACAGAGGCAGACCGGGAAGCCCGCACTACTTTACTCCAGAAAACGCTCCATTGCACAGGGGTTAAAGTGGTTTGCAGTTCGCGCTCCCAGGCCTGTTGGGCTCTAAAAGTGTCCGTGTCTGTACCCTGGCATATTATAAGTAATCCTGTATGGCTGCTCGAATTTCTGACTGGAACTCTGGCTGAGTTAACAGGGCTCTATCAACGAACCAGGCATCCGAATTTCCCTGGGGTACAGTAGTGTTTAATTGAAAGGAATGGCAGCATGATCTGAAACATGTGGGGAGTGAATCTTTGCAGTGTCCACCTGAGGAACTAGCAGTTTTGAGATTAGAGAGAAGTCTATGCGAGACTGAGATTTATGAGGGAAGGAGAAGAAGGTGAAGTCAAGCTCATTAGGGTGTAGTAACCTCCATAGATCAACTAAAGCAAGAACCTTGATCAGGGAGGTAAGCGTGGCATGACTCTTGGGGGGACCACTCGTCCTAGGCGGCTGTTTGTCAATCAGGGGATCAAGGACTAGAGTGAAATCCCCCCCAATAATCAAGGAAGTATTAGCAGAAGCCTGCGCAACCTGAGCAATGGTAGCAAAAAAAAGGCGGGGTCATCAACATTAGGAGCGTAAAGGCATATACATGTAACTTCAAGGCTACCTATCTTGAGGTGAACTCTAGACCATCTACCCTCTGTATCTGAACTAGTCGCAATAACAGTAGCATGCAAAGATTTCCTAACCAGTATGGCAACCCACATTTCGTAGACACGGCTGGGGAATAGGCGGCCACCATGTAAGGTTTAATATTGAGTTTAAGAGTTTCCTTCGAATTTAAATGCGTTTCTTGGAGAAAATTCAGATCCGCTGCGTCCTGACTGAGGTAGCTTAGGATTTTCTTCCGTTTTATCGGATTATTGATTCCTTTTACGTTCAATGAGAAAATCTTACATGGTGCCATCAATCGGTAATAGACATTTTAGGTAAGGGCGCTTGATAACATATAACATAAGCAGAATTTGTACAACAATGTCATAATCACCGAGTATTCTGGCTAATACCCCCCATATTGAAAAGTATGTACCAACGTATCTTAGAGAAGAAGCAAAACCCCCAAAGAATATGGCGACCAGAAGTCTGCGGGAGGAGGCCCTAGAGAGGAAATAGAAAGACATATAAAAAAAGAAAAGAAACACCAGAGTCCATAATAACACTGTCTCTGATACTCATCAAGGCTGCTGTGGGTAGATGGAGTCGGGTCACAGATACCATCAAGGGTAAGGCCACAGACTGCCCACGCCAGACTCTTTGCTAGGCTGCGGCAGATCCAATATGGCAGGTACAGCGGATATGAGGAGACTTGCAGGAATATTCTGGAAGTCAGCGCATCAAGTCGGCTTCTTTGGAATCCAAAAACTCCGCTAGTAGATCAGGGTCCTCAAATGTTCTTGTCTAATTGTGAAGCGTGACCCGGAGCTTGGCCGGGTACATCAGGCCATAGCATGCTTGTAGTTGTTGAAGCCTCGGCCGGAATTCCAGAAAGCGCTTTCGGCGGTCGACCGTGGGTTTAGCCAAGTCGGGGTAGAAGGAGATCTTGTGGCTCTCAAACTCCATATGGCCCTTTGCCCGAGAGGCACTTAGAATTTGCTCCACGTGTTGATATCTCAATAGTCGAAAAATGATAGGCCGCGGGGTCTTCCTGTTGAGCGTTATGCTTGTGGGTACACGATGAGCGCGATCGATCTCCAAATCTTTGGTAAAGGTAATTTGGAGTAGGGAAGGGAGGATTTTGCATAAAAACTCTTTCATGTCTCCCGATTCCGCTCCCTCCGGTATGCCCACGAGTCGTATGTTGTTGCGGCGCGCTCTATTATTGCCATCTTCCACCTCTTTCTGCAAGGCCCGCACCTGACGTTCAACTTTGTCGAGTTTGGACAACCGGGCCGCATGGGAGTCCAATATGCTCTCCATTTTGTCCTGACGCAAAGAAAGCCCTTCTAGCTTGCTTTGCAGCACACCAAAATCTTCCCGCAGCGCTCGGAGTGCTTCACCGTTTGCCTGCACAAGGTTTTTGACCCCTCTAATCTCTACAAGGATTTCCTGCTGCATTTCGGGGCCCTCGCCCAAGGCCGGCCCCTTCTGCGGGGACGGAGGTTCAGTTTTGGAGCGTTTGCCGTGAGAAGCCGCTGGAGATCCAAATTCCAGGCGCGTTGGTTTGGTCCCCGCCATCTCACCAATGTGCCCCGGCAAGATCAGAGTAGAAGTTCTAAGTTAGTGAGGTGTTAATTCAGGATTCTGAGTAGGCCTCTCGGGAGCCTCAGCGTTATGCGACCATCCCGCTGGACATCAGGCTCCGCCCCCCCCAATTCACAGTATTCTTGATATTGAGAGGGATTTTTTTTTTCTCATGTGGTAAGATTTATGGGGAAGGTTCTAGCTCTTCTCTGTTCTGCATAGATTGTTGGGAAAGGGGCCAGGGGGCGGGGGTTTGATGGATGCAGAATATATGTGTGTTGGAAGGGCCTGAGAAGGGGAATGTGGTTGAATAGGTACTGAAGAGTTCATCCTCTTGTACCCCCCCCCCCCTTGATATAGCCTGCAGATGCTAAAGCCTGCACCGTTGCCCTCTCTTCAGTTATTTTTTATGAGCGGGCGGGGGGGGGGGAGTATAACTAACCACAGATGGCGGGTTTTTCTCTTTGAAAAAGTTGACAACCCTAACGAAAGCATGCTACGGCATTAGTGCACACAAATGCCATTAAGGTGCCTATTAATAACTAGGTCCCACTGCATAAACTCGCACCTATGGGTAGGTAATGCACATTAATGTGAGTTAGTGTATGCTAAGAAAGTTGTAAATCTAGCCTTAAATTAGATAGACACACAAGCAATATTGCAAAACTAAAAAATGTACATTATTTAATATTCAAAATTATGCCACTTAGTGCTGGCCTGCCACAAAATTGTTACAGAATCTGTCTCTCATCTGCTCAGGAAACAAGAGGGTAACGTCAGGTTCCATTTTATGTGATTCTGTTATATAAATCTTACTTGCTTATTCCATTTATTGCAGAAAAGCAGGGGGATCCCTCCTTTGCTCTTGCACATTGCCATAGTGTCACAGTCCTCATATCGGAGGCACTGCAATAAGTTCTCTCGTTGCCAGTCTTTGAGACTTTATTGGTCTCCAATATTAAGAACGATTTCAAATGACACCAAACAAGGTAATATTGTTCACTTTAACCACTGTGAAGGATCAGAAACAACCCAAGAGGTCTCAGTAAAAAAGGGGCACTGCTGCTAAGGCATACGCCAAATCACAGCAATAGTGCTTTATCACATCAGCGACCTCAGGGAAAAACACTTCCAAACTGAGCACTAGTCCATATTAGGCTTCCACATAAAAAATAGTTATAAATTAGCCAACGCAATATATGCAATGTACTCAACTTCCAAGGAGGACAAGGCACTCTGTGTCACACTGTGACCCCAACGTACAGCCCCGGTACCAGCAAGACGTTTCACAACGATTTCTTCAGGGGACCGCTAAAATACTGCAAAAAATGAACAAAACAAAACAAACCATCACCTTCACGTCAACTAAAGTATTCTCCATCACCAATATCTAAACATAAAAAAATTACCAACTATATACACTCACCAATTATACTGCCCGCGTTCTCTCACAAAGCGGCTCAACGCAATGCACTTCAGTGACTACTGCAAAACTGCCGCACCGAACAAAAACGCCGCGCATGCGGAAAGCTCACAAAGACTCCATTTTTAAAGCCCCTTAAACAAACAACGCACAGCCACACTCACCAATCATCATATTAACTATCCAATCCATCCAAACAAATACCAATCCATAAAAATCACCGACGGTTTGATACTATTGATACTATTGATAGTACTGTTCTTACCGTTGGCCCCAACACCCTTATCTCTTGCACTAGATCTGGTGTTCCATTAAGGACTAGGTCTAATATGGCTTCCCCTCTGGTTGGTTCATGAACCAGCTGCTCCAAGAAGCAGTCATTTATGTCATCTAGGTACTTTATCTCCCTAGCATGTCCTGCCGTGACACTGACCCAGTTGATACCGGGGTAATTGAAATTACCCATTATTATTACTGCGCTGTAACTTTTGTTAGCTTCCTTGATTTCTTTGAGCATTTCATCATCCATTTGTTCATTCTGGCCAGGCGGTTGATAGTACACCCCCACTGCCATCGCCTTCCCCTTTTTACATGGAATTTGAATCCATAGAGATTCTACAGCAAATTTTGTTTCCTGCAAAACTTGAATCCTTTCTGACCCAATGCCCTCTCTAAAACAGAGCGCAACCCCTCCACCAATTTGATCAGATCTATCATTACGATATAGTTTGTACCCAGGTATCACAGTGTCCCACTGGTTGTCCTCCTTCCACCATGTCTCTGATATTCCAATCATATCTAACCTCTCATTTAGTGCTATATATTCTAACTCTCCCATCTTATTTTTTAGACTTCTAGCATTTGCATACAAGCATTTTAGAGACTGTATTTTATTCATATTAATTTGGCTATTGGTAGACATGGGTAACTTGGGATCTTTAAACTCTGTCTGCTCCATACTCGAGGGCATTTGGGCTACTTTACTCTTTTTTGGAACCTCTCTGCTTTTGGTAGTATCCTTCAAGGATACATTCTTCCGAACCATCTGCTCTTGGGCGACTGTCGGCTTTCCCCTATTATCTAGTTTAAAAGCTGCTCTATCTCCTTTTTATATAGGGCCTAACTTTCATATAGGCCCTATTATTTAATTCCACTCTGTCAAAACAGTTCCTCCTTTATCTCTGCTTATATTTAAGCTGAGCAGATCAAATTTGCCTCTAGCATTTTACTCACAGAAAGTATAGTGCTGTACCGCCACATTTCATCACTATTCTTTTGACATGATTGTGACTGCAACTTAGGGACTGAGTCACTAAGGACCATTATCATTTAGCATGCATGCTGAATACAGGCCTGATCATTAATAATTTAGCAAGATCTAGGGGTGAATATTCATGTGAATGTAAAGTCCTCCTTTGTGTGCGAAACATAGCAGGCTGTGTAGGAAGGTATCAATGTGAATCTTAAAGGGGTCCTAGAAGACATTAGCCTGAGCATACATATCTGTTCCTACAACTGAAAAATCATCATATGCAAGGGATCAGTTATTGTACTCAAACTAAAAAGCATGACATGATCACCCTTCATATTAACTTGCAAGTGTTCAGTAAATGGCCACTGTTTAATACCTACCTTGGGCTAGTGTTGGCTTAACATGGGAAACTAGTGTATTTATGTTAAACTGAGCATGCTCGTTCTCTCTCTCTTGACTCTTCTTGCTGGGTTCCAAGTAGTATACAAGGAAGCCTGGTACATGTGGGCTGCTTGTCAGTTCATGGGGAAGAAAATATAAAAGTAGAACAGAGAAAAAATACACAAACCTCAGATGTTTGCCAGGTATATAAGCAAAGAGGAGGAGGAGGAGGAGGAAGTGGAAAATGCAGTTTTACCCAGCAGCAAAATCATCTTCTACCTCTACATTTTGTGGGTTGCACTGGCTAGTCACAAAGGTAGAAGACTTCCCCCAAGGGCAGGTGACTAGCCAGTGCACCCCTCCCTCATGCCTCCATCCAGGCTTTGATGCAATAAGTGCTAGGTTAGAATAGGGTTGCCAACTGGCTCCAGATGTGCCCGACAGGCTTGATCTAGTTCTGGGTTTACCCTATTGCATGCAGGGACATGTAGTCTTGCTTTTCTTATGGAAAAATCAGAACTACATGTCCCTGCATACAGTAGGGTAAACCTAGGACTGGATCAAGCATGTCGGGCGCATCTGGAGCCAGTTGGCAAACCTAGGTTAGAATGCTGCATTTAGCTTCAGTGCACAGCATTCTAATAAACATCCCAAAAATTGTTTTTACTGCCAATGCGGGAAAACTAATGGCATGCAGATTACTGCTGTGTTAAAAAGTGTGTGCTATTGGAAAAATCTCACTGCATACTGGATGCACTGCAAGGAAGGGAGGCATAATAAGAAAGAGGCCAGACTCCAATTCCCTTGATACTTCCCATTGCACCCCTGACTCCCCAATCCTCTTGACATTCCCCCTTGTACCTCCAACTCCTTGATTCCCTCTAACACCTCTCAACAATAACCCAGACCTCCTTACCCAACAAAAGGTTCCTAGTGGCCCATGGACTCTGGACTTCCAGTCCCTCATCTCCTACCCCAGAAATTTCCAGTGGCCCCTTGCACTCCCTCCCTCCTCCACAAAAAATACACTGGGGCCCCAAGCAGACCCCTGATATCCTCCCAACAACTTTCTGATCCCCCAGAATCCTACCCATGCATCTTCTGTGTTGGGAGGCAGGAGCAATGCCCATTCGCTCGTACCTCCGCACAACCATCTTGGAAAATGGTGATTCCTAACTCCCATGCAGTGCATTGGGAATGGTGATGCCTGACTCCCATGCAGTGCATTGGGAATAATGATGACTGATTCCTATGCAGTGCATTGGGAATGGTGATTCCTGGTGATACCTGACTCCCATGCAGTGCATTGGGATGCACCATGTGGGTTCAGATACCACCATTTTTGAAGATGATGGTGTAGAGTGGACATTCTTCCTACCTCACAAGTTGGAGGTGAATGGGGGTTTTATGGGGAGGTCATGTGTTCTTCAAAGGCATTGGAGGGTCCACTTGGACCCCTAGTGTATTTTTTAGAGGGCTACCAGTGTATATTTTGTAGGGGAGGGGGAGAAGTGGAGGGAAGGGAGGAAAAAGGGGCTACTTGGATCACCAGGGAAATTTTCATGTGGTAAGTGTTCAGGGGCGAAGGGCCACCAGGAATATTTGTAGGATCAGGGAGTGTTGAGTGTGTCAGGAGAATCAGGGAGTCAGGGGGTGTAGTGGGGATTGTCAGGGGGGGGGGGGTTGGGGAGTCTGGGGCCCACTAAACCACCAGAGATCTTGGGTTATCTGAGGCGAAGTGCCACACTTCTGCTCTTCCACTGTATCTTTATTCCATCCCTGCGCTGGTGTAAAAGTTCAGCAATAAACGAAAAAGTAAAAAAAGTTTCAGTGCAGTTTTTTACATCAGGAGCAACTTCTTATTCAATCCTTTGCATGCAATTTGCATGTCTATCATACCATCATTTAGTGCAGTGGTTTTACTCAAGATTTTCCCCTGCTAGAGGTCTTTCTGCATCGGGAGTAAGACCAGCGGAGGAAATTCTTCTGTTGCAGCATCAGTCCCATCAGTGTGAAAAGAACATTTTCACAGAGTGCCAGAGAGATGAGAATCATGGAAGAGAGGGAGAGAATGACAGCTATCAAATAATAAGCGCCCTGAAAAATTCTCATCCTCTCTTCTGTTGAATCATAAGAACATAAGAACATAAGATATGCCATACTGGGTCAGACCAAGGTCCATCAAGCCCAGTATCCTGTTTCCAGCAGTGGCCAATCTAGGTCATACGTACCTAGCAGTTTCCCCAAAAGACACAGGTTCCGCAATGCTTGTACTGGGTCAATCATTGATATCCTGGGTCCCTTCTTAATAATGGTTTATGGACCTTTCCTCCAGGAACTTGTCCAAACCTTTTTTAAACCCAGCTACACTAACAGCCTTTACTACATCCTCCAGTAACAAATTCCAGAGTTTGATTACACGTTGAGTGAAAAATATTTTCTTTTGTTAGTCTTAAATTTACCCTGTAGCTTCATTGCATGTCCCCTAGTCTTTCTATATTCTGATAACGTAAACAATCGATCTACGTTTACCCGATCTCCAGGAACAAGCAGGAATGAGTCTTCACATATGGGTACGTCGGTACCGACGGAGCCTGCGCGGGAACGCTCCCCAGCTTCCCAAAAAGGAAAGCTTTTGGGAGCATCCCACAGCGCCTGCGCGCTGCCTTCCCGCCTTTCCTAACCGCCTCTCCTCAGTTCTTCTTTGCCGCGGAGCCAGCAGGTCGTGTTCCTGTCACCGCTGAAGAAGTTCTTTGTTTTATTTTATTTCTTTGGTCGCGCGTCTGCCTCCCCTGACTTTGGACTGGTACCGCCGGTCTTTTCTTTCTTTTCTTATAAAAAAAAAAATATATATATAGTTTTTCCCTCACTTAGTGTGTTTTTCTTCTTTTGGGCCTTAGGCCTCACAAAGAATTTTTTCCTCATGGAAAAACAAACCTCTGGGTTTAAAAAATGCACTAAGTGCAGCGGTACTATTTCTGTTACTGACACCCATGAATGGTGTCTTAAATGTTTGGGTCCTGAACACTCCATTCCGGATTGTCCATCCTGTTCTTTGATGTCTAAACGAGGTTTACAGAACCGAGCAGCCAAGCTCCATATGCTGTTTCCCTCTGATGCAGCTTCAGTGGCATCGACGTCTTCCAGGGCTTCTTCTTCCTCCCATGGATCTCAGGTAACCAAACATAAATCCAGCTGGTCCTCGAAGGGTAGATCTCCTTCCAAGCATCGAGATGCCTCCGGGCTTGATCTCGAGGATCATGCACCAGCAAAACAACCCCAGCGGGAAGCTCCGGCTTCCAAAGCTCCACCTATGGGGTTACAGGTTGACATCGATGGCATGGCCTCGACCGATCACCTGTTAGAATGCTCTGGGGTACCAGCGCAATTATTCCTGCTGTTCCCAGAGATCACCTGTTACAGGTAAGTAACTGTGATTTCCGCTCCGTTCATTAATTTATAGACTTCTATCATATCTCCCCTCAGCTGTCTCTTTTCCAGGTTAAAGAGCCCTAACCTTTTTAGCCTTTCTTCATAGGAGTATCCTTCCATCCCCTTTACCATTTTGGTGGCTCTTCTCTGAACCTTTTCTAATAACGCTATATCCTTTTTAAGATACGGCGACCAGAATTGCACACAATATTCAAGGTGCGGTCTCACCATGGAATGATATAGAGGCATTATAATATCTTTTGTTTTATTTTCCATTCCTTTCCTTATGATACCTAGCATTCTATTTGCTCTTTTGGCTGCCGCTGCACACTGGGCCGAGGATTTTAACATGTTATCCACAATGACGCCTAAATCTTTTTCCTGGGTGGTGGTTCCTAATGTGGAACTTTGCATTGTGTAACCATAGTTTGGGTTGTTCTTCCCTAGGTGCATAACTTTGCACTTGTCCACATTAAATTTCATCTGCCATTTTGATGCCCAGTCTTCCAATTTATCAAGATCCTCTTGCAATTTTCCACAATCCTCTTGGGTTTTAACAACTTTAAATAGTTTTGTGTCATCTGCAAATTTGATAACCTCACTCGTTATTCCATTTTCCATGTCATTTATGAATATGTCAAAAAGCAGCGGACCCAGCACAGATCCCTGGGATATACCACTATTCTTCTTTCTCCATTGGGAAAATTGGCCATTTAGCTCAACCCTCTGCTTTCTATCTTTTAACCAGTTCCTGATCCACAGTAGTACACTGCCTCCTATCCCATGACTCTTTAGTTTTGCCAAAAGCCTCTGATGAGGGACCTTGTGAAAGGCTTTCTGAAAGTCCAGATACACTATATCAACCGACTCACCTTTGTCCGCCTGTTTATTCACACCTTCAAAAAAACATAACAGATTAGTAAGACAAGATCTTCCTTGTCTAAAGCCATGTTGGCTGTCTCCCATTAGGCCATGACTATTGTCACGCCCTTGCCCCTGGCCACTGGCTTAGAGGGGTGAGGTAACGGAGAACCTCTCTTGGTGAGCTCAATAAACTAGCTTTTCCTCAGGTGGATTCTTGGACATGTAGTTTGGCTCTTAAGAAGAAGTGTAGTCATGGTCCGATGTTAAGGCAAATGACAGAATTTATTTTAAAGTAAAGGTTCAAGTAAACTGTACACAGGACTTTTGTCCATTCAGGATTGTTTGCAACAGAGCATTTAGAACAGTATAACTGCTTCACAGTCTTTTAAACCACATGCAGCTGGTTAACAACGTTGCTCAGTCTTAGAGAAACAGCTCTGCTCAGCAAGGTAAAAATACTTCTTTTTAACCTTATGTTTGTGAAGCACTTAACAGCAAAAGAATAACTCAGTTCCTCTGGAACAACCTCTTTTTTCCCTCCTTCCTTTCAGGATAGGTTTTTAAACTCAAAATAAGAAAACAAGTAACAAACATTCACAAGCTTTCTCTTCAGCGTGACTCAGCACTTTGCCTGAGAAATGCAAACACGTGGAGTTTTCTTCAAACCCAATTCCTGGCTCAATTCCAGTTACCTGCTTCTAGGAGACTTTCTCATTCAATGCTAGCCTTTAGCATAATGATTCCATGCTTGTAGCTTGACACAGGGTACAGTCCATGGGGATATCTATATCTTATAATTCCTCCCCTGCCAACTCAATCTGCATATCCTCTGGTATTGTTAGGGCAGTGTCCTGTTCTGAGCTCTGGACACAGTGCTCAGAATACAGCCTCCCTGGGGGTTCTAGTGTCTCTCCTGAGCTCAACTCTCCCCGATAAAGACAGTCAGTACATGAAGCACTGGGCAGTTCTCCCTGGTTGTGCTCACTATGGTTCCTTGTCTCCTTCCAGCCTCTCTGGAATAGCTCTCGGTATTCCTCTCTGGGTTCTCTCTGGAGATCTGCAGGTGCTTCTGGTTCCACTCCTGAATCCCCTGAATCCTCTGAGTCTTCTGAACCTCCTGAGCTTCTCCTTTCCTCTGAGCTTCCCCTTTCCTCTGCTTTAGCAGAGGTTTATATTTCCCTCTCCAGGGCTTCAGCCCTTCCTCCACTCCTCCCAGGTGATTGTAATCCCCTCTCAAGCCTGCAGTTACGTCATAGGAGTTAGGGTGTGGCTGTCTGAACTTTCTCTCCCTCAGGTTTCTTTCTCTATGAGGGGCCTGAAATCTATGCCCTGCAGGGATTTCTCCTTTCTATAAGTTAAAGTCATTGGCCTTTTCTATACTCATAGGCTCAAAACAGGCTTCCTTGTCACATACCCCCCTACTAAAGATATTACGGGCTGGCGGAAGTTCCTCCGAACAGTCCGTAATCCTTGATAAGGCATCTGCGTTCTGATGTAATTTCCCTGCCCTATGTTCTATCTTGAAATCAAAAGCTTGCAAAGCCATGTACCACCGGGTTAATCAGGCATTGTGGTTTTTCATCTGTTGTAGCCACTTTAAGGGAGCATGATCAGTGACTAGTAGGAATCTTCGTCCCGTGAGGTAGAACCGGAGGGCATCTATTGCCCACTTGATGGCAAGGCACTCTTTTTCAATGGTAGAGTATTTCTGCTCTGCAGGGGACAACTTTCTACTGAGGAACATTACGGGATGCTCCTTTCCTTCATGCTTCTGGGATAAGACTGCTCCTAAGCCTGCCTCTGATGCATCCGTTTGCACAATAAAGGGCTGTGTGAAATCCACTCCGCGCAACACCGGGGCAGTGCATAGCCTCTTCTTCAACACGGTGAAGGCTATCTCAGCCTCCTGGGTCCAATTGAGGCAATTCGGGCAATTTTTCTTTAGCATATCAGTAAAAATAGTGCTTTCTTCTGAAAGTGGGGTATGAATCTCCTGTAGTAGCCTATCAGGCCCAGAAAACTTCTTAGTTGTTTCTTGTTTGTAGGTCTGGGAAAATTCTTGACACCATCTATTTTGTCAAATAGAGGTTTGACCATGCCCCGTCCCACCATATGCCCCAGATACTTCACTTCTTGCCTGGCAAAGGCACATTTGCTGGGGTTCAGGGCGAGGCCTGCCTGTCTCATAGACCGTAAGACGGCTTCGACTCTTGGGAGATGTTCCATCCAACTGCAACTATGAATAATGATATCATCCATATAGGCAACAGCATACTCTTGATGAGGGCACAGGACTTGATCCATAAGTCTCTGGCAAGTGGCTGCAGCACCGTGGAGGCCGAAGGGCATCCTCCTAAATTGGAATAGGCCAATCGGGGTGCTGAAGGCGGTCTTTGGCTGAGATTCCCTCGTCAGTGGAATCTGCCAGTACCCTTTCGTCATGTCCAGAGTGATCAAAAACTGGGCTTGCCCCAAATGATCCAGTAGATCCTCGATCCTGTGCATCGGGTAAGCATCGAATACCGAGATGGCATTTACTTGTCTGAAGTCTATACAAAATCGTAGAGTACCGTCAGGTTTTGGAACAAGCACTATTGGACTGCACCACGGGCTTCGTGACTCTTCGATGATACCCATCTCCATCATTTCACGCACTTGCGCCACCACCTCCTGCTTCTTAGCCTCTGGTAGCCTGTAGGGTCACTGTCTGATGACCTTCCCATGTGGGGTCACAACCTCATGCGCTACCAGTTGGGTCTCTCCAGGGATTGGTGTTAGAACATCTGGAAACTTCGCCACTAGTCTGGCCAGTTCCTGCTTTTCAATCAGGGATAGTTCTTCACCCATTTGAGGTTCTGAATTCCTCCTCCAGTCTGTCACTTGGGGTCCAAGGTCTTCCTCCATCCTCTCTTCACAGGTGGCTGTCAGACCTTTCATGTTGGCGCGTCCGGTGGACCCAAATCCATCGGCTCCCCGTCCCGTGGGAGACAACATGGGGACCTCTTCCAGTGGGGGAAATCCTACCCTCTCGCATACCAGCTGTGCAATCCTGTCTCCAACCTTCACAGGGAAGTCTTCGTCACCAAAATTAAAGAGTAATACCTTGACACTCCCTCTATAGTCAGGATCTATGACCCCAGCACCGACGTCCAGAAAGTGTTTCAGTGCTAGACCGGAACGAGGGGCTATCCGGCCATAGCATCCGATTGGCATCTCTATCTGCAGGCCGGTGTCAATGAGAGCTTTACCGTGGCTGGGTACTACTCCATTTATGGCGCTGCACAGATGATATCCCGCTGCTTGAGGAGTGGCTCTCCTGGGACTCTGGGCTTTCTCGGATACCCTAGAAAATTTTAATACAAACTTCTGTTTAACGGGGGAACGGCCTTCCAGGGGTTTTTCCCCCGGGTTCTTGCTCTGCTTTTGGGGCTTCTCAAACAGAGGACTAGGGACCACAGTTACCATCCCATCCACCTTCTGTCCGAGTCCCTTCTCTATCCCTTTTCTAAATTGGGGCCAGTCTCTTCCTAATACTAGGTCATGGGGGAGATTTGGGAGCACTGCCACGAGGATTTCCTTCTGTACCCCTAACCCTTTTATCACTACCTTATATATGGGGTAGAAAGAGGCAGCCCCATGGATTCATCTAATTTGGACTCTTCCCTCTGGTCTCCTCGGGACCGACTCATCCTGAGCTTCAATTGCTCGCCAAAGCCTCCGTGATACCATGCTTTGGTCGGCGCCTGAGTCGAGCAGAGTATTGGTACTGATTCCCTGGATGTTAACAGCTAAGAGGAAACCCTCTCTCAGATATTTCACATTAGCACCCATCAATCCTATGCGGGCTTTGCACCCCCTCTGTAGGTGTCCCATCTTCCCACAATGATAGCATTTTTTCTCAACCCACTTTTCCTTCTGAACAGGCATACTAGTTTTCACACATTCTGCATTGATCCCTTGTCTCTTTTCTGATTGACCAAAACTGTCCTCTGCCCCTGCTTTTGGAGTGCCCCCTTTTGGATGACAAGCTATTTCAGCTTCTAAATAGCGCTCTGTCAGAAGGGTTGCCTCTCCTGTGCTCTGGCAGTTTTGCTGTATCAGAAAAGATTGTATGTCCTTAGGAACTGCAGCCATAAACTGTTCCAATACTATTGTATCCACCACCATGTCAACAGTTTTTCCCTCTGGGACCAACCACTTTAAGGCTAAGCCTCTTATCCTTTGGCTTAAGGCCTTAGGTGTTTCTCCAGCTTTCAGGGACGTGGCTCTGAACATGCGGTGATATAGCATTTTGGTTAAACCTAAGCGATCTCTTATAGCATTTTTCACTTCAGAATAATTTGTGGCTAGGGCAGCCGGCATGGCCCTATAGGCAGCCAATGCTTCCCCTGTTAAAGAGGTGGCTAGCCTTACAGCCCATTGCTCAACTGGCCATCCTATAGCATAAGCGACTCTTTCAAAAGACTCTAAATAGTCATCAATGTCATCCTCTACAGAAAGTTTGCCAAAAGACAATGTCCCACTTGTTTGTGGTCCTACCATACAAACATTCTGTGGCACTATCAGTTCTGGCTGGACTGGCAAACCTCCAGCTCCTGCTCGCTGGCTGGCAATCAGTGCCTCTACCAAGTCTAGCACTGGCTTCTGCTGTGCTTGTAAAGCAGCTGCTGCTTGCTCTTGCGCTTGTTGGGCCATCTCTTGCTGTCTCTGGAACTGTAGGGTCATCCATTGGATTAGCTCCTTGGGCTCCATCTCAGTGACTACCTGCAAGAGAAAAGAGAAAACCACCAAGCACGGCACCATGCTACAGCTCTAATGTGCTCTTTTTTATCTGGACGCTTTCACATTGCCTCTCCTTTTACTCTGATCCAGGCTGACCCCCTCCTAGGTGCCTTTTACCTGGGTCAGGTGCTGACTCTGGCCTTAAAAAGGAAGGGTGTCTCCATGGAATCGCTCCATCGTCCTGGTCGCAACCCAGATCTCCGCTTACGTTTTGTAAATCCTGTGGCTGTATATCCTGATGCAGGCAACAAAATCCGTACAACTACGCCACTGTCATGCCCATGACCCTGGCCTCTGGCTTACAGGGGCGAGGTAACGGAGAACTTCTCTTGGTGAGCTCAAATAAACTAGCTTTTCCTCAGGTGGATTCTGGGACATGTAGTTTGGCTCTTAAGAAGAAGTGTAGTCATGGTCCGATGTTAAGGCAAATGACAGAATTTATTTTAAAGTAAAGGTTGAAGTAAACTGTACACAGGAATTGTGTCCATTCAGGATTGTTTGCAAAGGAGCATTTAGAACAGTATAACTGCTTCACAGTCTTTTAAACCACATGCAGCTGGTTAACAACGTTGCTCAGTCTTAGAGAAACAGCTCTGCTCAGCAATGTAAAAATACTTTTTAACCTTGTGTTTGTGAAGCACTTAACAGCAAAAGAATAACTCATTCCTCTGGAACAACCTCTTCTTTCTCTCCTTCCTTTCAGGATAGGTTTTTAAACTCAAAATAAGAAAACAAGTAACAAACATTCACAAGCTTTCTCTTCAGCGTGACTCAGCACTTTGCCTGAGAAATGCAAACATGTGGAGTTTTCTTCAAACCCAATTCCTGGCTCAATTCCAGTTACCTGCTTCTAGGAGACTTTCTCATTCAATGCTAGCCTTTAGCATAATGATTCCATGCTTGTAGCTTGACACAGGGTACAGTCCATGGGGATATCTATATCTTGTAATTCCTCCCCTGCCAACTCAATCTGCATATCCTCTGGTGTTGTTAGGGCAGTGTCCTGTTCTGAGCTCTGGACACAGTGCTCAGAATACAGCCTCCCTGGGGGTTCTAGTGTCTCTCCTGAGCTCAACTCTCCCCGATAAAGACAGTCAGTACCTGAAGCACTGGGCAGTTCTCCCTGGTTGTGCTCACTACAGTTCCTTGTCTCCTTTCAGCCTCTCTGGAACAGCTCTCGGTATTCCTCTCTGGGTTCTCTCTGGAGATCTGCAGGTGCTCCTGGTTCCACTCCTGATTCCCCTGAATCCTGTGAGTCTTCCGAACCTCCTGAGCTTCTCCTTTCCTCTGAGCTTCCCCTTTCCTCTGCTTTAGCAGAGGTTTATATTTCGCTCTCCAGGGCTCCAGCCCTTCCTCCACTCCTCCCAGTTGATTGTAATCACCTCTAAAGCCTGCAGTTACGTCATAGGAGTTAGGGTGTGGCTGCCTGAACTTTCTCTCCATCAGGTTTCTTTCTCTATGAGGGGCCTGAAATCCATGCCCTGCAGGGATTTCTCCTTTCTCTAAGTTAGTCATTGGCCTTTTCTATACTCATAGGCTCAAAACAGGCTTCCTTGTCACACTATGTACATGCTGAGTAATTTTATTCTTTATGATGGTTTCTACCATTTTTCCCGGTACTGACGTGAGGCTCACCGGTCTGTAGTTTCCCGGATCACCCTTGGAACCCTTTTTAAAAATTGGTGTTACATTGGCGATCCTCCAATCTTCAGGTATTAGAGATGATTTTAATGATAGTTAACAGATTACTAATAGCAGGTCTGCAATCTCATATTTGAGTTCTTTCAACACCCTTGGATGTATACCATCCGGCCCAGGTGATTTTCTACTCTTCAGTTTATCTAATAGTTGTAATACATGTTCCCGATGTATCGCTATTTTCTTCAATTCTTCCACACCTTTAAATACCACTTCAGTCATGGATAACATCCCTACATCTTCCTCAGTAAAGACCAAAGCAAAGAATTCATTCAGTCTCTCCGCTATTGCCTTGTCGCCTCTTAGTACCACTTTAACTCCTCTATCATCTATTGGACCAACTGACTCTCTCACAGGTTTTTTGCTACGAATGTATTTGAAAAAATCTTTATTTCGCGTTTTTGCTTCCGCAGCAAGATTCTTCTCAAATTCTCCTTTTGCCTGCTTTATCAATGCCTTGCATTTGACCTGCCAGTGCTTGTGCTGTTTCCAGGTTTCGTCGTTTGGCTCTTTTTTCCATTTCCTGAAAGATGCTTTTTTGGCAACAACAGCCTCTCTGACCTCACCTTTAAACCATGCTGGCAGTTTTTTGGACTTCCTTCCACTTTTCTTAAAGCGTGGAATACAGCTGGTCTGGGCTTCCAAGATAGTATTTTTCAACAACACCCAAGCTTGATGTAAGTCTTTAACCTTTGCAACTGCTCCTTTTAGTTTTTTCTTAACTATTTTCCTCATTTTATCATAGTTTCCCTTTCGAAAGTTAAAAGGTAGTACTGTGGATTTCCTTACTATCCCTCCTCCACTAATTAAATCAAAGGCGATCATGCTGTGATCACTATTGCCAAGTGGCCCCAACACCCTTAATTCTTGCACTAGATCTGGTGTTCCACTAAGGACTAGTTCTAATATGGCTTCCCCTCTGGTCAGTTCATGAACCAGCTGCTCCAAGAAGCAGTCATTAATGTCATCTAGGAACTTTATCTCCCTAGCATGTCCTGCCATGACACTGACCCAGTTGATACCGGGGTAATTGAAATTACCCATTATTATTACTGCACTGTAACTTTTGTTAGCTCCTTGATTTCTTTGAGCATTTCATCATCCATTTGTTCATTCTGGCCAGGCGGTCGATAGTACACCCCCACTGCCATCGCCTTCCCCTTTTTACATGGAATTTCAATCCTTAGAGATTCTACAGCAAATTTTGTTTCCTGCAAAACTTGAATCCTTTCTGACCCAATGCCCTCTCTAACATAGAGCGCAACCCCTCCACTAATTTGATCAGCTCTATCATTATGATATAGTTTGTACCCAGGTATCACAGTGTCCCACTGGTTGTCCTCCTTCCACCATGTCTCTGATATTCCAATCATATCTAACCTCTCATTTAGTGCTATATATTCTAACTTTCCCATCTTATTTTTTAGACTTCTAGCATTTGCATACAAGCATTTTAGAGACTGTATTTTATTCATATTAATTTGGCTATTGGTAGACATGGGTAACTTGGGATCTTTAAGCTCTGTCTGCTCCATACTCGAGGGCATTTGGGCTACTTTACTCTTTTTTGGAACCTCTCTGCTTTTGGTAGTATCCTTCAAGGATACACTCTTCCGAACCATCTGCTCTTGGGCGACTGTCGGCTTTCCCCTATTATCTAGTTTAAAAGCTGCTCTATCTCCTTTTTAAAGGTTAATGCCAGCAGCCTGGTTCCATCCCGGTTAAGGTGAAGCCCATCCCATCGGAAGAGCCCCTCCTTTCCCCAGAATGTTCCCCTGTTCCTAACAAATCCAAAACCCTCATCTCTGCACCATTGTCTCATCCACGCATTGAGACTCCAGAGCTCTGCCTGCCTTTTGGGTCCTGCAAGTGGAACGGGAAGCATTTCGGAGAACGCTACCCTGGAAGTTCTGGATTTCATCTTCCTACCTAAAAGCCTAAATTTAGCCTCCAGAACCTCCCTACCACAGTTTCCTATGTCATTGGTACCGACATGTACCAAGACAGCAGACTCCTCCCCAGCACTATCTAAGACCTTATCTAGGTCAAAAGAGAAGGAAAAACAAAGACCTCAATACTAGTAGCCTATCAAAATCAGCTAATTCAGCACTACATCAATGGTATGACATGAGGCAAATGTATTTTCAAGGAATAGGTGCCAGAGAACAAAAATCTTTGAAATTATTGGTATCATTAGTTTAGCCAAAGATCATTGTAGGCATTCAGAAGCTTCATGTTAAAGAACAGACAGAGTCTCAAAGCATTTTCAGCTGATCAGTTGTATTGGTTTGAGTGTCTGTGAACTCTAAGGCAGCAGTAGACTATGTGGTACTGCCAGTGCAGTACCTACCCTACATCATGGTGGTAGAGCTATGAATAGTTAGATGTCAGTACCAGGGCCAGCCCTAGAGCTGGTCCAAAGTGTTGGAGCTCTAGACGAATCTCAAGCTTTACACCCCCTCTGGCTGTCAAAATCTATTATTTAGCTTTGAATGTCCTGCTTTTGCTGCCATCCAGAGGTTGTTGCCCTAAGCAACTGCCTAATTTGCCTAGTGGTTGGGCCGGTCCTGGTCAGTACCTTTTGGAGTCATGATGGCCAGAATCCTCCATGGGTCTTCCTCTTCCATGCTTAATTCCACTACTTCCTCTCTCACTGCTCTTGGAAGATCCTTACTGGCCCATAAGACAGAGAGTTGTAAATCTGCCATCATATAAGTCATTCTTGTTTTCTTTTTCTTCACCTGGAGTGCACTAGCTCCCCAACTTTCTACGTCTGCATGGACATGCAATCCCCATGTGCCAGGTTTAGCTGCATACTCCTTGGAAACCAGCAAGAGTAAAGTAGAAATGAGCATGCTCGGTTTACTACATCAGAATGGTTTACAATTTAAAATCACAAATAAACGCTAAGAAATAAAGTTACAATTCAAATCTTGGGAAAAGAACCCCCAAAACAAAGAATAGAACCAAGATTCAAACTCTACTGCCAGTCCATAGTCCCCTGACAAAATAAAGCCCCAATCTCCTAGGCACTCCCAAAGGCTTGTTCAAAATAATACATCTTCAAAGCAATTTTACAATAGGACAATTCCATCCTAATCTCATAGGGTAAGGAGTTCCACAAAGCAGAGGCCAAATAATAAAAAGCAGCCCACTGTGTGGTCTCCAAATGGGCTCTAGAGACAGATGGCAACACTAACCTATTTTGCTGTGAGGACCAAAGGGCCCGAGAAGGCACATACAGTATCAACAAAACTGCCAAATATTGAGGCAAGCCCCCATAAAGTTTTTTTTGGTGCATAAAGGCCTTTTCTCACATACAAAAGCATTTGGTTCTTTTTAATTACTCCAGGCATTGCATGCATAAAAGTACGCATGGTGACAAGATGACTTATAGTTATATGTGACCCATTTGTAGGTATATTCTGGGGCAGAGTTTGGGCAGAGGGCAGGAGGAGTTGCAGTTGCATACATTTTTTATAAAATACATATCTCTGCATGTATTTCAACTGGGTACATTAAAGCTGCTTCAGAGTAGGCATAAATGTCCACAGCTTCAACCTAGCTGTGATTTCTGCCTCTTTGCCACTAGTGTTTTATAAAGACACATAGGCACATATCTGTTTTTATAAAGTAGCCTCAAAATAGGTGGTCTGTTATAAAATTACCCTCTAAAGGCGTGATTCTGAAAGCAACGTGTCAGTCTACTGTGTGCCCGGTTGGAACTGGATGCACAGAGAGAGCCGCGATTCTGATCCCACGCGGCACATCTAGCTCTGCAGGATCAGAATCACGACCAGACCTGTACATGCAGGCCAGGACTCTGATTCAGTCCAGCTTGCATGTACAGACCTTGCCCGGATAGCTCAGTCAGGGCTGTTCAATGGAGCTGCAGCGCCATGGCGTCTGGTTGCCATGACACCACAGCTCCATTGAAAAGCCACGATCCCCGGACGCTGGATGCAAAGGTGCTTTTCCTGCAGTCCAACCCCCAATCTGGCCTCCTAACGCCAGGATAGGGCTGCAGGGAATGTCCTCTGCCCCACCTTTGAGGTGGAATAAGTTCCCTGTTCAAACTGCTGGCCCTGTACATCCGGGGCTGACGACCGCCCACTGCCCACCCTAACGCCACCCTCGATCCGCCTACTTTCCTGTACAATGCGCGGGGAAGGTAGACAGGATCGGGAAAGGTCCCGAATAGCGGGACGTCCATCCCTGCTATTCGTGCCTTGGAATGACCCTATAAGGGTGTAATTTTATAAAGAGTCGCACGTTACGTACCATTGACACATATAAATCATATATTTTCCATGATTTATGTGTGTGAATGGATCTTTACGTCTGTAGTTTATTCGGGCACCATTCGGTAAGGTCTTTTGTTACACAGATGTGCAGTGGGAGGGAGTTCCAGAGGTTGGGAGCAATGTATGAAAAAGCTCTGGAGCTGGTGGTTTGTTTCATTTTGCGAATAGAGGGAGGGACTATTATGGAGTGTAGTGCATTTTCCCTAAGGGATCTGGTGTTTGCAGGGGTGTGGAGGAGGGTTGAGAGAACGGAGGGTGCAACATTGTTGATGAGTTTGAATGTAGTCACGAGTAGTTTGTATATTCTATGGCTTTCTAGTGGGAGCCAGTGTAAGCCATACAGAAGTGGTGTGACATGGTCGGTTAGTCTGGCTTTGCATGTGATTCTAGCTGTGATGTTTTGTGTTTGTTGGAGTATGTGTATGTTTTTTTCTGGTAGACCTTGCAGCAGGCTGTTTCAGTAATCAAAGTGGGGGGTGATGACGGCTTGGATGACTGCTCTGAAGTCGTTTTCTTCCCCATTCCCTCACCCATTTTGTCTTCCACTCTTTTTTTAGCTCTTGAGCTTCACCTTTTTCTTCCTGTCATTCATCCCTCTCCTTTCTCTCTGAAACAACATCATCCTCATTTCCGCCGTGCCTTCTCCTCTCTTCCTCACACCCTTCTTCTCCTTCTATCATCTGTTGATATTAACCCCAACCCTGGCCCCCGTAGACTTTCCTCTCACTCCCATGATAGTTCCTCTCTCTACCACCCCAATCTCATTCATATTCCTCTCCTTTCCCCCTCCTCTCTCCTTTTCTCATGTGCCTTATGGAATGCCCATTCCATTTCTAATAAAATCCCCTTTACTCACAATCTCTTTATCTCTCACACTTTCCATCTTCTTGCTCGTACTGAAACCTGGCTCCTCTCTGATGACACTGCTTCAGTTGCTATCCTCTCTTACGGCAGCTACCAGTTCTCGCACACTCCTCGTGCCACTGACTGTGGTGTTTCTCCTTCCTACCAATTTCAACCCCTCTTTCTACCTCACTCTCACTCCTTTTCCTTCTTCGAAGTCCACTCCATCTGCTTTTTAATTCCTTACCTTTCCGGATAGTTGCTATTTATAGACCACCTGACAAGTCCACTTCTACATTTCTCACTGACTTTGACTAATGGCTTTTCTTATTTCTTGATGATTCTTCCCTCTCCCTTATTCTTGGTGACTTTAATGTTCATGTTGCCACCCACCCGCTCCCTAACCTTGAGGGTTTAAGGAGGGGTTGGCCTTGAGGTTGAGGTTGTAGTTGTGAAAGGTCAAGTGATAAGGCAGGCAAAAGAATATTTTTTTTTACATAAGGATTTATTTCTCCCGCTCCGCGGTGGAATGGAACAGACGTAAAGGAATATTTTAGCCAAAGTAAGAATAAAGCAAAAACAGGCTCTTCAATGCTGTGCTCAAATGTCCTTTAACGCTAGGGTTCACATTTAGTCATGTGACCTCTGCTTCTAAATCAAACAAACACTGGCAAAACAAGAATGTTCCTGAGTTGTGAACAAGTTATGCTTTAGCTTATTTTTACTTCTTCATAAGCTCTTCAGCAAGGTACTCATACAGGATACATTTAGTATATTATAGCATATGACCATTCAAGCTTTGCTTCAATTATCTCTGTCGATAAGACAGGTTGAACAGTCCATCGGTTGGTCTACTTCTATCATTGGCAAAGGACAAGCCAATGGCATTTCTGCTTCAGGACTATTTTCTGGTTGTGCTAGCTTTTGGTCAGAAATTGCTTGTTTGTCTAAGAATTCCTTAAATTCTCTAAGGAGTAATTCAGCCTGTCTTCTAACTGGGCTAAGCTGAGGATCTGCTCCTTCCTTAGGTAAGCATTTGTTTGTAGTCCTTATTTCAGGATAGCTAGTAATGCCGTCTCTGATAAAACAATCATTCAATGTGCTGGAGTTACCCCTCCCCCACTTGTCTCTGAAAGTAAGTGTCGGGTTACCAACTTCAGTTGTATGAGGAGTGCTTCTAAAGAGTGCTTCAAACGCAGGACCGTCTAACTTCTCCTGACTTATTTCTCTGCCATACAGGTCAGCTGTTTTCTTTCTATTAGCTTGCTTGCTAAAGCTTTCAGCTGTCTGGTGAGAATAGCTGGGACTGTTTGAACGATTTCCAGGCTGCAGCCAACTGCCTTCATATTGACTGAGTCTGTCCTGAGTTTTAAAATCAGCATTCACTCTATCTGGCTTCTCATTATAAAACTTGTCATCTGTATCAAACACACCATGTACCTTGTATTGAGGCTTGTCTGAGAATTCCTTGCCACTCTGCCTTCCTTTCCACGGGTCAGCTCTCCCCTCCAGAAGCCTGGGCTTTATCCCTGGGTCTCTCAGTGCTTCAAACCTCTCCTGTTCAGAGACGATTCTATCAGCCTCTGAGTATCCCTGGTACCTGCTTCTTGGGTCTGAATCCCTTCTCCTTGGATTACAGCTGGGCAGTGTTTCTCTTTCCAAGTCAAGGATTTCTGAGTCAAAGGCTGCTTCCTGCCTTTCTTCCTGCTTCTTTCTTTCTCTCTCTTGCTTTGCTCCCTCTTGCTTCCCATCTTGTCTGCTTAACAAGCTGCTTCTGCTTTGGACAGCCCGCCTCCTGCTAGGGCGTGCCCAATCAGTAACTCTGCTTCTCCCCTCCCCCGAGGTGAGCTGTGTTAGCTGATTAGCCATGTGTTTCTTGTTCTGAGCAGAGAAAATCCTGCATTCACCTGCAGTACCAATACTTTCCACAGGGTCACCATCTGTTTCCATGGCTTCTGGGGATGCTACCACATCACAATGTTGATAATCCTTCTGACCCCTATGCTTCTAAGCTCCTTTCCCTTACCTCCTCATTTAATCTCCAGCTTTGCTCTTCTGCCCCCATTCATCAGCATGGTCATTGCCTTGACCTTGTTTTCTTCTCTTATTGTTTACCCTCTAATATTTGTACCTCATTTCTTCCTTTAGCTGATCATCATCTACTTAGCTTCACTCTTCATCACTCTCCACCTCAATCTCTCCCAGTCTCCTCCTACCTTTTTAAGGAATCTTCAAGCTTTCAATACATTGGCTCTGTCCACTATCATCTCATCACCTTTCTCCTTCACTTCGTCTTCTATCTCTGTTGATGAGGCTATAGTTTCCTATAATACTTCTCTCTCCTCTGCTCTGGATACTTTTACTCCACCTATCCTGTGAAATGGGCTATACCACAGCCCTGGCTGACTTCAAACACCCGCTACCTTCGCTCCTGTCCCTGCTCAGCTGAGTGCATTGACTCAAATCCCACTACATTTCTGACTTTCTTCATGTCAGATTCATGCTTGCTTCCTTCCAGTCTACCATAGCACTCACCAAGCAAAACTATGTCCATCTAACTAACTCTCTTGCCTCTGACTCCCATCATCTCTTTTCAACTCTCTCCTCAAGGCACCTCAGTCTTTGACTCCTCCTTCTTTTTCTGCCCAAACGCTAGCCGACTATTTCTATGACAAAATCAACAAGATTACACTCCAATTCCCCAGAAAATCAGCTTCATCCCCTCTTCCCCCTCTTCAGTACCAACTTTTCCCCTCAGTCTCTGCTACCCTTTCATCCTTTTCTAAGATCTCTGAAGAGGAAACCTCTCATCCTTTCCTCTTCTAAACTTACTATCTAGTCTTTTGATCCTATCCCCACCCATCTCCTTAACTTCATCTCTTCCTCTGTCATCCCTTCCAGCTTACATATTCTCAACCTATCGCTCTCCACTGCAACTTTCCCTGCAGCCTTCAAGAATGCTCTGGTCACACCTCTTCTCAAGAAACCTTCACTTGACCCTACTTGTCTTCTAATTATCAACCCATCTCCCTTCTTCCCTTCATTTCCAAAATTCTTGAACATGCAGTTCTGCGCCGTTGCCTTGAATTTCTCTTCTCTCAAGACCTCCTAGATCCATTTCAATCTGGCTTTTGTCCCTTACAGTCTACTGATATAGCTCTTGCCAAAATCTCCAGCAACTTGTCCCTGCCTAAATCCAAGGGCCTTTACTCTGTCCTCATTCTTCTTGACCTTTCTGCTGCTTTTGACCCTGTTGACCACCACCTTCTCCTTGACATATTGTCCTCACTTCATTTTAGGGGCTCTACACTGTTCTAGTTCTCTTATCTCTCCCATCGCTCTTTCGGTGTTTGTTCTGGTGGTTCCTCCTCTACTGTTATCCCTCTCTCAGTTGGTGTACCCCAAGGGTCTCTCTCTATACCCAGTCCCTTGATGCTCTCATCTCTTCCTGTGGCTTTCAGTATCATTTTTATGCTGATGACTCTGAAATCTATCTATCTATACCTAATATTTCTCTTACACTCCAAGCTCATATATCTGCCTGACTATCTGACATCGCTGCTTGGATGTCTCACCACCATTTGAAATTGAACATGGCCAATACCAAACTTCTTATTTTTCCCCCTAACCCTCTCCCTCCTCCCCCTTCCTCCTCTCTTTTTTGATAACCCTCTTCTGCTTCCTGTTTCCTCAGCCCGCACCCTTGGGGTCATCTTTGGCACATTCCTCTCCTTTTCCTCACATATTCAAAAGATAGCTAAAACCCATTGTTTCTTTCTCTGTAACATTAACAAAATTTGCCACTTCCTTTTTGAACATACTACTAAAACATTTATCCGCTCTTTAGTCACCTCCCATCTTAACTATTGCAACCTCCTCCTTGCTGGCCTCCCTCTGAGTCATCTTCCTCCCCTTCAGTCTGTTCAGAACTCTGCAGCACGGCTAATCTTCCATCACCCACAATATACTCATATAATCCCTCTTCTCAATTTAATTTAATTTAATTAATTTAATTAACAGATTTTTTATATACCGCTCCTTCCATTGATCAGATGCGGTTTACATGGAACAACAGTAAACAGGGAGAGCTGTTTTTACAGATAACAAATTGGAACTTACATTTAACAATTAACAAATTGTGAACTATGTACAAAGGAACAAAATTAAACTATATACAGAGTTATTTGTTATTCATTTGTCATCAAATCACTTCATTGGCTCCCCTTCCGCTTCCATATCCAATTTAAACGTGTCCTTCTGACCTACACATGCATTCACTCTAATGCCCCTCACTACCTTTCCTTGCTCCTCCCTACACTCTTCCTCGTGAACTCCGCTCTTCCTCTGGCCTTCTTCCCTCTATGCCCTTTTCTTTCACTGCCAACTCCAGACTTCATTGCTTTCACCTTGCTGCTCCTTATGCCTGGAACAAACTTCCTAAATTTATACGTCATTTCTCCCCCTCCCCCCCTCTTTTCAAATCCATGCTAAAGACTCACCTCTTTGAGGCTGCTTTAGGATCTTAATCCCTTGTTCTCCTTGTGTCTCCTTACCCTTCCTTGTTGTACCTTTGTTCCTCATCTATTGTACTGTCTGTCTTGATTGGATTGTAAGTTCTGAAGAGCAGGGGCCGTCATTTATATGTATCTGTACAGCACTGCGTATGCCTTGTTGTGCTATATAAATGATTAATAGTAGTATTTTAAAGGCTTTATTTATTTTTATGGTTTATTTTGTAAACCATCATGAATGACTTTGTACCAGGAAGGCAGTATATAAAATGTTATAGATAAATAAAAATAGTATAGTGAATTCAGCCAAAATCTGTCCTTAGCAAATTACATCACACCTAAGATAAAATCACAAACATAAACAGCAAACAATTAAAAACAACAGGAAGTGTACATTTTATAGCAAGAAAAATTCCATAATTATAGTTTCCATATTGTTTAAATGAGTCAGCAGCACAAGGTGAATTTCCAGCTCATTGTAGACAACATTTTTGCCACTTAGGGGTTTGTTTACTAAACGGCGGTAATGGAGCATGTCTTTCCGAGTGGTATTGGAGGTGATAAGGGGTTACCGTGCGGTAAGTGTGCTGGGCATGTTAGAGGCATTCTGGCTTTAAGGGGTGGTAGTAGACACTTAGCGGGCAGTAAGGTCATGCTGCGTTAAGGTGTCTTGCATGCACCTTAATGCAAGAAAGTCTCTGAAATGCTGAAAGGAGGCAGGGATGCCATTGGAGGTAGGAATGCAAGCACAGTTAGTAGCTGATGGAGTTGATTCACCTGATTTCTGGCTCTGTGGCAGTATGTGTGATGAGCATGTTTGACCGTACAGCAGGCCTGTGCTGTTGACTAGATGAGATAGAAAGCTATCTAGTGATGCTGGTTAGTGTGGATGTTGGCAGTATGATGGGTGGGTGGTGGCGGCAGTGGGGTCAGCAGAAGGGTTGCAGCAGCGAGAGGCACTTGACAGGCATGCAGTCCTAGATGCTCCTGAAAGCATATGCCGTACCATAAGCTATATTATAATGTCTACGAGGTGTGGACATGTATCCAGATGTACTGTCAGTGTGTGGTATGCCATAGGCCAGGACAGTGTCTGGGAAGAAGCAGCATGTTCCTGATGTGGGCAGCAAAATGAGGATTATCCATGAGTGCTCATGTGGAGCAGTCACAGAAGAGGTATGCATGATATGGCTAACTGCTGCAAATGACCTTTGATGGCCATGGTGGGGCAGCTTACTGGCAAATACATGAATCCTCTTGATGGCCAAATAGTTGCTGTAGGGCTGTGCCATGGATTTTCCAAGCAGAGAGTTTGCAGTGTGTGTGGTAGGTGGATGTATGGGATCTTACTGGCCAAAAGCATTTGGTGTGTGTGATCAAAAGTAGCAGTGCTGTGGGGTACATGAAACACCATTTGTGTGGGTGGGACTGGTGCCTCAGCCTGTGCAACTGCAAGACAATACACTCGACAGAGTGACATGATAGAAAGGGACAAGTTGAACCCATTTGCCCCATGTGGAGCAAGTAATGATGGCAGAACAGTGCAGGGTATGGCTATGCAATGAGTTTATGTGCCTGAATGTATGAGATATATTCTCTTTACGTAAAGCTAGGAGGTTACAATGACGGCACAATAGAAAACGCATCCATACCAGTTGTCCCAGACATCTGCTGTGTATACATCACTGATCTGCTGCAATGGGCCGTTAAAGCCATGCTCTCAGATGCCCATGATGGGGAATGTCATGTTGGGCTACCCATCCTCTGGCCATAATACATAGAAACGTAGAAGGATGATTGTCTGCAGGTCACAGCAGAACCAGGACTGTGCGAGGTGGGCAAGTGATCTGAGTAGCACCCAGGCACAAAATGGACAAGTGGGATTCAAACCCTGGACCTTTGGCTATAGAGATATTGCACCAACCTGTAGGCTACACCTTCATACAGTGCTATGCAGCTGCATAGAGCCTGCAGATCTCTGATTTAACTGTTTGCTGTGTATGCTGCTATAGGTTGGACCCTCTACTACCCATGAGGCACTGCACATTCAAAAAAGCAGTCTGCTTCTGATGAACTAATGGAGAATGCACTGATCCAGCACATTGGCTCAGTAAGACGCACTGAGTGTGCTACATGCACATAACAACTGCAAGCCGTGCTGCAGAGCGGTTTCAGCTGTCACCCTGAGGGTAAGGATGGCACCCAGTACCTGGTCCACCGAACCTGCACTGTTAGATATGGTCTCTGCTGGCCATGCTGCAGATTTATGTCACTGCTAGTGTGTGGCAGGTATTGCCTGCAGTGGATTATGTTTTTGCTTTGTTTCCTGCAGGCAATAGATGACAGCAACAGCTCGGCCCTGTATTCTGCCCATTTTGGACAATACCCCTCCAATAATAGTGCAGGTCAGCGCCCAGTGTCAAGATGCTGATGCCATGGACAGCCACTGCAGTGGGGGCATATAAGCTGGCATGGGGATACTGCTACTGTCTTGCCATGACCCCACTCAGTAGGCCATGAACCACTGCTGCCCCAACCATTGAGGATCAACAATCAACCACTGCATGCGCAGCAAGATTGCCCCTGCTGCTCTTCACTGGGCTGTGTCAGACAGGCACAAACCAACTGCAGTTAGTCTGCTGCTCAGCACACATGGCATGTGCTTAGTAGCAACCACAAGCACCCTGCCTTGGGATGCCCAGCATTTTGCTCACTGATTAGCATCCCCAGACAGAGATTGCATCCACATCACTGGAGCTAGACATTATAATAACTCTGTGTGGATACATAGCCATGCCATGGTCACTTTTTGGTCATAGTGACAGTGCCATCTCAGCATGACATGCTGTGGCCACCCAGGCAATGCACATGGCAGATGAGCACAATGACTTCTTAGCCATTGACCCTACTGATGTGGCAGACACATCCAGGCCAATCTGTGCTGTTTCAGGCGATACCCACAATCCTCTGCCTCATGCTATTCACATTTTCAAACAAAGGCTGGGAACAACACAGACAATGTGAGCCAAAGTGAAGTGCAGAAAGCCACAGGACAAAGGGGAGCCATACACACACACACACACGCATACACTCTCATTGGCGCACTGTGCAAAAGTGGAGATGGTTGGCATTTCTGCCTGCCACTACTGTCTCCATGTCAGCTCAAAGAATGATAATGTGTGCTCGTTGTGCAAGCACTACTAGCGCGCCTTGGCCACACCGCACTTTGTTACCACCCACTCAGTGTGCTATTAGCCTCCAATCAGCTGTGGATAGTGGAGCCTATCAGTGCTGTTGGTGGGTGTTTCCACCCTTGCTGGCCACCTCCTTGGGGGTTGCATATGCTGAAGCTGTACTTTCACTGTCGGCTAAACCTTGTCCACAGGAACATGTAATACAGACAGTCTAGCAGGGACCTGAACCTGTGACCCGCCACACATATACACACCAACCATGAGTATTGCACCATAGTGCTGCTATATGGGGATAACAGCACCTGTTGTTGACATGCTCCCCTTCGGCTGGCCTTTGACATATGCTGCAATGTGCATGGTGCACAGGACTAGGACAAGGCTTCTATCTGCTGCAGGCTGGTGCGACTTCTCAAGCAACCACCACCACCACCACCACACTATGCAGACATGCCCACGTGCTGTCAGTGGTGGTGATGCGCAGTCCCAACATGTTAAACATGCGGACTAGGCGGGTGCCTTGGGTGCAAGGCCCAGATGGGAGGGTCAGAGGCAAACATGGACTGCTATGCAGCACCACACCAGCTGACTATGCAGGGGCCCCATCACCACCTGCCACCGATACATCTTGAGAGGAGGATGGCAGCCACTGCTGTGGTATTTCCCAAGGTTCCTGCATTTTCCAGCTACCTGGAGGGCTACAGATGCAGGTGCTTTTGGCCTCTTCCTTCACAGCTGGGTTCAGCAGTACCATGGGGTGTGCCTGCCGGAATCTCTGCCTAGGGTGCCATGTCCCTTGGACCGCCCCATGTGGCAGATCTCCTTTCCAAAGCTGCCGTATGTCTGTGTTTCGCCAAAGTCACTGTGTGATCACGATTGACATCACAGATGTTGCAGATGGGGGATGTCTCTATGTGCGGAGGTTACAACGGTTAGACTCCTTCAACCTGGATGACAGACGGCTAAAGGGAGATATGATGGGTGTCTATGCATTACTGAATGGCATGGACTAGGTAAACGTTGATCGGTTGTTTACGCCATCAAAATATGGGGGAACAAGGGGAAAGGCAATGCCGCTACAGTGTAACTCATTCCAGACTGATAGGGGCATATAGTTTGTCAGGCAATGCATAGGCAATCTCTGGCACTCCAGTCATGAAGATGTCATAAAGGCTCCTCGTGTAACTGTGCTTAGAGAAGGTTTGGTTAGATTCCAGGGGAACGGTCATTGCACCATTATGCAGGAGGCACTGTGGATCTACTGCTTGCCCCACTACAGGCATCGTTGAACATAGGTACATTTTAAGGACCCAACTAGGTACTTGTGAGTGTGATTGGCCACTGTGGGACAGAAAATATGGGGCTTGATGGATCATGGTCTAACCCAGTATAACATATCTGTGGATCCTCTGTTCTTATGCCACTGTGTGCCACCTGGTCAGCTGCCTGGTCCGCAATGTACACCAGCACCTACCACTGCATGACCAATGTGCCACCCCTTTTGCTCCATTGGCAACATCAGCATGGTGTCCTTTCCTACTTGTGCACCATGCTGCTGCTTGTAATGGAACACTACTATCACTGTCTTGGGCTCCCTTGTCATTTCATCACACTGCTCATGTTTAAATAGGCTCTCTCCCCTCTGAGACACCCTTTCTTCGAGGTTTCACATGGCAATACAGTTACAGGTGTTAAGGGGCTCTAAGGGGTGTTGCGTAAGAGGCGGTAAGGGAACACACGGTGTTACTGTCCACTTTCTGCCCACTCTCCACCCCTTCATGTCCGCTCTCTGCCTCTTGTTCCCTTTACGCTGCAGGAGCCTTTTACGCATGGAAACTTGGCATTTTTGCGGCGTTAAGGGGACCTGTGTGCCGTTACCACACATAAATAGCACAATTGCTCCTTTACCGCCATTTAGTAAACATACCCCTTAGTACACCGGCTCCACAGAGACCATCATCCTAAGTAACAAAAAGTCAGCTTTACGTAAAGAAAAGAAAAGAAAAATCAGAAAGTGTGTTCCTTATGATGATAAAGGTGAGGTCATACTGATTCACTGGATCACTGAGTCGTCTTTTCATTTCTCTGCATGATAGGGACTGTCACCTGAAATAGACAGCAAAAGGTAGAGAAAGAGACAGAGCTGAAAATGGTAACACTATAAACAGGGAAGTACACGACAGGAAAAAAAATTAGTTTGTGCTCATTTAAAATAAATTCTTCTTTATTTTTGTGTTTCTTTCACTTGTATTTTTAGGAACAGATTGTATATGTGCATGAACATTTTGAAGTGTGCAGACGATTGTCTGAGCATTAATTAATAGGTAAAGTTGTGGTCAACATTATTGGCACCCTTGAGAAATAATTGGAAATATTCCAACTCCATGTAATCATAATATTTTAATAGTATGTTTACAGGTATACAAAAAAAAGGTCTGTGCACTTAAACATAGTAATTTCAGAGAAAAAACAAAATATGACTTGGAGAGGATTAATGGCATCCTTCACTAATATTTGGTTGCACAACCCTTGGCAGTGATGACAGCCTCCAAACGTTTCTTGTAGCCATCTATAAGTTTCGTAATCTGTCTGCTGGTAGTTTCTCCCACTCTTCAACTGCAATTTGTTCAAGCTCATGAATGTTTCCAGGATTCCTTTTACCAATGGCAGATTTCCAAAGGTTCTCAATTGGATTGAGATCCGGACTCATTGCTAAGAACATAAGAACATAAGATATGCCATACTGGGTCAGACCAAGGTCCATCAAGCCCAGTATTCTGTTTCCAACAGTGGCCAATCTAGGTGATACGTACCTAGCAGTTTCCCCAAAAAGACACAGGTTCCACAATGCTTGTACTGGGTCAAGCATTGATATCCTGGATCCCTTCTTAATAATGGTTTATGGACCTTTCCTCCAGGAACTTGTCCAAACCTTTTTTAAACCCAGCTACACTAACAGCCTTTACTACATCCTCCGGTAACAAATTCCAAAGTTTGATTACATGTTGAGTGAAAAAATATTTTCTTTTATTAGTCTTAAATAGTTTACCCTGTAGCTTCATTGCATGTCCCCTAGTCTTTCTATATTCTGATACCGTAAACAATCGATCTACGTTTACCCGTTCCACTCCGTTCATTAATTTGTAGACTTCTATCATATCTCCCCTCAGCCATCTCTTTTTCAGGTTAAGGAGCCCTAACCTTTTTAGCCTTTCTTCATAGGAGTATCCTTCCATCCCCTTTACCATTTTGGTGGCTCTTCTCTGAACCTTTTCTAATTAAGCCATATTTATTTATATTTATTTATTTATTTTATTTTCTTATATACCGCACTTTTTAGTATCAGCGCGGTTTACATGGAACAAAGAACCATAAATAACAAGTATTGGTTTTTACATAGAACAGGGAAGTACAACTTGGATAACTTAGGGAGACATGCATCTTAAAAATATCCTTTTTAAGATACGGCGACCAGAATTACACACAATATTCAAGGTGCGGTCTCACCATGGAACGATATAGAGGCATTATAATATATTTTGTTTTATTTTCCATTCCTTTCCTTATGATACCTAGCATTCTATTTGCTCTCTTGGCCGCCGCTGCACACTGGGCTGAGGGTTTTAACATGTTATCCACGATGACGCCTAAATCTTTTTCCTTGGTGGTGGTTCCTAATGCGGAACCTTGCATCGTGTAACCATAGTTTGGGTTGTTCTTCTCTAGGTGCATAACTTTGCACTTGTCCACATTAAATTTCATCTGCCATTTTGATGCCCAGTCTTCCAATTTATCAAGATCCTCTTGCAATTTTCCACAATCCTCTTGGGTTTTAACAACTTTAAATAGTTTTGTGTCATCTGCAAATTTGATAACCTCACTCGTTATTCCACTTTCCAGGTCATTTATGAATATGTCAAAAAGCATTGGACCCAGCACAGATCCCTGGGGTACACCACTATTCACCTTTCTCCATTGGGAAAATTGGCCATTTAGCCCAACCCTCTGCTTTCTATCTTTTAACCAGTTCTTGATCCACAGTAGTACACTGCCTCCTATCCCATGACTCTTTAGTTTTGCCAAAAGTCTCTAATGAGGGACCTTGTCAAAGGCTTTCTAAAAGTCTGGATACACTATATCAACCGACCCACCATTGTCCACCTGTTTATTCACACTTTCAAAAAAACATAATAGATTAGTAAGACAAGATCTTCCTTGTCTAAAGCCATGTTGGCTGTCTCCCATTAGGCCATGACTATCTACATGCTGAGTAATTTTATTCTTTATGATGGTTTCTACCATTTTTCCCGGTACTGACGTGAGGCTCACCGGTCTGTAGTTTCCTGGATCACCCCTGGAACCCTTTAAAAATTGGTGTTACATTGGCGATCCTCCAATCTTCAGCTTTTATAGAGATGATTTTAATGATAGTTCACAGATTACTAATAGCAGGTCTGCAATCTCATATTTCAGTTCTGGCCCAGGTGATTTACTACTCTTCAGTTTATCTAATAGTTGTAATACATTTTCCCGATGTATCGATATTTCCTTCAATTCGTCTGCACCTTTAAATACCACTTCAGTCATGGGTAACATCCCTACATATTCCTCAGTAAAGACCGAAGCAAAGAATTCATTCAGTCTCTCTGCTATCGCCTTGTCGCCTCTTAATGTCCCTTTAACCCCTCTGTCATCTAATGGACCAACTGACTATCTTTCTATCTTTATGCCCCTTGTCGCCTCTTAGTGCCCCTTTAATCCCTCTATCATCTAATGGACCAACTGACTCACAGGTTTTTTGCTATGAATGTACTTGAAAAAGTCTTTATTATGCGTTTTTGCTTCCACAGCATGCTTCTTCTCAAATTCTCTCTTTGCCTGCCTTATAAATGCCTTGCGTTTAATTTGCCAGTGCTTGCGCTGTTTCCAGTTTTCATCATTTGGCTCTTTTTCCCATTTCCTGAAAGATGCTTTTTTGACAACAACAGCCTCTCTGACCTCACCTTTAAACTCCTTGGCCTTTGCCCATGAAGTCCTTCTTTGTTTAGTGTGTGGCATATGGTGTGGGTTGAAAGCACCACTCCAGATTGCTGCAGGTCAGCCTTAAGCTGTTTGGATGTTTTTACAACAGTTCTCATTAGCCTTCAAAGACTTCTGGGATTAATTTTCCTCTTCCCACCACGTCCTGGGAGGTTCTTGACAGTTCCATGAGCAGAAGTTTTCTTAATAACATTTCAAACTGTAGACACAGGAATCCCATGATCTTTGGGGATAGCCTTGTACCCTCTTTGAAGTTTGATTTTTGGTGATAATGACTTTTCTGATGGTCTCAGGCAGCAATCTTGTCTTCATGGTTGTGAAAATGGAACAGGGAGTGAATGTGGCCATTTTAAACATGATCAGAGCCATCATTTATTGGTTGATTCAAGTCATGTAAGTACTGACAATTGATCACAGCTGTATCTAGTTTTACTGCAGTGGGAATGTTGTTCTTCTGTTTAAACTGATTTGACATGTTTATAAGGGTGCCAATAATCATGTCCCAGCAATGTCCCAGTTTTTATACTATTTCCTACTATTTCCTTTTTTAATTGGTCTTGTTTTAGTTGATTCTTTTATGTGTAAAATATGTGTGCATATATAGTCCGAAGCCATTTCACTGGCCACTTTTTTTAGAAGATATTGGACATTAAGAGGTTGAACTGCAAGGGTGCCAGTAACGTTGAGCACAACTGTATATGTACATATCAAGCGATTTGTGTGCACTTTCAATTTTTTAGTGCCCAAAAGAAACCAATTTGGGCACACAAATGCACATCCCTAATAAACAAGCATGGGCTGAAATATGAAAGCCCTAATTGTGATCACTAGGAATCAGGCTGGGCCACATTTCTCATGGTAACATTTTCAAATCCACAGGTTTCTGAAGAAGTATCGCAACGTTTGCTACCTCATCGCTGTGGGTCTGGATGGGATTTGCTGCCTTGTCCTTCCGTTTCTTCGGACCTTTCCCCTGCTCGTTCCTTTCTCTGTTACATTTGGCTATTTCGATGGGGCCTATGTGGCTCTGATTCCTGTAGTGGCAGCAGATGTGGTTGGGACAGCTTGCCTGTCATCTGCCCTCGGTGTGGTGTTTTTCCTTCATTCTATACCATACCTGCTAAGCCCACCTATTGCAGGTGAGTTTAAAGTCACATTTACCTTCTAAGATGTATTTTATTGTTGGCTGCATTGTGAAAAGCCAATATATTTATGTGTGTGTGTTTGTCTATATACGCTTAAAAAATTTGCGTATAGGGGGCGATTCTATAAGGGGGGTGCGTACTTTTAGATGCCAAGAGTGCACCTAGCTGGAGGCTTTTTTAGTCATGAGTGCACATCTGTGGCCATAGACGTACGTTAATGACATCTTATAAAATTCCAACCAGCATTAAAGTATGCACGTTGCTTGATGCCGTATACTTTGCCGAGCACCGAAGTACATATGTAGGTTATAAAATACTGCAGGGCCCTTTTCCTAAAGTGCGTTGGAGTTTTGCAACTAATGAGTGCTTAGTGCAAAAACTAAAGTGCAGTAGTTGCAATCACTGTGCGCTAACTACCGCAGTGTGTTTAACATGTTCCTGGCAATTACCATGCTGAGATGTACCCTAACTCGTCACAGTGGCATGCAGAGTTACCACGGCTGCACTTATGTCCACCTTTTGAGGTGGCATTAATTGAACCCGCGCTAATCGCAAAAGTTGCACTTAGTGTGCAGTGTTCACCCCTGCACTAACTGTGCAGTGCTCACCATGCCCACTTTCTGCCCCTAACTCGCCCCCTTACCACCCCAATGTGTGATTCACAGTGCAGAAATCATCCCAACCTACGTTGATCCCATGTTAACAGGCAGGGCCTGGTGTCAGCGAACTGAAATGGACTGGCATCGGGCACTTTGCATCAGATGATCACATGGTCTACTATGCTGGAAATGAAAGACAAAGAAGAAATGATGTTGCATGTATAATAAAGAAGAAACTTGCAAGAACTGTAATGAAATACAATGCAGTCAGCGAACGCTTAATCTATATTCGTCTACGAGGATTGCCTATCAACACAACTATAATTCAAGTATATGCCCCAACAACAGCTGCAGAAGAGAATGACATTGAAGAGTTCTATGAACAAGTACAAGCTGAAATTGACAGAACATGCAAACAGGATATCCTGATAGTCATGGGTGACTGGAATGCAAAAGTTGGCAACAAAGAAGAAGGCAAAGTAGTTGGAAAATATGGACTTGGCAACAGAAATGAAGCTGGAGAAAGACTGATAGAATTCTGTAAGACCAATGATCTATTCATCTCAAACACTTTCTTCCTGCAACACAAGCGGCGACTGTACACATCGACTTCACCCAATGGATTGTATAAAAATCAAATTGACTACATCTGTGGAAGTCAACGATGGAAAAGCTCTATAACATCAACAAAGACAAAACCTGGAGCTGACTGTGGTACAGATCATCAACTACTAGTATGCAAACTCAAGCTAAAGTTGAAAAAGAGCAAACCACTCATGAATGCAGCAAAATATGACCTTGAGAATATACCACTGGAATTTAAGGTTGTGTTGGAACAAAGCGAGACGTCTCTACAAAAGGTGAAAAAGCAAAAACGGCCAAAATGGATGAAGGAAGAAACTCTGAAAATTGCCCAGAAACGCAGAGAAGCTAAAGCCAAAGGAGAAAGAAAGACAATCGCAGAACTCAACAGAGATTTCCAACGTGCAGCAAGACAGGACAAGGAAAAGTACTACAACGATGCATGCAAGGAAATAGAAGCAGAAACTATTAGAGGAAGAACAAGCTCGGCTTTCCTAAAGCTACGAGAGTTAAAGAAAAAGTTCCAGCCTCGAATTGGAATGTTACAAGATGCTCAAGGTTCTATGTTGAATGATGCTGAGAAGATCAAGAAAAGGAGGAAGGAATATACAGAGTTTTTATATGATAAAGATCAAGTGGACCAACAGCCGTTTCAACCTGTTCCTTATGATCGGGAACCATTGGTGATGAAAGAAGAAGTTGAAGCAGCATTGAAAGCCTTATCAAAGAACAAAGCACCAAGCATTGATGGCATTCCTATAGAAGTATTGCAGCAATCTGATGCAGCTGTTACCATACTTACAAGGCTCTGCCAAGAAATATGGAAGACAACATCATGGCCAACTGACTGGAAAAGATCTGTGTTTATACCAATACTGAAGAAAGGTGATCCAACTGACTGTGGAAATTATCAAACAATCGCTCTGATCCCACATGCCAGCAAGATTCTACTGAAGATTATTCAAAAGAGACTACAACCATACCTGGAACAAGAACTACCTGAAGTGCAAGCAGGGTTCAGAAAGGGCAAGGAACGAGAGACATCATTGCGGATGTGAGATGGATCCTTGAAAAGACTAAAGAATACCAAAAGGATATCTATTTGTGCTTTGTCGACTATAGCAAGGCTTTTGACTGTGTAAACCATGAGAAACTCTGGGCCACGTTAAGAAGCATGGGTATACCAGAACACCTGGTCGTTCTCTTGCGCAATCTGTACATTGATCAAGAAGCAACAGTTCGAACGGAACAAGGAGAAACAGAATGGTTTAAAATAAGCAAAGGTGTAAGACAAGGCTGCATATTTTCCCCCTACCTGTTTAATTTATATGCAGAACAAATCATCAGAGAAGCAGGATTGTATGAAGACAACAGAGGTGTGAAGATTGGTGGAAGACTCATCAACAACCTTCGCTATACTGATGATACTACATTACTGGCTGAAAGTGAAGATGATCTGAAGCATTTGCTTCCCACAATCAAAGAACATAGTCTCAAAATGGGCCTGCACCTTAACGTAAAGAAGACAAAGATCATGACAACTGGCATAATCAACAGGTTCATCGTTGAAGGAGAAGAAATTGAAATTGTGAACAACTTTAACCTACTTGGATCAACTATCAATAAAGAAGTAACAAGCAGTCAAGAAATCAAACGATGCATTGCTCTTGGTAGAATGGCTATGAAAGACCTAGATAAGATTCTCAAGAGCAGAGATGTCTCTCTCCATACAAAGATTCGACTTGTTCAAGCCATGGTATTTTCAATAACATCATATGGATGTGAAAGCTGGACAGTGAAAAAGACAGACAGGAAGAAAATTGATGCCTTTGAATTATGGTGCTGGCAGCGAATACTGTGTATACCATGGACTGCCCATAGAAGAAACCAGTCGGTACTAGAGGAGATCAAACCTAAGGTTTCTTTAGAAGCTCAGATGACAAGACTTCGACTTTCATACTTTGGACACATCATGCGAAGAAAGAGATCATTAGAGAAAGACATCGTGCTTGGCAAGATAGAAGGTCAACACAAAAGAGGAAGGCCAGCAATGAGATGGATTGATACAATAACAGCAGCTACGGGTACCAGTCTGTCAACAATGAGCCGCCTGACTGAAGACCGAACACAATTTAGGATAGCTATCTAGAGGGTCACCATGAGTCGACTCCGACTCGACGGCACTTTAAAACAACAACAATAATTCACACATTCTCTTTAAAAATATAGGTGTGGGCAGTCACACAAGTTCTTGGGCTGGTGTAAATGTCCATACTGTAATTTAAGGCATGATTTCTGCCACTAACACTGGTATTTTATAAAGGCAAGTAGACACCTACTGTTTTCATAAAACAGACTTAACTTAGATACCTTAAAAGGCACTTAACTAAGTAGCCCCTTATAAAATTGGCCTCATAAAGGCTGATGTATTAACAAGAATATTTTTGCAGAGAAGATCTATGCATGTTAAAAAGTGCCAGATATCCCTAAATTGTGCAGAAAGGCTGCCATTTTGTCCTTTTGTGCATTTTCACATTTCAAGGACCCACTTGCCAAATGGTCCCCTTGCACCTGGAGTCCACTGTATGCAAAGGTTTAATAGATAAACCAGAGCATGGAGATGTCTTTGCACATAGATTTTTGTAGAAGAGATAGCCACACCTCAGTGAGATCTAATTATCTTTGTTCCACCAGCGCTCGGGTTCACACAGACATTTTCTACCCAGCTGGTATTAATGTGTAGAAAACTTGTGCAGAACCTGCAGGAAGTTGCATGAGTGAGTTCATTGGCCTCTTAGTGAGAAATTTCAGGTTTGAATTCAAGGATAAAAATCACTTAATCAATATTTCTACTGTACCACTTGTGCTGTATTTTAAATTTCTGTTATCTGGCTTTTCATAGTTATTTGCCTGCTGTTCCTCTTTTGAGATGCTAGTATTCTTAATACGGTGTACACAGAAGCTTTGCAAAGATGTCCGAAGAACTCTATAGCCAGTTGGGTTCTCAGGCCATCCGCAATGAATAGCCATGAGATAAATTTAGGGTTCCAGTGCATGCAGACTCATGGTCCTTGTGGATGTCCAGAAAACCTGAAAAGCTATGGGGCCTTCAGAAGAGCTTTGGGAAACCCCGCTAGAAATAATAACACTACTAATCTTTTTTTTCCTTCAGGCTGGCTGGTGGACACAACAGGTAGCTACACTGCCGCGTTTCTTCTCAGTGGGTTCTCTATGATATTCTGTTCAACATTACTTAGCCTATCCAGACTTGTGAAGAAAATGAAAAAACCCCAGCGGACACTAAGTGCAACAAATATTGATCCCAAACAGCAGATAAGGACTAATGGATCAGTAGCTTATTCGATAACAAGAGAACGGGATCAGGACACCTAGGGCATGGGTAGCAGCTCTAGCAACTGATGGCTAGGGCCTCAATGCCCCAGCCTGCCATGTGAAGCCAGCTTTTACTCCTGCACTGCATGTATTTCCAGTGGAGATTTTCTTACTGAAAAGAAAAGCAAGGCAGTTTCTCCAAAGTGTGCGACGTGTTATAGCTTTTTCAAGAAGATGAGACTGAGAAATCTATAACTTTGTTTGAAGCCTCCACTTTGTGTTTATGTGAAAGAGGCATATGAATGTGTCAAATGCTGCTGGTTTTGTTATGGTGTAAAAGAAATGTGTCACGAATTTACAGATGCCACATCAAAAGAATACGTCTGTGATGCTGCCGAGAACGTAAGATGGCAGTGCAGGAAGGTGTCAGGAGGAGACTGCTTCAAATGCAGTCTGAGAGGTACTTGGGACATGTGTGCTGGGAAAGAAGGACATGTTGTAAACCCACTCAAATGGATACCTTTTTCCTCAAGAGGGCAACAGAAAGAAATAATCATTTATTTTAGGGGTGTGCAGGCCACAAACATTCATTTTTTTAGAATGTCATGTCGTTTGCAGGATTTTTTAAAAATTTTGTTTCAGAGTGAAATGTCATTAATAGCATGCACTATTGCTCATTAGTGCACCCTATTGTTTAACAGTACGCACTGTTGTTCAGTAGCAAGCACTGTTGAGCAATAGTGTATGCTATTAACGACAGATGGGACGTGACAAAATGTTGTAATTTTCACTCAAAAATGATATGAAATGATATAGGAAATGTTATTGACATTTCCTGTGTTGCTTCAGACAACTGCACATTCCTAATTTATTTACCAAAGCAAAGGACTTGTCCTCCAAATGAAGGCACGTGACCATCTAAGGCTCCATCCCTTAGCTGCTCAGCTTTGATTCAGACCTTACGGCTGTTGTTGGGATTCTGATTCGATCCTAGTTTCCTCTGAAGTAGATTATCTAAACAATACCCACTCTGGCTCACTGAGCTTCACCAAGATTATGATAACTGTAATGTAGTTAAAAAAGAATGACCACAGGGGAAGAAAATTACATCATAACACTCATATCCCACTGAAGTTCATACCAAGTCCCAGATTGACCTCCTTTCCACTGGCTAGGCTGTTATCCAACTTTTGACCTTCTTTGTCAGTTTGGGCAAGGATGGCTTACAAACATCTGGCTCATGATTAACCACTACCCATCATCACTACCCATCACTCATCTGGCAGGCTGGGAAAATTGAATCATGATTCACTTTAGGTATTTCAGAAGTATTGTAGGCATAGATAAGGGTGGTCTAAGAATAAAACCACTGGGCTCTGATGCAAGAGAAATGTGGGTACTAGATAACTATTTTTATTAGCTTATACATTGGTATAAATTGAAATACAGGAAATGTTTCTGACAATTGAGCAATGAATTTTTACAATTTTTTTATAACTACATAACCAAAGAAATTAAATTGCACTGGATATTAATATGCTATGCACAATTCAATAACATTAAGGAGGGTGAGAGAGAACATTAAATAACTTTTAAACAGACGTTACAATGTAGACTGCTTAGCGCATGGATCCCAGAGTCCAAGGATTACGGACCCTATGTTAAGTAGACCACAGTATAACAGACCTATACAGTTAGCTTCCAGTAGCTATGTAGGTACAATGGAACAAAGGTAGCCAGTTCTCATGGCTGACTAAAATTTGTATGCATGGATTCGGTTTATCATGGTGAAAAGAGTTTTGGCAAAGATTAGTTTGAGGTTACTCAGCAGGCATACAAATACTAATGTTAATTAGGCTGGCATCTAAGTTAGCTCATGAAAATCGAATTTCATGAATGTAAAGAAAACCCCCAAATTGTTTCTAGTTTCTCTAAAATTCATGTCCTTTAAAACCATGTCAGTGTCGATAGCACTTGGCAAATGTACATGATGATGCAAATTTACTTTTGGTTGCTCTAAAACGGCAGAATTGCCTTCAAAAAACATATGATCATGTATCACATGGCTGAACACTAATGATTACTGCATGTTAAAGCTGCGTCATCAGGGTCCATGTTCCTACCACATGTTAATCATCACCACATGCTAATGGGCTGCGCACTAATGAGTCTACACTGTACTTCTGGCCATAGATTTGAAAGAGGGCAGTAATTCTGCCATTCAAAATGTTTGAAAGTCTCAAGTTCTTGTTTGTAAATCCATTGTTATCGTTTTTTTACAAAACTGTTCCCAAGTTGTAAAAAAGTCTAAAACTTTTACAAAATTGAATTAAAAAAATTCCAAAGAGGTTCAAGTCCTTAATGAGTGGAAGAATAAACTGATGTCACTGTTCACTTCCTCAGGGTGTGTTCCGGCCTGCATTAATCAGACTTCAAGGCTCTGCTTGGGAACCGATCTGTAACACTATCAAATGTGTGCAGCACTGTACGGAGACTGTCTCTCCTGTGCCCATTTTTCTAACTCTTTTCTTTGGCTCTCTGTCAGCATTGGGCTCAATGCAGGAAGCTGTGATAAGGTTCAGTGTAGTGTTCCAACGCATGTGCTAAATACCCCTTTTACTTCTGACAGTAAACTAATGACATGTAAATTACTGTGGTGTTAGTCTGTGCAGACAGAAAAAAGAGTATTCACTGCCTTGCTAACCTGCAGTGGTTTTCTGCGTTATGAATTATGAATGTCTTCTTTCCTGACAATGCATAAATGGGGATTGGCTAATGCACTATCAGGAAGGAAGACATTTTAAAAAAATGATGGACTGACTTCCTGAACCCTGTACCCCTCCTGGTGGCCCAGCAAAGCCCTGTGCCTCCCAATCCCCCCCCCCCCCTCCATCCCTCTGGGGAATTCTGAGCTAGGACATCTCAGGCCCCAAGGACTGGGCACTTCAGGTCAGAGCACACAGCACAGGGAGGCCCTCGATTTTAAAGGGGCATAACTGTGATAGCTATAGCTAGCTTCCGCGCTGTGTAAGGCCATGTGGCAGCCCCGGATATTCAATAATGGTGGCTGGATATGGCCCCGGCATTGATTATCCGGGGTTAAGGTTCAGCGGCGATGGCTAGAGGCGCTAGTCTCCACCAGTGAATATTAGGCCCAATATTCCCATGCTTTCAAGGGGACCAAGATGCATGGAAAGCCGAGCGTTACGTTTGCAGATCAGACACATATCTCTCTGGCAAGTAAAGGTGCTGGTAATTTACAGGCTCACATAGACTCAGTCTGTTCGTGTAGGGAATCCATCTTTAGAATTAGCAGACCTTTTTGTAAAACCTTGCAGCAAAATGCAAGATACAACATCTGCATGTGAAGGTGTGTTTGCTTTCCACAGTTTTGAACCAAAACAGTTCTAAATCAAAAGACCGCACTTCTGTCTTGCTGAAAAGGGCATTTCCGATTTAGAAATAGCCAGAAAAAAATGTCAGGCTCTCTGACAGCAAAACACACTGGGTATCTCTGTTTCCGTCTTCAAATGTTTCCAGTCTTTCTACTTATTTTTCCAGGGCAAACCCCTTATTCTGCTCAAGGCATTTTTGGATGGTGACTTGTTAGATGTACATGTGGCACATTCACTCTCTCATGAGCATATTCCACTTTCCCATGGAAGAACTGGAACAAGAAAGGACTTTCACTGTGGAAATGATGAAAACATTGAAATTGGCGCATAATGTCCTTCTTGAGCACAGAGCTAAGAACTTTGGGGGGCATATTCAAAAAAGCACATCTGCTAACTCTAAACCGTGGTCAGTGGGATATTTAGCGATGCTAAAGCATTTAGTGCCATTGAATATCCCCTTTACCTGGTTTACACGTCCGGATGTTAACCACTTAGCATTGCGGCATTCCAGGGGTGAGAGGGAGCAGCAGTGGGAGTTAGCTAGTCAGTGGTGATATTGAGCTGCTGGCCGGTTAACCCTAACCGGATAAAGTTAAACCAAAAAAGCTGTCTGGCCAGCGACTGGATAGCTAATTGGCTGTCCCGGGAAACCAGATATTCAATGCTGGTGGCTGGATATGGTCCCAGCATTAAATGCAAATGCAATGTGTGTCTTCAAGTGAGTCCTGGTGACCCAAAAGCTCCTGGGTTTTCTTGGCAGTGTCACCAGAAGTAGATTGCCAGGCCTTTTTTCTGAGGCAATGGAGGGTTGAGTGACTTGCCCAAGGCCACAAGGAGTGCTAGTGGGAATTGAACCCTGGTTGTTTGGTTATCAAGCCAGTGTTTTAACCACTAGGCTACTCCTCTACTCCCAGCATTGAATATCTGGGTTTAAATTAAAGTGGCGATAGTCAGCCGCTTTACTCAGTCTGCTGCCACCGCTGAATATGCCACATTCATGTCCTTGAAAGTCAAGGGAATGCTTGGCAGAAATGCGCAAGAAGGGCTGGATGCAAGGTGTGGCCTAATCCTTGACTGTGAGAAATCTATGTAGCACATCCATAGAATAATGGGAGATGTGGGCGGATCCTCTTCAGGATTTCCCTTGCTTCATGTGGGCTGCCCTGGATAAGACACTAACTTGGACTGATGTGAAAGCTTATGCCAAATAGTTGGCAGAGCGAGGCGTGAACATTGATGAAAAAAGTGCTTTATTCTGCACCAATCAGCAGGCATTTGTGAAAGCTTGCATAGAGGATGGAATTGCAAAAATAGGACCAAGTATTTTGAGAAAATAGAAAAACAAGAAAGGTTACTTGGAACTGTTGAAGATTACACATTTCTTATGTTGTCTCCTTTTATGATATGAATGTAGAGCATATTTTTTCACAGATCAAAGTCAGTGGAGAAAAGAATGGAACAGGCTGAATGTGGCCTTCCTGCAAGGGACTCTGCTTGAACAGTACAACTTCAGAGCAGGGCTGGTGCAAGGAATGGAGGCACCATAGGTGGGGCCCTGTATCCTGCTGCCTCCCCCCATGGTTCCCCTGCCCACATTGCTGCCACTGTTGCCCCTCTCCGGGATAAGCAGTGGCGGCAATGGCTCCGGAACTGCGATGCAGTGTTGGCCAACACTTTCCCCCTCTGATGCAGCTTGTGGTTTGCATAAAGCAGAAGTGTGGATCGGAGTGGGACAGAAGTGGCACATGGTAAGAGAAAAGAAGTGCAATGCAGCTCTGGAATGTGTTGCTAAGCACTGCATCGCGGTTCTGTGGCCAGCGCTCTAGACGACCGCCTAGTTGGCTTAATGGTAATGCTGGATCTACTTCAAAGTCACTCCATGCAAAGACTTTTAAGGATGTATTCTCAAACGACAGCATATCAAATGAACGATTAAACTAAATTAAACTGAACTACTTAAGTAACGATCATGCACTGCTGCAAAATATGTTCTCTTGAAGCACATATTCATAGGCACAAGAAGAAGCAACCCAGGATAAGACTGACTGAATAAGTGCAGTTTGCTGGCATATTTGTGGGTGTGCTTATTCAGCACCAGTACGTGCATAGTGACCAGTGCTAGATGTCTAGCAGCATTATCCTTTTTGCTCTTCTAAATTATCCAGGCAGTTTTTCAGATGGCAGCATGAATATTGCCACTATCTTGATAATTTCCTGTGCCACCCTCAGATCACAGAGCTGAGGTGGTCTGTAAGACTTTCAGTGGTACTATGTAGGTGAACATCACCAGACAACCCCAGCCAGTGACACTTATTCAGACGGTGGATGCTGCTACCCAGATAAGCATTTCTGAATATTTACCCTTTTTTTAGTAATGCACTCAGACAATCCATCAAGACGCAAGAGGATTCACAATTGGATAGGGTAGAGTCAAACAATACCCCATGGGAGCCTTGAACCAAGCACTCAGGGATACATGGGCCAAGTCTTCACCACTCAGCCAGCATTCCACACCATGTCTTCTTTATTTAAAGCTAAACTCAGTACCAGTTATTTGTAAATGTTGGGCATGCTCACTAAGGAGCCACGAGTAGTGCGGGGCTAACGCACGAATAGAGTGCGTTTTTACCATTCCAGGGCATAGCAGCCACGGAAGATGCTAATACCACCGCGCTAGTCATGGAAATAGCAAAGAGGCACATGCACATAGTCAGTGCGGTCGCAACGAGCGTCAGGATAAAGAAAGCTCCAAGTGCAATATTAGGGAGGATGTGGGCTTCAGTTCCACTGTGGACAATAAGAAATGTGCCTGAGCACACATGTGGGACGGTATCAGCTGGCCATTTCAGGATAGAGAGGGATGACTGGGAATGGGCTGAACTGCCTGCACAGCTCAGAGCCTAGCGGCTAAGTACAAGAGGGCGGGGCATGCAAATCAGCAAAGCAAAGACATGAAGAGAGCATTTTCTGTGTCTCAAACCGTAGGTGATAGGGTGCAAGTGTGGCATCTGGAGATGTAGGAGGCCTTGTATGGGATCAGACAGGGTGTCCAGGGTATCGTTGTCCCCTATCCATCAAAGGGGACAAGGATATGAACCCCCCCCCCCTCCCTCTGAGGCATCAAGGTTGCCTGTCAGGGGCGGCTCAAGACAATCTGTTGCTTGAAGCAAATAATGAGCTGGAACACCCCCCCCCCAGCAGCCAAAATAGAGGGATTTCATCAGAGCTCTAGTCAGAGAATAGGGGGGGTCCCCTCACTCAGAACACTGATAAAGTGTTCATCCCAAGAATAAAGAAAACTTCATATTCCCAGCCTGTATAATTTTAAAAAAAAACAACAACTTTGCAATGATGTTCATATGCAGCAAAAATTGTGGTAGTTTAATTATGTAGCCTCGGAATCGAATACAAAACATATTGACTCATGACAGCGCACACTGTACAACTATGGTATTAAATGTAAATACATATTCTGCAAAGGACAAAAGAGATACAAGGTGGTCACACATCAAAGGACCAAAAACAAACTGTTCTGTGCTTCTCGCTTTTTCTTTTTGAACATATATTCTACATCCAAAGAAACTCTTCCAATGATGGATGCAGAGCAGAACTAGGACATATCCCACAGAACTCAACATACCAAAAATAATTTTTGATTCTGCTATCATTTCAGTAACAGCGATATAAACCCTTACCAGTACTGGGCAAATTGTGAAGTAATACAAAACCTTACAAAAATGATTCAGTATCTAGAGAGAAAAATCTATCACACTATAACAGCATCAACTTCCAAAACTTACACAGGCGGTCTACCCAGAAAAAAGCAGCACCATAAATATTGCAGTGGGCCCTAGAACATCCATATAACTATTCAGAAAACCAAATAAACTGGATTACTACCAATCCCCATATAAAAACTCCATGCTAATAGAATAACTGACCCTGGCCACACACTTAGAATACAGATAGAGCCTTACCAAGTAGGGAATAAATTACCAGAAACTAAAGACAGACGTATATAGATAAGAATTAAATGGAAACCCCAAGAAGTCAGAACCTGCATCAATGGCATAGCCAGGACTGACTTTTTGGTGAGGCCTGGAATTAACATGTGTGGGCATAAAACAGTGCAAATGTTGACATTGGAGTCTATTCCGGTCAGTGAATAGCAGGTCTGGACGTCCAATCCAGACGTCCAGATCACATTGGGCATCATTGCATCCAGTTATCCTCTCATTTGACTGTTTTAATGTCACTGACTGGGTGGGTCTAATGCCAAAGTGGAGAGGCTGTCGCCCAACTAGGCCAGTCCTTGGCTACAGCCCTGCATAGAGTGCAACACCAGGGAAAGACAGTCAGTCCCTGTACTGTGCAAACTATAAAGACAGAACATGTAAATTCCAAAGACTGACATATTCCAATCACTAAATCGAAAATAAAATTCATTTTTCCACCTTTTATTCATTTTATTCTCTATTCTTGTTGATCTCAGTCTCTGATTTTTGCTTTCTTCTGTCTTCTCTTAACTCATTTTCTAGGGTCTCCGGCACACCTGCCATTTCTCCCCGTTCCTGTCGTCATCACCTTCTTATATCTCTGGCATTTATCTTTTCCTTTCAGCTTTCTTTAATTTATTTTTCTATTTCTCTCTGTTAACTCAGATTTTACACCCCCTCCTTACCATCCACTACTCATTCCCCCTCATTACTGCATCTACCACTTTTCAACCCTTAAGAGTCCTCTCAAAACCCATTTCTCTATCCTTCCCCAGCCTCTTATTCCCCAGCCTTTAACTAACTCTCTCCTTTTTCTCTTCCCCATCGTGTGTCCATCATATCTCCCCTTTTCTCCTCCCTTGTCCATTGTCTTTCCTCTCACTCCTTCATCTAGCACCTCAACCCCTTTTTCTCACCCATCCCGCCATGCACACTATTCCTCCTCTCTCCCTAGTCTCCATCTCATATGCATCCCTTTTTCGCTCTTTTCTTGTCTCCAGCATCTCCCCTCTGCTTCTCCCCACACCCCATGTTCAGCATTTCACATTTCCCTCCCCTTCTTCCTTCCTTTCCATCTAGCATTTCTTCCTAGCTCTCCACCCCATTCCTAGCATCTCTTCTCTCCCACCCCCCAATGTTCAGCATCTGCTCTTTCTCCCCGATATCCCCTATACCCAGCTTCTATCCTTTCTCCCCTATTTTCTTCTCATGCCCAACATCTGCCCCCCATCTTCTCCCATGCCCTTTATCCCCACCTTTCCCCATGCTCAGCATCTACTCTTCATGCCTCCATGCCCAGAATCTGCCTTTTCTCCATGGACCAGCAGGATTGCGTCAGCCACACTTGGTGACGTCCTCCGGGCGGAGCCGAGTATACGGAAGTGCTCTCTCTAGAGCTCCGAAAGGTGAGCCCCTCTGGGCCCACCTCAGGTAGCCCATCCCACCGGTCCGCCCCCTGGTCCGGCCAGTTCTCGTTCTTCCGCCTTGCCAGCAAGACGGACCCTGCTCTGCTCTCATTTGTTTTTTTCTTTGGTTTACTTTTTCTGGCTAGACATGCCAAAACACCATGCAAGAAAATGCCCTCAATGTGGCAATAAGAAACATACCTCCCATGGATGTTCCCTCTGTGGGAAAATGAAGAAAGGCTACCATGAGGTGTGCTCTGCCTCAACGCCTCATGCGGACCCTCCGCCGGCCCAGGATGTGCCTGAACGGGCCTCCATCCTCAGCCGAGCCTCCACTGCTGACGTCTGGACTCCCTCCCGGCGGGACGCGCCATATGGGGCCTCCGTTCCTAGCCCGGTGCACAGAAATGACTCCGCTACTGCTCCCGGATCAAACGCTGCCACCCGCGCTCCCACGGAGGTAGGCTCTGCTACTGTTCTGTCTCCGGCTGCTGTGTTTGACTCTGCCGCTGCTCCTGGACCAAGCGCCACTATCCGCGGTCCCACGGAGTTCAGCTCTGCCGCTAATCTCTCTCCCGCTGATCTGCTGAATGCTTTGGGGCTTGCCGACACTGTTTTCTACACGCGGCAGCCCTCCGATCACCAGGTCCATGCTGCCCAAGATGGCGCCCTCCTTCGGTCCTCCCAGCCACAGCCTGGGTCCTCCAACTCCGCCCACGGAGGGGGCGGGGCCTCGACGCCGGGAAATAATGTGCACAGCTCTCTCACCCCATGCCTCGGAGAAGCTCTGACTCTGCTTCAAATCCACAGCCCGGCCAAACGGATCGCTGGGGGAATCGAGGCAGTGGAGCCCTGCAGCAGCGCCAACCCCCCTCTGCACAGCAATGCCCTCGGGGGACATGCTGAGCCTGTTAACCCCTTAAACGCCAGTGCTAAGTCTGCTGGTGCCAGCATTCACAATAGCACCGCTGGACACAGATCCCCCCACCGCAGGAAGCGGAGCAGTCAAAGGGGGCGTAGCAGTAGCACTGACTCTGGACATGGAGACAGGCCATCAAAGCACCGCAGGCACAACAAGCACCACCGCCAACGCTCCCAACGCCGCAGGAATCAGCGGGACGATTCCCACAGTGACAGCAGCGGCCATCGGAGCACTTCCAGATGCAGCAGATCCAGCCACAGCACATCCTCCGCTATCCTCAACTTGTTAACCCAGCTGGTGAGACAGTCTGCCTCAACGACACCCACGGCACGCGCCTCGCTCTCACCCAGCACAGACCGTGCACAAAAATCTACGGCAGCAGCACTCACCTCCACCCCGGAGGAGAGGATCAGCGAACCCGCCCGTGAACCCTCACCAAATCCAGTCTACGAAAATCATTCGCCTGACTGCACCGCAGAGGACCACGAAATCGAAGCAGCAGTCGTGGGTTCGGCTTCCACGAACTCCGAAAAGACGCAGTCCGCCGAGACAGAGGACCCCCCGCCTCCGGAGGATCTCACCTATCCCAAGTTTTTGGCAAAAGTGGCCTCTACCCTCGCTTTGAATGTCTCCGAGGCCTCAGCGGAGACGGTTCCGGAGGTTCTGAAATACCTCGCAACACCAAAACCTGCCTTCGCACTGCCAGTGCACCAGAGGCTACTAGACACTCACTCCAAACTCTGGCAGACACCAGCATCTGGTCGACCGTTTCCCAGGCGGCTCGACTACAAGTACCAAGTGAAGCCTGCTCCTGGATTCTCTCAACCCCAGCTTCCTCACAACTCCATTGTCGTGTCTTCAGCGCTCAAGCGCATCAAGTCCACGTGCACTCACGCCAATAGCCCCCCAGGCCGAGACAACAAGCTCCTGGATGACATTGGGAAGAAGGTGTTCCAGGGGGCGATGCTTAGCGCTAAAATCGCATCCCACCAATTCCAGCAGGTCTTGTTCCTGGATACCTGCATGGCGACCCTGCGAACATCTGCCGCATCCCTTCCCAAGGAATCCCAGACTCTACTCTCCTCAGCCCTTCTCGATATGTCGGAATGCAGTAAGCACCTTGCAAGCGCAACCTTTGACTCATTCGATATGGCCTCGCGCACTGCCACTACGGCTATATCTGCGAGGCGCTGGGCATGGCTCAGAGCCTCTGGCCTCCGTGAGGACACGCATGACGGTATAGCCAACGCACCCTGCTCAGGGGAATCGCTCTTTGGAGACAAGGTTAAAGACACCGTCAACGATATGAAAGAGCACTGCACCACCCTGCAAACCCTTGCAGAAGATGGCTTTGAGCGCCACAATGGAGCGCATAAGGGCAACTTCCACAGACGCTCGTACTACTCTTCCAACAAAAAGTACCCCACCAACAGGAAATGGCAGCCCAACAAATACAGAAGCAACTCCTACAGCGCACCCGCTCACCAACACAACTCACAGCGGGATCGCAAACAAAAGAAGAATAACCCGCCCCCTGCGAAGAGTGGGCCATCCTTTTGACGCCTACTATACGGCGGTCACCCGGATCGGGGGTCGCCTGACTCACTTCCTAAACGAGTGGCAAAGCATCTCCTCCGACTCCTGGGTTCTCGAAATCATTCGAGAAGGCTACCGGATACGGTTCAGCTCAACACCTCACCAAAGTACCCATCCCATCAGCGCTACACCACCGCATCTACGCCTAGCCATGGCCTCCGAACTGATGCACCTGCTGTCCTCCGGTGCCATAGAGCAGGTACCGTCGGACCAGATAAACTCTGGATTTTACTCCAGGTACTTCCTCATCCCCAAACGGAAAGGCGGCGTACGTCCCATCCTCGACCTCCGCAACCTCAACAAGTTTATTGTCAAGGAAAAGTTCAGGATGTACTCCCTCAACTCCATCCTGTCCCTGATCCAACCCGGAGACTGGATGGCGTCCCTGGACCTGCAGGATGCCTACACCCACATCCGCATTCACAAGTCACACAGGCAATACCTTCGCTTCAATGTACTGGGACAACATTACCAGTACAAAGTCCTTCCCTTCGGCCTCTCGCCAGCTCCACGAGTATTCACGAAGTGTGTGGCGGTCCCCGCAGCACACCTCCGCAAACAGAATATCTCCATCTTTCCATACCTGGACGACTGGCTACTCACTGCCCCATCATCACAGCAGCTTCAAGAAGCCCTGAGTATAACCGAATCCCTGATATCTTCCCTGGGGTTCGTGATCAACTACAGCAAGTCGCAGCGCATCCCCTCACAGAGGTTGGAGTTCATCGGAGCGGAGATTGACACCCGGCTCTCGAAGGCATTCCTTCCCCAACACAGGCTTACGGCTCTGACATCACTCGCGGCCAGCCTGGCTTCTGTGGAGACCTCCTCGGCGAAGTCCATCCTCCGCCTCCTGGGCCACATGTCCGCCACGACGTCTGTTATCCACATCGCCAGGTTGCGGATGCGGCCACTACAGTGTCACCTACGTTCTCACTGGAACCAACACTTGCAACCCCTCTCCACCCGCATACCCATGACCGCCAGTATCAAGACGCAGCTGCACTGGTGGACTGTTCCGGAGAATCTCTCGCGGGGAAAGGACATGCATCCACCCGAGCACCAACTGACCCTAACCACGGACGCATCCAACTTGGGCTGGGGTGCTCACACTCTACAGTTCAGCACACAAGGGGCCTGGTCCCCGCAGGAGACACTCCTGCACATCAATCTCTTGGAGCTGAGAGCCATCAAATATGCCCTCAAAGCGTTCTTAAATCACATACAGAACAAGTCCGTCCTCATCCAGACGGACAACCAAGTGGCTATGTTCTACATCAACAAGCAGGGGGGCACAGCTTCTCGCTCCCTCTGCAAGGAAGCTCTACAGATTTGGTCCCTGGCCCTAACACACGGGTGCTATCTCCGGGCCTCTTATCTACCCGGCAATCAGAATACCTTAGCCGACAAGCTCAGCAGACAGCTGCAGCCGCACGAGTGGACACTCCTCCCGGAAGTCACCGACAGTCTCTTCCGCCGTTGGGGCCGCCCGAGCATCGACCTATTTGCCACGGAGCAGAACACGAAATGCCCACTCTTTTGCTCCAGGCACCTGTCCAGCAAACGATTGGCAGCGGATGCATTCGACGTGTATTGGGGGGAGTGGTCTCTGGTGTATGCCTTTCCCCCGACACCTCTCATTCCAGCGACACTCCAGCGGCTGGCTCACGACAAGGCTCGAGCAATCCTAGTGGCACCCTACTGGCCACGACAGATGTGGTTTGCTCTCCTACAACGCCTATCACAAGTGGAACCCATACGCCTGCCACTCAAGTCAGACCTACTCACGCAGGACGGAGGCAAAACGATGCACCCAAACCTCAAAGCCCTAGCGCTCACTGCCTGGAAGTTGAGCGGATGAGCCTCTCTTCACTCATGCTCCCGTCAGAGGTGCAAGATGTGGTTCTAGCGGCCAGGAGGCCCTCCACTAGGAAGTCCTATGGCCTCAAGTGGAAGAGATTCAGCATCTGGTGCGCATCACAAGGCCTGCAGCCCACCACTTGCCCGCTTCCCGAAGTCCTCTGATACCTGACTTCACTATCCATCCTTGGCCTGCAGACTCAATCAGTAAGAGTGCATCTCTCTGCAATCGCAGCTTTCCATGCTCAGCCCATGGGGGCTACCTCCATTGCAGCACTACCTTTGACGAATCGCTTTATGAAGGGACTGGCAAATCTAAAACCCCCGCTCAGGCGTCCCGTTCCAGCTTGGGACCTCAACACTGTACTCCTTAGCCTGACCAAGGAACCCTTCGAGCCACTGCAGTCAGCCGACATGAAGTATGTCTCATGGAAAACGCTGTTTCTCGTGGCCATTACATGTGCCCGAAGAATCAGCGAGCTACAAGCATTGATGTCCCATCCGCCCTATACACAATTGCACCAGGATAGAGCATCCCTAAGGACTAATCCCAAGTTCGTGCCCAAGGTGGCCTCTGCCTTTCACGTGAATCAATCCATTGAGCTTCCGACTTTCTTCCCAGAACCTCACGCCTCCGAAGAAGAAAGCCGCCTGCACACGCTTGATTGCCTGCGGGCCCTCAGGGTATACTTACTCCGCACGGAACCCGTTCGCAAAGGCGAGCAATTGTTCGTATCCTTCGACCCCAGCAGGCCAGGAAGGCCTGTCAACAAGAGAACCCTTTCGCACTGGATCGCCTCATGTGTCTCTCATTGCCTTGATCCCACGGGCACACAGAACCTGCCAAGAGTGGGTCCTCACAAGCTCAGGGCTATGGCCACCACAATAGCCAACCTCTGCTCTGTTCCTCTGCTGGACGTCTGCAGAGCGGCCACTTGGACCTCTCCGCACACGTTCCAAAAACACTACTGCCTCGACCTCAAGGCTCAGGAGGACTGCGCCCTAGGAACAGCCGTCCTCTCCACGGCAATGGACACAAGAGAAGCGGCTTAGGCCCTACCAGTCTGTTATTGCCGATTGCACAGCCGCTGTCATGCACTAGTTATTGCGATAGTTTGCTTTGTTGCACATATCTGCACTAATAGCACATTGTTGTTGTTACTGTTCTTATGCATTGTTGCACATATCTTGCACTAATTGCACATTGTTGTTGTTACCGTTGGTTAAACCTGTTCTTATGTTATTGCACAGTTCACATAAGCTCCACGCCTAATCCTCTATGTACTACTAGGCTACCCTCCTCCACCTCAGCATACCTGCAGCTTGGGAGGCACCAAGTGTGGCTGACGCAATCCTGCTGGTCCATGGAGAAAACGAGGTTACTTACCTGTAACGGGAGTTCTCCGTGGACAGCAGGATAAGTCAGCCACACAATCCCACCCACCTCCCCTGGAGGAGGTCAACATTCCGAATCCGCTCCCTGTCCGGGAATTGGCTAGCTAGGAACTCACTGGCCGGACCAGGGGGCGGACCGGTGGGATGGGCTACCTGAGGTGGGCCCAGAGGGGCTCACCTTTCGGAGCTCTAGAGAGAGCACTTCCGTATACTCGGCTCCGCCCGGAGGACGTCACCAAGTGTGGCTGACTTATCCTGCTGTCCACGGAGAACTCCCGTTACAGGTAAGTAACCTCGTTTTCTCCCCATCTGCTCCCATGCACAGCATCTGCCTTTTCTCTCTCATCTCTCCCTGTGTCCAGCACCCGCCTTCCATGCCCTGCATCTGCCTTTTCTCCCTTATCTCCCCTTCCCATGCCCAACATCTGCCTTCTATGTCCCCTGTGTCCACCATCTCCCTGTGCCCCTCACCAGGGCCGGCCCGTCCATTGAGCGAGAATGTTTTTTGCACAGGGCCCCGCGTTTCAGGGGGCCCCGCGCAAAAAACATTCTGATCCTAAAGTTAAATTTAAAAAAAAAAAAAAAAAGCTGTCTTCTTCCGCTGCCGGGGGCCGCCGCGGCAGCATCGAGTGTGCCGCGGGGCCCCCCCTGCCCAGCAGAACCTGCCCTCCCCTTTATCACCTCTGTCTCTCGTTGTAGCTTCAGTCACACGCGCCGGCTCTCAGAGCGCGAGAGGAGAGTTTCTCCCTCGCTGCTCTGTTAAGCCCGCGGGGGCTGATGGGAAGTTCCCATCAGCCCCCGCGGGCTTATCAGAGCCGCGAAAGGGAAACTGGTCCTTTCGCGCTCTGAAAGCCGGCGCGTTTGACTGAAGCTACAATCAGAGACAGAGGTGATAAAGGGGAGGGCAGGTTCTGCTGGGCAGGGGGGGCCCCGCGGCACACTCGATGCTGCCGCGGCGGCCCCGGCAGCCGGAGAAGACAGCTTTAAAAAAAAAAAATTTCCCGGGCTATGGTGGGGGTTAGAAGTGGTGATGGGCTATGGGGGGGGGGGTTTAGAAGTGGTGATGGGCTAGGGGGGGGCTATGGGGGGGGTTAGAAGTGGTGATGGGCTATGGGGGGGGGTTAGGAGTGGTGATGGGCTATGGGGGGGTTAGAAGTGATGGGCTATGGGGGGGTTAGAAGTGGTGATGGGCAATGGGGGGGGTAGGAATTGGTGAGGGCCTATGGGGTTGTTAGAAGTGGTGAAGGGCTATGGGGGGGCTATGGGGAGTTAGGAGTGGTGATGGGCTATGGGGGGCTATGGGGGGTTAGGAGTGGTGATGGGCTATGGGGGGTGGTTAGGAGTGGTGATGGGCTATGGGGGAGCTAAGTCTGTATATGGGCTGATGGGATTAGGACTGGCAGTGGGCTATGGGGGGCTAGGACTGGTAATGGGTTGGGGGGGTTGCTAGGACTGGAAATGGGCTGGGGGGATTAAGACTGGAGGTGGGCTGATGGGGTTAGGACGTAATGGGCTGTGGGCTGTTGGGGGGGTTAGGACTGGTAATGGGCTATGGGGGGGCTAGGACTGGGAATGGGCTGATGGGGGGGTTAACACTGGAGGTGGGCTGATGGGGTTAGTACTGGTAATGGGCTGTGGGCTGATGGGGGGTTAGGACTGGTAATGGGCTATGGGGGGGTTAGGACTGATAATGGGCTGTGGGGGGCTAGGACAGGAAATGGGCTGATGGGGAGGGGTTAGGACTTGAGGTGGGCTGATGGGGTTAGGACTGGTAAATGGGCTGTGGGCTGTTGGGGGTGGGTTAGAACTGATAATGGGCTATGGGGAGGTTAAGACTGGTAATGGGCTGTTGCTGATGGGGGCTGTCTGGTAATGGGCTATGGGGGGGATAGGACTGATAATGGGCTATGGGGGGGCTAGGACATGAAAGGGGCTGATGGGGAGGGGTTAGGACTTGAGGTGGGCTGATAGGGTTAGGACTAGTAATGGGCTGTGGGCTGATGGGGGGTTAGGACTGGCAATGGGCTATGGGGGGCTGACTGGAAATGGGTTGATGGGGTTAGGACTGGAAGTGGGCTGATGGTGGGTTAGGACTGGAAGTGGGTTGATGGGGGGGGCTAGGACTGGTATTGGGTTGGGGGGTTGCTAGGACTGGAAATGGGCTGATGGGGGGCTAGGACTGGAAATGGGCTGATGCAGGGACTAGAAGGGAATGGATGCTGGGTGAGGCTGGAACTAGAAGGGAGCTGATGTTGGGGGAGGATTAGAATGGGATGGGGCTGGGAGAGTAAAATGGAGAGGGGAAAAATATTTTGTGTGGGAGGGATAAAAAAATCTACAATTAGCCGGGTATTGGGAGAGTAAGTGGGGATTGAGGATGGAGGGGTAAAATTTGAGTGGATGAAATAGGAATGAGGAAAGAGCAAAAGGAGAAAGATTAGTATGTTAAAGCAGATGTAGAGAGAGAGAATGGAAAAAAAACTAGAAGAGAGAAGAAAGGACAAATGGACAGCAGATGATGGAGAGTTAGCAGAAAACATGAAGAAACCAGAAGAAAGTGTCTGGAGCAATTGCAACTGAAAAAAAATGCACAAAAGGTAAAAAGATCTCTCTTTATTTTGAATTTATTAACTGGAATATGAAAGCTCTGGGAAATGTGCATCATTAACGTCTGCGCTTTGTTTGGTACAAGTGGAAATTAATTTATAGTTTTATTTCTACAGTGTTGTTGTACATTCCAAGTTTGGCTTTTGGGGTTCCCAGTTTAATTATTACCTTCCTGTTTCTAAATTGTGATTCCTTGTTTGGTGATGGTCTATGTTCTGCATGTGTAACTGAGCTGAGGTATTCTGTTTATGTAATTCCTATTTGACATTGCCACTTGTTTTCTTTCCCCAGTAGGTCATGTATTGTTGTACTCTGAAATGTATTGGTTTAATATTTGCAGTGTTGCTTTTTGATAGGTAGGGTATGGTGCTTTGTGAGTCCTGGTAGTGCTGTTAGGATACGGCGGGTTTGCTATGGGTTCTAAATGGGCAGTGTTTGTAGAAGTTCCTAATGTGCCTGGCGGTTGGCACTGCATTATACTGTAGTCTGGGCAGTGTTTGTAGTAGTTCCTAATGTGCCTGGGCAGTGTTTGTAGTAGTTCCTAATGTGCCTGGCGGTTGGCACTGGATTATAGTCTGTCTTTATCCATACACTCATTAAGAGACATGTTTACTAAAAGTTAGTGTATGTTAGCATTATGCAAATATTTATGCAAATAAGGCCACTTATGCAAATGAGGCCCCGCACCGAGTCTCCGCACATGGCCCCGCACCCCCCTTGGGCCGCCCCTGCCCCTCACCCCATGGTCAGCTTCTACCCTCCACTTCCCTGTGGCCACCATCTACCCTCTAACCTCCACTCACCCCATATTTGTCATCGGTCTCCCACTCCCATCCAATGTCTTTTTGCCCTGCATCCCCCTCTATGTCTCCTTCCCTGTGTCCAGAATCTGTTATGCACCTCTCAGACCCCTGCCACCGCTGATGTCCTGCACTGCCTCTCTACTTGCCTGCTGCCATCACCGCCGCCTCTCTCGATGTCTGCAGTAGTGGAAGCTTAAAAATAAAACAAACAAAAGTGTGGGATCTTCGGGTCTGCTGCGTGCTAGAGAGGCCATGCCTGCCCCACCCCCTCTAACGCGAAGCATGCGTCAGAAGAAACGGACCAGCAGGGCCTTTCAAATGCACTGGAGGTGTGACAATCTTGCACGTTTGTTTGTTGTTGGTTCTTCTTTCTTTTTGTTGAGCTGATGCCGCTTTTTGTCAGGTCTGAAACATTGGGGGGGGGGGGGGTAATGCCGCCGCTGCCGCAGATGCGGAAGAAGAGGCAGAGAATCCTTTTAAGACATTCTTTTTCAAAGAAAAGGCAGAGTGAGGTGTCTGCCGCTGGGGTGTTTAGGGGGAATTTTTGCTGCTCTTAAAACTTTACTGCCTGAGGCAGCCGCCTCGCTCTGCCTAATGACAGAGCTGCCCCTGTTGCCTGTTCACTTAGGCTGCAGGGACTACAGAGCCTGCAAACAGCAGGGGAGTCGCTAATCTTTGTCTATCTTGACCAGTACTATCAAAATCATAGTATCAAAGTTTCACCGCATGCTTTGTCCACACAGAGGCACATTTCAAATGGGAAGTCCAAGTGCAATCTGGGATGTCAAAGCCAAAACATCTAAAAAGAAAGGCAGGCACGTGCAAGTTCAGGCGCAATTCTAGAAACATGGACGTGCCCAAAAAGGGCAGAAGTGGAAGTACTGCAGTGGGCCCTAGAACATCCACATACCTACTGGAAAACTGAACAAGTCAGATTACTACAGATCCCTATATCGAAGCTCCATGCTAACAGACTCCTGGTCTCAATCACACACGTAAGGGCATGTTTCCTAAAAGAATTAACCCGTGTTAAGTACTCACAGCCCTTTTATTTTGATTGATGCAAAATAAAAATAGAAATATGTAGAAAATATTAAACTGAAATCCCTAGAAGCAGGACGGCATGCAGTGAAAGAAATGGAAAGAGACGCATAGAAAGACAGCCGATGTATACAAAAACGGACATGTTCCAAATAGCAAATTGAAACTAAGATTCTTTTTTTCTGCCTTTATTGTCTGGCTATTTTATTTTCCTATTCATGTTGGTTCCAAGGTCTGGTTTCTGCTTTCTTCGATTTTCTCTCAACTCTTTTCAGAGTCTCAAGTCCATCTGTCACTTCTTCTCACCCCTCCTATCTTCTTCACTTTCTCCCCCACATCTCATATCTGTCCTTGTTTAATGTACATTACCAAGTTTAAGTTACAATATAAACCGCTTTGACTGAAATGATAATGCGGTATAAACAAACCTGTTACATATATAAATACATAAGTAAAATCTGACATTCCCCATCTCTCTCTCCTTTCCCAGTATTTCACTAACTCTCTTCTTACTGTGTCAGCATCCTCCTCTCGCTCCCTTTTGTCCGGCATCCCCTATCCAGAATCTGTCCCATCTCTTCCCATATAACTCCCAGAATGTCCAGCACCTCTCCTCTCTGTATTTCCACTCATGTTCACCATCTCTGAGCCATCTCCCTATTTCCTCCCAGATCCATCATCTCTGCTTCATCTCCCCTTTATCTCCCTATGCCCCTTCCTCTCACCATCTACCTGACCCCCCTGTGTCTGGCATGTCCCCTCTGTCTCCCTGTGACCCCCCTGTGTCAGCAGGTTTCCTCCATCCCCCTGTCTCCTCTATTTCCCCTGAATCCAGCTTCTCTCCTCAGTCTCCTTATTACTCCCGTCCTTTTGCCTAGCATACCCTCTCTATCTCCTTATGACCACCTATGTCCAGGTCCAGCATGTTCCCTCTATCTCCCTACCTCCTCCCTCCCCTATGCCAAGTATCTTTGCTCTATCTCCCTATTCCCCTTTCCCTATGTTCAATGGCTCCTGTCTCTTCCCCTCCCCTGCCATGTGCTACTGCACTTACCCTCAATGTCCAACCTAACATTCTCTCAGTGCAGTTCTTTTTGTTTTAACTCTCGCCTCCCTCTACCCTGCCACCCCTACTGACCAGCAACCAACTGCCAGCCCATGACACCAATGCAACCAACTTTCTTAGCCCTGCAGCTGTGATTTAAGCGGGGCTTCAACTTCTGTCTTTATTTATTTATTTTATTTATTTATTTGTTTTTATATACCGCGCTATTACAGATCAGTGCAGTTTACATGAAACGTATGAACGTGTTTTACAAATAACATTTGAGCATGGTTTACATATAACATAATAACTAGATTACATGGTTTACATATAATATAAAAACTAGATTACATTGAACAGGTTACATATGGCAACTTTGCAAAAAGTTGGTATAACTAGGAACATATTTACATTACAGGAATTATAACTAGGAACATATTTACATTACTGGAGCATATTTACAGTAATGAGTCATCAGCTGTTTGTGCAGCTGATCTAGGGTGGATGGTTATAAGTTAGTTGGAAGAGGTAAGTCTTCAATGCCTTCCTAAAATATGTAAGATCTGGGATGGCACGTATCATTGTGGGTAGGGCATTCCATTGTGTTGGCACAAATAGAGAAAAAGTGTGGTTCTTAGTTGATTGGGTACAGGTTCTTACTGTTGAAGGGGTCATGAGAGAGTTTACCGTGCATATTTATTATTTATTTATTTAACATCTCTTATATACCGCACTATTATCACCAGCGCGGTTTACATGGAACAAACATATACATACAAGGAACTGTAATGTATTTTACAAGTAACATGGTTTTTGAAAACTTGGGAATAACAAGGTACAACTACATAGGCTAGCTAACTATTTACAGAAGATTTAAATACATTAGTCACATTTGGATATCAGTTGGGAAATGTCCTGGTCAGAAAAGTGTCTGTAATATTGTCATGTGCAAAGGTTAGATTGGGAAATAGCTTAGGAAGAGGTGGTGTTTGAGACTCTTTCTGAATTGTGTTAGGCTGGTTATAGCTCTCAGTTCTAGTGGGAGGGCATTCCAGGTTATTGGGGCGTGGATACTGAAGGCTCTTTTGGTTGTTTCCTTAGTGTATCTGACTGTTTGTTTCGGGATTATTAATGTATTCATTGCAATTGACCTTCTGGATCTATTAGGGGTCTGTGAGTGTACAAGGTTGGTAATGGTTGATGGTGCTTGGTTGTTTATGGCTTTGAATGTAGTGATCAGTATCTTGTAGTGGATTCTTGCGTTGGTTGGTAGCCAGTGGAGTCTTTTTAGAACTGGGGTTATGTGATCTGTCTTTGATATTCCTTCAAGTACTCTGGCAGCAGTGTTCATCGCTAGTTGGAGAGGATTTAATGTTGCTTGAGGGAGTCCGTATAGAATTGCATTTGCAAAGTCAATGTGAGGCATTATCAGGGCTTGGTAGACGGTTCTGAAATCTGAAGGTTCCAGTAGAGGTCGCAGGTGGCGTAATGTACGTATCTTGTGATATATTAGTTTTGTTATGTTTTTTATGTGGGCTTTCATATTGAGGCGCTGGTCAAGGGTTATACCTAGGTAGCGTAGTGTAGGTTTTACTGTTAATTCCTTGTCCTTTATCTTCACGGAGGTAGGAGGTGTGAAGTTTTGGTTTCTTGTTATAAACATCACATCAGTCTTGCTGTGGTTGATTCTTAGATTTTGGGAGATGAGCCAATCTTCTACTGCTTCGAGGCATGTTATCAATGATGTATAATCGGGGTGATTGATGGAGAATGGCATGAATAGTAGAATGTCATCTGCATATGCTAAACAGGTGACATTAAAGGAACGAATGAGGTCACAAATGGGTTGCATGTATATATTAAACATCAACGCTGACAGAGAAGATCCTTGTGGTACCCCTTGATCTTGAAGAAATGGTTCAGAAGTAGTTTCGTCAATTCGTACTTGTTGCCAACGGTTAGTTAGATAGGATATACACCAGTCAAGTGCGGCGCCAACTATTCCTTTTTCCTTAAGGCGATCGATAAGTATTTGGTGGCTTACTGAGTCGAACGCAGCTGAGATGTCCATGAATATAAGTATGAATCCTTGGTGAATGTTATCTATTCCTGTGATTAGTGTGTTGAATAGTGTGATGAGGAGGGTCTCAACTCCATGAGCCTCTCTAAAGCCGTGTTGTGCAGGGTCAAGTGGAGCTTCATTGTCTATGTGCTGTTGTATTTGCCGTTGTACTACTTTCTCAATTATTTTCGCTAGGAGTGGGATACTGGATATTGGCCTGTAGGATTCTACTTTTAGGGGGTCTAATTTACTGTTTTTTAGTAATGGTCTAATTGAGGTTTGTTTGAGGCTTTGAGGAAAGGTTCCAGTTGAAAAGGATTGTTCAAGGATATTCTGTATGAAGAAGCTTACTTCATGTTTAAGATTTTTTATCCAGGCTGCCGGGCAGGGGTCGCTTGCAGCGGTGGTAGCATTTATTGATGCGATAGTGTTCTCAATTTCTTTGATTGATAGTGTATTAAACTTGGTTAATGTGGTTGACTGTGAATATATATCATTCTTTGTTGGTCCAGAGGTACAAATGTTGGAAGTTTTTGTCATCTTTGACTTTAGGTATTCAGCATATTCTTGCGGGTGTATTGCTTGCGTTTGTTGAGGTGTTGGTTCCTTTGCCATTGTTCTTACGATGTTGAAGAGATCATGATGTTTATTTAATGATTTCTTTAGAAGGTTAGTATGGAATTGTTTCCTTTGATCTGCTATTTCTTGGCGATGCTTTTCTAAGTATTTGCAGTAAGCTGTGTAGGCTTCAGTAGAGCGTGATCTTCTCCAGTATTTCTCGAGTCTCCGAAGATGGAGGAGGGATGTTCTTAGCTCCTTGGAATACCAGGCTACGTGTGTACGTTGGTTGGTATTTTTTGCCATGTTTGATGGTTGGGAATTGAATCTAAGGGAGTGATCCCAAGTGTTGATTAGACTGTCCAAGTCGGGTTCAGACGCTTGTAGTGTTGGGAGGAGATTATTAAGTATTTCCTCTTTGACAAAGGGGCGGAACCTCCTAGCTGTTGGTTTCGCATGAGTAGGTTTGGAGTTAGAGGAATTGGAGGAGTTGGGGATTTTGAATAAAATGAGACTGTGGTCAGACCACGGTACTGGTATTATGGAAAGGTCGTAATTGTGGTTGATGTCTGAGGTAACTTGTGGGACGAATATCAGATCAAGTATGTTTCCCATATTGTGAGTAGGATCTTTGACTATTTGGTTGTATCCAAGGTTGTCAATTGCTTCTATAAATGCTGTGGTTTGCGAGTCCTGTAGGGAGGGAAGGTTGAAATCTCCCAATATCCAATTAGATAGTCTTGGTTTTTCAGTGTTGCAGGCAAGGTCAACTATCGTTGGCAGATCATCAGCTGATGCTGTTGGAGCTCTATGGACTAGGCTGATTGAGTGCTCTTTGTTTGATATATTTAGTATATTTAGATGTGTTGAACTAATGCTGTTGTCAGTTTGAAATTGTAGTTGGTTGTTAGAGATAATAAGTACTCCGCCTCCTCTTTGTTGGTTCCTATGGCACGTGTGGATAGAGAATCCTGGCGGTAGCATCTGGTTAAGAATGACATTGTCAGAATCGGTTAGCCAGGTTTCTGTGATCAACAAGATGTCGAGGTTATGTGCAGTTATGAGATTAGTTATCAGAGGCCATTTTGTGCGGATGAACCTTATATTGATAAGGGCACAGTGTAATGGTGGATGGTACTGCTGTTTTGGTTGAGGTCTTTTGGTAACGTGAAGGGCAATATGAAGTAGATGTGAGTGGTGGATGTAGTTAGGGTTTGTTTGATTTGTTTGAGTCTTGTTTGACCATCTCTTCCAATTATTTCGCAATATTGGTATGTATTTTTGGTCATCATTAAAGGCAATTGCTTGACCAGATAGTGCAGTGAGGAGGTAGGTGATGGTAAGGGTTACTAATGTGTGCATTCTTATAGTGAACATTGTGTGTTATGAGAAGTGGTAGTGTTGCTAGTTGCACAAGGTTGTAGACTTTTGGGATTGTGGTTGTAGTATTTGTAGGTAATATTGATGGAACCTTAATTGTGGTGAAAACGCGTACCAGCAATATATCTGGATGCTGAGAAAACAGTAATTGCAAATTTATGGATAATGATACAGTATGTCTCTCTATCTACTGACAACAGTATATCTCTCTGGGTAGTGATAACAGTATGTCTCTCTATCTACTGACAACAGTATATCTCTCTGGGTAGGGATAACAGTATGTCTCTCTATCTACTGACAACAGTATATCTCTCTGGGTAGTGATAACAGAATGTCTCTCTATCTACTGACAACAGCATATGGTAACGGCGCCATGGTAGTAATCATAACATATGAGTGCAGGGCCTCCAATACTCACATCCACCTCCAAGGACCTGTTGGTTATGCCCTCTGTGATGTGAAAGGTGCTGCTACTGTAGAGAGGAAGAAATGTGGCAGCAGCGGCTGAAGGGCGTGCAGGGAGGGAGGAGGAAGGCTATAGGAGAGAGGCTGATAGGACTGGGAATGTTGCTTCAGCTGATGAAGCTTTCAGATCCCCACCAACTATTGCAGGGCCTTGTGAAGCACAGGGCCGTGTGCAAGGAACACACTCGAACATGCCTAGGGCAGGCCCTGTGTCCACATGTACAGTGTCAAAGTGTGCATATATGCAAAGCTGTATTATTTTAAGAGCAGGAGGTAAGCATTCTTCCTGCTGCCAAAAAAGAGGGTGAGGGGGGTGTAGTGGTTCAGGGAGGCCTGGGCCTTGGGGAGATTTGAAGGATTGGCCAAGGTAGCCAAGGTTTAAAGTGTGAATTTCAGAGAAATAGGCTGGGAACAACTGTCTCAGATTTTCCCCACTAGACATCTGGTAGCCTTATGGACAGCACATAGTTGGGAAGAAAAGTAAAAGTTATGATGTATGTAGACAATATCCTTTCCAAGCCTACTTGGATCAACTATCAATAAAGAAGCAACAAGCAGTCAAGAAATCAAATGACACATTGTTCTTGGCAGAATGGCTATGAAAGACCTAGATAAGATTCTCAAGAGCAGAGATGTCTCTCTCCATACAAAGATTTGACTTGTTCAAGCCATGGTATTTTCAATAACATCATATGGATGTGAAAGTTGGACAGTGAAAAAGACAGGGAGAAAATTGAGGCCTTTGAATTAGGACTGTTTTAAATTTTGCTCTGGCCATCACTGGGAGCCAGCGCAGTTGCTGTAAGACGGGGGTGATGTGCTCAGTTCTTGGAGTGTCTGTAATGATGCAGTTTTGGTGATATGGGATTTCAGGTTCAGAGCTCTATCCATTGTGATGCCCAGGTACTTAACTTCATCTTTGACTACTATGAGTTTGTTTAGAATGCTGATTGTCTGTGGTGGAATGAAGGTAGGGTTCCTGGTGACGAACATTGCCTCAGTTTTATCGTAGTTGACTGTCAGGATATTGGCTGTGAACCAGGTATTCATGTCTTCAAGGCATTTAGTTATTGTTATGGTTTTAAGTGCTAGTAGATTGATGGGAGCATACACCATGATGTCATCAGCATAGATGTGATAGTGGAGTTTGTGTCATTTGATGATATTGCATATGGGTTGGATGTAGATATTAAAGAGTATTGATGACAGTGCTGAGCCTTGTGGTATTCCCTGTGTGACGGGAATGGCAATGATTTCTTTTGGGTGCATTTGACTTGTTGTATTCAATCTTCCAAGTAGGAGGTAAACCATTTCAGGGTATTCTTTCATAATCCTATCTGTTGCAGGTGCTGCAGTAATCTGGGGTGGGACACTGTGTCAAACGCTGCAGAGATGTCCATGAACACTAGCAGGAATCCATTCTTTATGTTATCTATGCCTCGTAGGAGGTTGTCAAAAAGGGAAGTGAGTAGCGTTTCCACACCATGCTGGGGTTTAAAGCTATGCTGATGGATGTCCAGTGGGGCATTCATGTCAATATGATCCTGAAGTTGCCTTTGCACTGTCTTTTCAATGATTTTCGCAAGGAATGGTAGGCTGGAGATGGGACGGTATGATTTTGGTTCAGATGGGCTTAGGCTGTTACTTTTAAGTATTGGTCGTATCATGGCGTGCTTGAGGGATTGCGGCATGTATCCTTGTTGGAGTGAATCTTTGATGATTTTGTGAATGTGATGGGATAGCTGACTTCTTGTGACTTTGAGCCAAGCCACTGGGCATGGGTTTGATGGTGAGGTTGTTGTGTTGAGTCATAAGAACATAAGAACATAAGAAATGCCATACTGGGTCAGACCGAGGTCCATCAAGCCCAGTATCCTGTTTCCAACAGTGGCCAATCTAGGTCATACGTACCTAGCAGTTTCCCCAAAAGACACAGGTTCTGCAGTGCTTGTACTAGGCCAAGCATTGATATCCTGGGTCCCTTTTTAATAGTGGTTTATGGACCTTTCCTCCAGGAACTTGTCCAAACCTTTTTTAAACCCAGCTATACTAACAGCCCTTACTACATCCTCCGGTAACAGATTCCAGAGTTTGATTACACGTTGAGAGAAGAAATATTTTCTCCTATTTGTCTTAAATAGTTTACCCTGTAGCTTCATTACATGCCCCCTAGTCCTTCTATATTCTGATAGCGTAAACAATTTATCCACGTTTATCCGTTCCACTCCATTCATTAATTTATACACCTCTATCATATCTCCCCTCAGCCGCCTCTTTTCTAGGTTAAAGAGCCCTAACCTTTTTAGCCTCTCTTCATAGGAGTAGCCTTCCATCCCCTTCACCAATTTGGTGGCTCTTCTCTGTACTTTTTCTAATAACTCTATGTCCTTTTTGAGATACGGTGACCAGAATTGCACACAATATTCAAGGTGCGGTCGTACCATGGAGCGATACAGAGGCATTATAATATCCTTTGTTTTATTCTCCATCCCTTTCCTTATGATACCTAGCATTCTATTTGCTTTCTTGGCCGCCGCTGCACACTGGGCGGAGGGTTTTAACATGTTATCCACGATGACTCCTAAATCTTTTTCCTGGGTGGTGGTTTCTAATGTGGAGCCTTGCATCTTGTAACTATAGTGTGGGTTGTTCTTTCCTAGGTGCATAACTTTGCACTTGTCCACATTAAATTTCATCTGCCATTTGGATGCCCAGTCTTCCAATTCATCCAGATCCTCCTGCAGTTTTCCACAATCCTCTTGGGTTTTAACAACTTTAAACAGCTTTGTGTCATCTGCAAATTTGATTACCTCACTAGTTATTCCCTTTTCCAGGTCATTTATGAATATGTCAAAAAGTAGCGGACCCAGTACAGATCCCTGGGGTACTCCACTATTCACCTTTTTCCATTGGGAATATTGGCCATTTAGCCCTACCCTCTGCTTTCTATCTTTTAACCAGTTCCCGATCCACAATAGTACACTGCCTCCTATCCCATGACTTTTTAGCTTCGCCAAAAGTCTCTGATGGGGGACCTTGTCAAAAGCTTTCTGAAAGTCCAGATACACTATATCAACCGACTCACCTTTGTCTACCTGTTTATGCACACCTTCAAAAAAACATATCAGATTAGTAAGACAAGATCTTCCTTGTCTAAAGCCATGTTGGCTGTCTCCCATTAGGCCATGACTATCTACATGCTGTGTAATTTTGTTCTTTATGATGGCTTCTACCATTTTCCCTGGTACTGACGTCAGGCTCACCGGTCTGTAATTTCCCGGGTCACCCCTGGAACCCTTTTTAAAAATTGGTGTTACGTTGGCGACCCTCCAATCTTCAGGTATTACAGATGATTTTAATGAAAGTTCACAGATTACCAATAACAGGTCTGCAATCTCATATTTCAGTTCTTTCAACACTCTGGGATGTATACCATCCGGTCCAGGTGATTTGCTACTATTCAGTTTATCAAATAGTTGTAATATATCTTCCCGGTGTAGCGATATTTCTCTCAATTCCTCTGCAGTATCACCTTTAAATACCACTTCAGTCTTGGGTAACACCCCTACATCTTCCTCAGTAAAGACCGAAGCAAAGAATTCATTCAGTCTCTCTGCTATAGCCTTGTCTCCTCTTATTGCACCTTTTACCCCTCTATCATCTAATGGTCCAATTGACTCTCTCACAGGCCTTTTGCTACGAATGTACTTGAAAAAGTCTTTATTTCGTGTTTTTGCTTCCGTAGCAAGTTTCTTCTCAAATTCCCGCTTTGCCTGCCTTATCAATGCTTTGCATTTAACTTGCCAGTGCTTGTGCTGTTTCCAGTTTTCATCATTTGGCTCTTTTTTCCATTTTCTGAAGGTTGCTCTTTTGGCAGCAACAGCCTCTCTGACCTCACCTTTAAACCATGCTGGCAGTTTTTTGGACTTTCTTCCACTTTTCTTAATGCGTGGAATACAGCTGGTCTGGGCTTCGAGGATAGTATTTTTAAATAACACCCAAGCTTGCTGTAAGTCTTTAACCTTTGGAACCGCTCCTTTTAGTTTTTTCCGAACTATATTCCTCATTCTATCATAGTCACCCTTTTGAAAGTTAAAAGGTAGTACTGTGGATTCCTTTACTATCTGTCCTCCACTGATTAAATCAAACATGATCATACTATGATCACTATTGCCAAGTGGTCCCAACACCCTTATTTCTTGCACCAGATCTGGCGTTCCACTAAGGACTAGGTCCAGTATGGCTTCCCCTCTGGTCGGTTCATGAACCAGCTGCTCCAAGAAGCAGTCATTCATTTCATCTAGAAACTTTATCTCTTTAGCTTGTCCTGCTGTGACACTGTCCCAGTCGATACCGGGGTAATTGAAATCACCCATTATTACTACTCTGTTGTGGCTTTTGTTAGCTTCCTTGATTTCTTTGAGCATTTCATCATCCATTTGTTCATTCTGGCCAGGTGGTCGATAGTATACTCCCACTGCCATCACCTTCCCCTTCATAAATGGAATTTCAATCCATAGAGATTCTACAGCATATTTTGTTCCCTGCAAAACTTTAATCCTTTCTGACTCAATGCCCTCTCTAACATAGAGTGCAACCCCTCCACCAATTTGTTCAGCTCTATCATTACGATATAGTTTGTATCCAGGTATCACAGTGTCCCACTGGTTATCCTCCTTCCACCATGTCTCTGAGAGTGCAATCATATCTAACCTCTCATTTAATGCTATATATTCTAATTCTCCCATCTTATTGTTTAGACTTCTAGCATTGGCATACAAGCATTTTAGAGACTGTATTTTATTAATATTAATCTGGCTATTGGTAGGCATGGGTAATGGGGAATCTTTATGCTCTGTCTGCTCCTTACTCAAGGGCATTTGGGCTACTATACTCCCTTTTGGAACCTCACTGCTTTTGGTAGTATCCTTCAAGGATACCTTTGTCCGAACCGTGCGCTCCTGGGTGACTGTCGGCTTTCCCCTATTTTCTAGTTTAAAAGCTTCTCTATCTCTCATGTATTATGTCCTCTACTTGCTGTGTTGATGGTATGCTGAAGTCCTCCCAGGTTTCATGTTGATTTTTCATTTCATGGTCATCTATCTGTAGTGTGATGGCGCATGTCTGGGTGGTGGTTTTCATTTTCATGTAGTCTGCAAATTCCTGTGGGTCAAGATGGTGGGTACAGTGCTGCGTGGTGTCCTTAGTGAGATTTTGGACAATGCTAAAGAATTCTCTCGGTCTGTTGACAGATTTCATGATTAGGTTGGTATGGTGCTGCTGTTTACGCTCATTTATCATATTGTTATATTCCAGTAGCTTGGTTCTGTATTGAGTTAGGGAGTTATGCAACTTGTTCCGCTTCCATTTTCTCTCCAGTCTTCAGAGAGTGTGCTTTGCATCTCTGATATCACTTGAGTACCAGGGGGCATTGGGTCTCTTTCGTGCTTCAGTATTCAACAAGTTGAAATTTTTAACAAAAGATGTAGACTGTTCCTCCAGAAGTGTTGCCCTAGTTTGAACCTTCGAAACCTCTATTTGCAACACAGTTACCTTTGATGGTAAAGGTTTCACCACTGCTGTGTTAGACTGTACCTTAACCACCAGACAAGAAACCTGCGGCAATGTAGCTTCTCCCAAGGAAACAATAGCTTGCCAGATGGACTCTAGTGTGAAATTTACAGGGCAGACCAGAGAAAAAGAAACAGATCCAAAATCATGACCAGTAGTTCCTTCTATTCCTGCTGATGCTGATACAGAACCCAGAGCCACAGCCATTCCAGCTGCCATCCTTCCATCTGCTTCCACCAAGGAGCAAACGTGCTGAAGAAGTTCTGGGGCAGAAGTCACTGCAAAACACCTGGCCTTCCCACCCACAACAGACTGCTGTAAACACACCACCTTCGGGAATGGCCATAGATTGGGGGAAAGAGATGGACTCCATGAAGCAGATGCTGAGCACTCCTGCTCCGGTATCACTGCATCTGGAATATCCTCCCCCAGTACAGCTGAGCAACGAGGCAGTCTTTGCACAAAGGAATCTAGCAGTCAAGAAGCAATAGGCATAGAGGTACCGGGGGTATGGGAAGGTGCCACTAACCCCTTTCCCTTACACTTTCGACCCATAGCACACACGACCAACTTGCTAAGCCCTGACCAATGCCATCTTAGCTCCTCCCTCTTGCCAACGGCAGCATTCTTGGACTACTTGCAATTTCCCATAAAGGCAGATTTTAAAAAGGGCGTGTAGAGGAGAATTCCCAAATTATTTTACAAGATGCTCTGCTAAACCTAGGGCCTCTTGTAAAATAGATGCCTGACTGCACGGGATGCCTCTTTATGTTTGAAGGGAGCAACGATCTTCAGAAGCTGCACTTGGGAAAAACAAAAACATGAAAATACCCCCATAAATGCATGGAAGCAGCTTCTTAAAAATTCTGCTCCCAACCTATACATGAACCTGGGTTCCCCTGCCCGATCACTCCCAACCTCGCTCTCCTCCCCAGTGCTCCCCTCCCAGACATCGATCCACCCCAAACCTTCCACCACATCTGATTCGTCCTCCACAGCTCCACCACATCCGATCTCTCTTACCCACCTTAAAGCATCCAATCCCTCAACCCCACCATCGCACTCAAAGCTTCAGATTCCTTGCAGAAGGAAAGTCCTCCCCCAGTACTAACACCCTCCCCCCCCCAACCTCCTCCAGCATCCTCCCTAGCCCCGATCCCCATTCTCGGCTTTACTAGAGGACCCTGGTATCTACTGGGAACAGGAGCAAATAACCACTTGCTTCTGCTCCTCATCTGCCAGGTGCCAAAATGGTAATGATGACCTCTAGTGGTAAGCTTGCACTACTGCTGCAGTTGTCTACAACTGTTCAAATCATCTGCAAATGGTAAGGGGCCGATGCAAAAAGCTGGCATTAAACCTAACATACTAACATAGGATTTGACGGCAGATAAAAACTATCATGGTCCAACTAGTCTGCTCAGTAAGGTGGCAGACTAGATGGTGAGAGAGGTGACTCAGTACAGGTCACCCCTCCCCATGCCTTTGTTTAGGGGTGTGCCCACTGCTCCGTGCAGGTCACCTCTACTTGTTAAGATATCAGAGACAGTTAAGTTTATTTTGATTTTATCCTGTTTCTATAAAAGGATCCAGTGTGTCTGTCCCATGCCATTTTGAATTCTGTCACTGTGTTTGCTCCCACCACTTCCATCGGGACAGCATTCCAAGCATTCACCAACTTTTCAGTGAAAAAGTATTTCCTGACGTTGCCTTTCAGTTTACCCCCTTGCAGCTTCATGTTATGCCCTCTAGTTTTACAGCTTCTGGTGCCAGATACTCGATCAAGGAGAAAGCAACATCAGAACACTCTCTCAATAACAACAATCAGGACTAGCTCATCCCAAACACTCCAAAGAGTGTTTGACTACTACAGCCTGTCACTCTGGAACTCTCTCCCACACCAATTAAGCGCAACTACGGACCCCACCGACTTTCAAAGACAACTAAAAACAGACCTTTTCACAGAATATTTCAACACAACACCAGACACACAGCCTTAATATACAAAAACATCTGACAATCACCCCACCCACATTATCCTATGATACACTAAACAGAAACCTAATATATTGTAAATAGTTGCTATTGTAAATAGTTGCTACTGAAGGGTTACACAGTTAAATTATGATATAGATAATTGTATAGTTAGCTGTTCTATGTAAAACAGTTGTTGTGCTTAGCTATTCTATGTAATTTTGTTGTTGTGTTCAATGTAAACCGCCTTGATAAAACTGAAAGATAGTATATAAGAAAGGTTAAATAAATAAATTAATTAATACTCCTTAATATTTAAAGGTTTGTATCATATTTCCCCTGTCCCTCCTCTCCTCTAGAGTATACATATTTAGGACTTGGAGTCTCTTTTCATACGTCTTCTGGGCACAGGCTCCAAATCATTTTGGTTGCCTTCCTCTGAACCGTTTCCAGTCTTTTTATCTCCTTTGTGAGATATGGTCTCCAAAACTGAACACAATATTCCAAGTGAGGCCTCACCAGTGACTTGTACAGTGGCATTAGTACCTCTTCCTTTCTGCTGGTAATTCCTCTCTCGCCACTTTGAGACCCTCATTAACAATCACTCTGAGATCTTTCTCCTGGTCCGTGCACACTAACCTATTGCTCCCTATTTCATACAATTCACTTAAATTTCTGCATCCCAAGTGCATGACACTGTACTTCTTCACATTAAATCTTAACTGCCAAACATTAGACCATTCTTCCAGTTTTTGCAGATCTTTCCTCGTATTATCCACTACCTCAGGAGAGTCCACACTGTTGAAAATTTCTGTGTCATCTGCAAAAAGACATTCAATCCTTCAGCAATATCATTCACAAATACTTTGAACAGTATCAACCCCAGGACCGATCCTTGGGGCACGCCACTAATCACCTTCCTTTCATCTGAATGAGTTCCATTTTCCATCACCTTCTGTCGTCTATCAGTCAACCAATTCCTGATCCAGTTCACTACCTTGGGACCCATCCCCAGGCTGATCAGTTTATTGATGCCCCCTATGAGGAACAGTATCAAAGGCTTTGCTGAAATCCAGGTAGATGACAACCATCGCATGCCCCTGATCTAGTTCTCTGGTCACCCAGTCAAAGAACTCAATCAGATTTGTTTGGCAAGACTGTCCTTTGGTAAAACCATGTTGCCTCAGATCAAGCAACCTGTTGGTTTCGAGAGAGCCCACTATTCACTCTTTCAGAAGCGCCTCCATTACTTCTCCCACCACTGAGATAAGTAGTTTGCCACTTCTTCCCTATTACCACTTTTGTGAAGAGGTACCACATCAGCCCTTCTCCAGTCCTACGGAACTTCTCCTGTCTCCAAGGATCTATTAAAAACATCCTTTAAAGTCCCTGCAAGGACCTCTCTGAGCTCTTTCAGTATCCTGGGATGTATGTGTGCAAAACCTCTATACTAAATGTACATTGGGCACCAGACGCATGTATAGAAAGTTTATGCGCTAGTGGCAACCTAGCTGTAGCAAAATTTAAAATAATAATTTATTATATTTAAAATAACAGTTTTTGCTCAGAGTAATAATTCTTTACCCACATGGAGGTGGGAATAGTTGTGCACTTAACCTTAATGCCCAAAACTGTGTCACTGTAAGGAATGGATCCCACTGCAAATGGGTAAATCATAGCAGAAAACATTTCTATTCTCCTACACACTGATCTACTGTCTCCTATGCACACTAATGCATAGGAGAAAATAAACAAAGAAGTGTTTATTCTCCTACATGCACCGACGTTTCCTTTTCATGCATGTGCTGAAGTTTTACACCCCCTCCAATCGGGTGTTCAGAAAATGGTGTTACTGAATGCTGTGATTGGCCTTTCAGTCTTCTGCTCACTTCTTTGCATCCGGGTGGAATAGCTAACGACCTCGTTACCATGCCATTTGAGTATACCCAGCTCATTAATATGTAATTTTACTATGCGCCATGCTACTATCTGTGCATTCATTTCTGTGCAGGTAACGTCCATGCCAATCCCCTCTTTGCACTGTGGCACAGCAGTAAATATGTGCAGATGTTCTGCTAAGTAGGCGCAAGTGGTGTGCTAGTTTTTCTGCATTAGCCCCTACGTGTGATATTTCCTCTGGTTCTTGCTAGCATTAAGATTAGGGCTAAATCTCTAACCTAAAGAGTTGGGAATTTAATTTAATTTAATTTAATTCAGTTTGAGACATTTCTATTCTGCTTAGCCAGAGGAATGGAATGAGTTAACAACTCGTGCGCAGGAAGGTGGATTATATTTCCTTTATAAAAGGTTTAAAAAGTGTCCTATTTCAGAGACTTCTCAAAATTAATTGATTTACTGTGGATTTCCTGTATATTTCAATGTTTCTATAATGATTTTAATTATGTTTGATGCAGCACATATCCTCTGCATGTGTTTGCTTTTGTGATTTGCATGCCCCTCCCCCTTGTACTTAGCCCCTATGCTCTGAGTTGTGGTCATCACTCTATTCTGGACTGGCCAGTTGCTACTTTCCTATATGGATTGTAGGGGCACAGTTCTTACTGTCCACAGTGAATCCAAGGCCCACAGACACCACAATATCGTGCTTGCAGCATTCTCTTTTCCAATGCATATAGAGACCGCACGCAGTATGCACATGCGCTGGGCCGTGCGCACACAATGTTTGCATGTGTTCGGCCGGGCATTCACCACTCTAGTGATGCAGCTAACGCAGTGGTAGTAGCGTACTGCGGCCACGCCCTTGTGTTTACTGCAGCCGCTAGGCTCCGGCATGGTAGTAACTTGTGAATTCCACATGCTAACCCTGTGCTCCCTTCTGCACTTTAGTAAACATGCCCCAAAGAGAGTCTCCTTAGCTCTGCAGCACACACACACACACACACATGCACCAGAGCTCTGTACTCCACCTGCATAAAGGCACATACTGCTACATCCCAGACAAGCACACCACCATTGCATCACACAAATGTACAGACACTTAATATCTGAAGCTATAACTGTTGTTATCTATATTTCTGTCTAAAGATGCCATGAGGTATAGGAACTCTGGCACTAGTCTTGTGAGACTTGAAAACATAAAACCAGCGTAAAAGACAATATGGGGGGGAGGGCATGAGGAGGTCACAAGCACTGTTTCCTAAGATTTTGGGCAGGCTCCTAAATTCACACAAAATTTGTCGAGACCTGCAATGGAGACACAACACATTTGGAATTCTGGTGCCAGCTATAGGCTGCACAAATAAAGTCCCATCATCATGTGCACCTTTCTTCTAGATGCTGCTTTTATGTTTGCTGAACACTAACATGAAGCACAGTTCTCTCTGATCCTACCTGCAAGCAATACTACCTCTCTGCATGGTCTGCCCCTTCCCTCAATCCCAATGATTATTACATAGAAGCAGGGCCGGCCCGTCCATTGAGCGAGAATGTTGTTTGCACAGGGCCCTGCACTTCAGGGGGCCCTGCGCGAACTCCATTACCGCACAATGGACAGCTGCAGAGGGAGCCAGGGAAGCCCGTGTGAGGCCCCGGCTCCCTCTGCACAGCAGTCAGCATGAAGAGCCTTTTTCTGTTTCAGCGAAGCTGCGAATGCCGGGAAAGGTTAAAGGCAATGCCCTTTAACCTCTCCCGGCATTGAGATCTTTAAGTCTGTCCCCGTATGCCTTATGACAAAGTCTACTGACTATTTTAGTAGCCACCCTCTGCACAGACTCCATCCTGTTTATATCCTTCTGAAGGTGCGGTCTCCAGTATTGCATAGAATACTCCAAATGAGGTCTCACCAAAGACTTAAACAGGGGCGCTATCACTACCTTCTTCCTACTGGCCATTCCTCTCCTTATGCACCTAAACATGTTTCTGCCTTTTGCCATCATTTTTTCTGTTTAGTTACCTTAAGTTCATCAGAAACAATCACGCCCAGGTCCCGCTCTTCTTCTTTAGACAGAAGTACTTCAGCACCTATCCTGTACCACTTCCTTTGATTTTCATAGCCCAAATGCATGACCCTGCATTTTTTAGGATTAAATCTCAGCTACCAAATTCTTGACCATTCTTCTAGCTTAGCAAGATCCTTTCTCATATTATCTGCTCCTTCCTGGGTGTCTATTGCAGATTTTGGTATCATCTGCAAAGAGGCAAACCTTACCCAACAGCTTTCTCAATATCACTAAGAAAAATGTTAAAAAGAATTGGACCATGGACAGATCTCTGCAGCACATGGTTACATCCCTCTCATCAGAGTAAGCTCTATTTATCTGTACCCTTTGCTGCCTCCTACTCTACCAATTTCTAAACCAGTCAGTCACTTTAGGGTCCTTCCTTAGGATGCTCAATTTATTTATACGTCATCTGTGCAGAATGGTGTCAAAGGCTTTATTGAAATCTAAGTTCACCACATCTAGGGCTCTCCCTTGGTCCAACTCTCTGGTTGCCAAGTCAAAGAAATTAATTAGATATGACCTGCCTGTAGTAAGACCATGCTGCCTTGAATTCTGCAAACCAATGGACTCCAGAATCCTTACTTTCCTCTGTTTTAGCAGTGTTTTCATTAATTTACTTACCACAGAGGTCAGACTAACCAGCCTGTAGTTCTCAACCACATCCTTACTTCTGCTTTTGTGTAACATGACCACATGCGCCTTTCTCCAATACTCTAGGACCATTCCCAACTCTAAAGAAGCTTTGAAAAGGTCAGACAGTGGAGCCACTAGAACTTACCCAAGTTCCTTCAGTACTAGCGGAAGTATCCCATCCAGCCCCATCGCTTTGTCTACTTTTAGTTTAGCTATTTCTTCATGAACACAGTCTTCTGAAAATAATTCAGGATCCCCTTCACTACCTTTCCTATTTGTGGATGTTTTCTGAGGTCCTGCTCCTGGCCCTTCATCTGTGAACACAGAACAAAAATATTTGTTAAGCAATTCTGCTTTATCCTCATCAGCTTCTTCATATTCCTCCCCTTCACCTTTGAGTCTGACAATACCTCTTTTGCACTTCCTCCTCTTACTAACCTTTCTGAAAAATGTCTTGTTCCCCATTTTACTGCATTGGCTATTCTTTATCGTTCCTCCAGTTCAGTCCTCCACCTCTGGGTAGTGTACGTTCTCCTGCAGCATGGAGACTGGACAAGTCAAACTTCTGACGTCACTGGATATATCCCGTTGGACTTCTCCCATCATCCCCCAAGTGTGTCCAGTCTCCATGCAGCAGGAGAACTTAGTGAGCCTAGGTGGAGGATCACTTGAGAAACGAATAAGGAGCATCTCTTAGTTAGAGAGTAGGATTTACTATTTTATTTGTGTGTTGTAATTACTTTCCAGTAAGTTAAAAAAAAAAAAAAGAACAGCTCAGCCTCAATCCTCTGCCTCTGTGCTTGGGGCCTCTTAGTACTCTGCCTGTATTTTTCCTGTCATCTCTCCCCACCTAGACTGCAAGGTGGGGAGCCCGGCAGGAAAGTGCCCAATCGATCCGCTGCTCCCTCATTCTGTCGTGGGGGTGAAGGTGAGTCAGCTGGAAGGAGAGCTTCGCCCTCACCGTGAATGCTGCCAGCAATGTGGATGGACAGTGTAGTGGTCTGCAGGGCTTGGAGTCAGACCAGAACGGCGCATCGTGGGAAATTGCGGCCCTACAGTTCTCTGTCGGAGGTGAGTGGGCCCCGCTCCTACAATGCAGCGGTTTTGTGGGCGTTTTGAGCAGCCAGCAGGTTCTCTCAAGGAGAGGCATTAAAATTTAAGTAGGCTGTTTCCCGCGCTCTCCGGCCACGTGGCTGAGGCAGCGCGACTTAGCATGTCGGCGGGAGGAGCACAGCGGGCGAGCAGCTGAGGCACATCGGCCATTCAGGTTTCATCTCAGTTGTTTAAGGAAACGCCGTTTGTTTAATTTCTTTTGTTGGTCTAATTCCTTTGTTTAATTTCTTTTATTTGTTTAATTTCATAATTTTTTGGAGGGGCCTAGTTTGGAGTTTTAGGTTATTTAGTGATTTATTGTGTAAAAAGAAAAAAAAAGATATTTTTCCTTTTCCCTGTGTTGCAGCAGATTGGGTTCTGTAACATTTTTATCTAATGCCCTCTCGGCCCCAGAAGGGGCGCAGTGTCGGACGCAGGAATTTGCCGGGGTTGCGCTGCTGCTTCATCCAGTATGGAGCAGCAGTAAGAGGATAGGTTTACCCAAGGGACCCTCAGTCTGTCGGCAGAGCCAGAAGGGGGGCCCCTGGTGCAGGGTCCTTCTCTGTCTTCACAGGAAGCAACAGCAGGACCATCTAGGGCCGGACTTTTGCCAGCTGCGGGGCCGTTGATGGGAGATTTTTCCCCGGATTTTGTTTTGATATTGCATCAAGCCTTTTGCTTGCATCGGCAGGGAAAGATGCCGGAGGCTTTGATGGTACCACCTCAGCATTCCGGTCTGGAGAGAGCTAGTAGCGAGCTCGTAAGGCCCATTAAGAGGGCGAGATCCCTTGAACCTCTGGTCTCAGATGGGGAGTGGCCCGAGACGGAGGAGACGGGGTTGGAGTTGGAATCAGGAATGGATGACCTGGAAGAAGGAGAGATTCCGGAGCCGGAGGACCAGGCAAGAATCATCTATCTAGCGGATGTGCACTACAATCTGATTAGAGCGCTGGCAAATAGGATGTCTTCATTGGTAACCGCCCGCCGGTACCTGTGGCTAAGAAATTGGGCGGCTGATGGTTCTTCTAAGGCTTGCCTCAGCAAGCTCCCGTTTAAAGGGAAACTATTGTTTGGGGAAGATTTGGATAAATTGGTTACGGACCTGGGAGAATCCAAAGGCGGGAGGCTGCCGGAGGACAAGCCCAAGCAGGGGAAATCTCTTCCCTCAGCACGAGGCCAGTTTTGAGATTTCAGGAGGTTTCGTACTTTCCATTTAGGAAGTTTTCAAAGAGGAAGGTTTGCTTCTAGGGCCCAGGGATTTCATGGGTTTTGAGGAGTAGGACGAGGTTTTGCAGCAACTGCTGCAGCGTCAGCTCGAAAGTCACAATGAAGTGAGGCAGACCCAGGTAGGAGGGCAGAAGATTGGAGGCTGACTTCGAAGGTTTCTTCCTGCCTGGGTCCAAATAACTGTTGAACCCTCACCTCAGGGCCTGCCCTTCTTCAAATGAACCTGGTTTCTTTAATTAATTATCTGTAACCTTCTAACAGGGAGAAAAGATAATAGACACAATTATTTAATTAATTATCTCAGAGCTCTGATGAAGGGAGGCAGCGTGCCAAAAAGCAGGCCTTCTGTCCTCTCTCCGTTCAGAGATTTCTCAGCCAGAGTTCCAGTTTTTATTGAGGATTATCAGCTGACACAGTTAATATTTAATCAACATCTGATGATATTCCTGATTCATAAGCACAAAATCTGAAATAGAATATGCTGATGTCTGTGCCAAACAACAAAAAAGCAGAAGTTACAAGGTTATTACTATATTCACTAGACTCAATAGGTGTCGCTGTATTTCTACCATATAACAGAAGCTAATTAGTTACTCTTATGATATTTGCTGACTTTCTACTATTTATTCAAGCTTTATTTAAGTTCCAGTTATATGTTGACCTAAGGTCTAGTTCTCTAAAAGGATCATGCCGACCTAGCTAATCCTTTAGCCTATCATCTTGCAGGATTAAAGAGGATGTACTTGTTTGTTCTATTGATTTTTAGAGAACTAGCCTATGTACACATAGGGTCTATTTGCTAATTCTGTGAAGCAACTATTACTAAGCAGAAGGACAGTTTTAAAGAGGAAAGCTCTTAATTTTACTGCAGCTTGGCCTGTAATTCCTATTAGCATATATGTCACCTATAGTTAGTGTCTACAGTCCTGTTTCAGTTATAGATTCACTGCTAACACTGCCAATTCCTATGTCCAGTATAGATCCAGAGTTACTGTCCATTTCTGGGTCCATTAAATCCAAATTCCCATATACTGGGTGAACCATAGTGGCATACGTTAGTGTATCAGAAGCTAATTCATCCAATTCTCTTATAGTATCCAGTTTGGTTTGAAGGCCTGGGCGGAGTAGCCCTTTTCCACAGTCCTCCCTTTGGTTCTGCTCAGAACCACATTCTTCATAAAAGGGCATTTCATGGAGCAAATTTCCAGTGCTGGGAACACTTCGCAATCTAAAGACTGCAATAGTATTTGTGGTTTTAGCCATGTATGAAGCACAACACTTCATAATACAGGCAAGACATATTCCTAGGAGTAAGAGGGCTACTAAGAAACCAAAAAGGCCTGTCAGTAAGGCCTTTACAGGACCTGACAAGCCACCCCACATATTGTCAAACCAGGGCCATATAGCATCAGAAGTTCCTTCTATATTAATCTTTAGAGAAATGAGTTTCTTTTCTCACCTGATCTAGGATACCAGAAACCACCTTGCTCTGTGAATCAACGAGCGTACAGCAATGCTCGTGTACAATATTACACACACCTCCTTCCTTGGCTAGCAGATAATCCAAAGCCATTCTATTTTGAGCGGAGTAAGCAGTCAGTTTGTCTACAGTACCTTGCATGACTGTGAGAGCATCAGTCAAATCTTGAGCTGTTACTTCTATCAGCGCGTAGATTCGCAATAATTGTTCACCATAACATGCTGTAGGACGTATGGCACCAAAGGTGCTCAGCCAAACTGTTCCCGTGAAGGTGCTTACTTCTTGTTGAGTTAGCATAGTAGTATCGTCTAATAGTTTCCTTGCTGCACGTATATCTACACTATAGTCATCAGCAGCTCTGCGATGACGACTAGAAGGCACTCTAAGTAAAGTTTCATAAGGGACCAATTTCCATGGCAGGTCAAGAGTAGCTATGTAACAATTGCCAGACCAATCAGCAGTCAACCGGACATAAGCTAAAGTTCCACACACAAAGTAATGACCCACCAAGGCGAGTAGTCCATCAGGCCAAATTTTATAATCTTTAGGTTCCGTAACTAGAACTTCAGTTCCAGGCCAAATATCCCTTAACCATGGGTGATAGTATCCTATATAGGGATATACATAGTTATCAACATAACCATATGATGAACCATCTTTGCTGTTCTGCAATCTATACTTCCCATATGTTGGAAGCCCATCCTGGTCATAATATTGTAATTCATACTGGGCAAGATGAGTCTTAAGGTCAGGGAGAACATTAACTACCCTTAAATTTGAATGGACGTGTACTGAACTCACTGTAGGAGAATCCTGTACTAAATGTACATGATTATTAGTCATAACGGTCTGACATTTAGATAGCAGAGTTTCTCCCACAGGGTATGCTCCTTTTCTCTGGAAACAAATAGGAGGGTTAGTCACTGGCTGAGGACTGATAATTTATGGAGCGGGGGTTACTCCCTCAGGCCATGTTACAGTAAGATTGAATAAGGTTTCATTCACAGACAACTCTTTCAGTTCTTGCAGAGAAATAGGTCGAGGTCTAGGCAAAAATCCAAACTGCGTAGCTGCTGGGTGAGGTAAGCACACTGCACAATTGGAAATATTAAAACGTTGAATTAAGGAGTAAATGTGTGAGTGAAACACATTATAGAAAACACCATGTTTTGCCTAAGGAGCATGTGGATCACACTCAGGGACTGTATGATCAGGAACTGTATGATCTTGAACCACTGAAGGTGTAGGGACAATATTAAAGGTTCGGAGTAATTCATCTACTATTGCCTGTTGTTCCAGCCCTACTGTTGGTTTTTTTCAATAGCATTTTCACAAAATCCTCTACACTCCCTATATTACTAAAAGGGATGCCACACACCAAATCCAGAAACACAAAAACAGTGCCAATGCTACTGAAAACATACATATCAACCAATTCTCAATGGACAAATCCGAAGTAGGTTGTAACTGTCCAACAACTTCACAACCACTCTCTTGGTTACGTGGAGATAGAATTGGAGGGAATGAGTTCACTTCAATGTCAATTAATTCCTCTGGATCTGGTCTAGGTGGTAGTTGTCTTATCCAGGGGACGGAGCTTTCTTGCACTGGTCCAGATGTATCCATGCTTTCCGTCCTTTCATTTTCAACGCTGAATATCCCACCAACAACACTTGGAATGGTCCCAGAAATCTTGCTGTCAGAGCAGACTTCGGTGCTGGATCCTTGATGAGCACCCAGTCTCCAGGTTCCACCTCTGGGGGTGGTCGAGATGCTTGAGCACCCAGCTTCGTAAGCTGCAAAAAGGAAGGAGATACCAGCATTTGGTACAGATATTTACAATAGGATAATAGATAGCTGCACAACAATTGAGGATCAGGCAATTGATCTGGTGGGATTATGACATGGGCTGGAGATCTTGCTGGACGTCCAGTTACAATTTCATAAGGGGTAAGGCCTTGTCGAGTTCGTTGAGGAGAATTGCGAATTGAAAACAAAGCAAACGGCAGAGCTTCCACCCAATCCCGACTCCAATCATGAGTTAGGGACCGGAGAAGCGCCTTCAGTGTCTGATTCATCCGTTCCACTTGGCAGAGCTTTGCGGATGATACGGAGAATGAATTTGCTGGTGAAGGCCAAAAAATTCACGTATGCCTTTCCAGACTTCCGCCGTAAAAGCTGGGCCTTGATTGGAAGATAAAACCAGGGGCACACCCCATAATGGAATAAACTGAGTAAGCAAACACTTCAAAACTGTAGCAGCAGACAACAAATTAGTTGGATAGGCCTCAGGCCATCCAGAGTATAAGCAGGTAAAAACCAAAAGGTGTTTCCTTCCCCCCTTGGCACAAGGCAGATCAGTAAAGTCCATTTGCAGGAAGAGGAAGGGTCCTTGAGGCCTAGGCAAGGATGTAGAAGGTAATGCGCGAAGAGTACATCCAGATTTCCCTGCTTGTAGACACGGAAGACAAGAAACATACACAGCATGAGCAGCAGAAGCAAATGCAGGATTATACCACAACTGAGCAAAAGCATTTGTCATAGCAGGGACACTTAAATGCAACTTGTGATGTAAGAACAAAGCAACAGGATAAAATAATGATTTAGGACAGATAAACAATTTGTCCTTTTTCCATAGGCGATGCTCCCCAAGACAACCATTCTTGCTTTTCAGTGAAGTCAGCTGAGTCCTGATGTGAACACATCAAGTCCAATGATAATGAGCCAGAAGTAGAAGCTGCAGGTGAACGAAGAGTTAATAAGAGATGTGATGGAACTGCAGGCCCCGCTGCTGCAGCTTTAGCAGCTTGGTCCGCAAACTGATTGCCTTGTGACACTATAGAACCAGTAAGATCATGTCCTTTACATTTCAACACAGCCACTTGAGCTGGCTTAAGCACTGCAGCAAGCAAACGTTCAATGTAGCGGGCATGTTTAATAGGCTTATGAGCAGCTGTTAAGAATCCACGTTGAGTCCAAATATTGCTGAAGTCCCACAGAACCCCATGTGCATACATACTGTCACAGTGAATATTTACAACCAGATGTGTAGACATTTCCAAGGCCCGAATAAGTGCGAACACTTCTGCTAACTGGGCACTAGCAAATGGCAAGGCTCCTGCTTCAATTACAGAGTTAACAGTAGTAACAGCATATCCAACCAGTAAATTCCTTGTTCATCACGAAAGGCAGACCCATCAGTAAATAAAATCCAGTCTGGGTCAGACAAAGGGACAGGAGATAGATCAGGCCTAGCCTTTGAATAGGCTGTTACAGAGGAAAGACAATCATGAGTTCCATCAGGATCTGACAGGTGTAACAGTGGATCTAAAGATGCCAGGATTTGAGCTGGTTGTAACAATGAAACCTCATGTAAGGTAACATGTGCTTGGGAAATAGCCAAATCAAATAACAACAAACGAGAGCTAGACAGAGGCTGGGTTTTAGCCAAATGCAACAACCGAGCCACTGAGTGAGAAGTATACACATGCAATTCATGTTGAAGAACAAGAAAGTCTGTAGTTTGTATAGCAAACATTACAGCAGCCAAAGATTGGAAACATGGAGGCATACCAGAGACAACTGGATCAAAGGCTTGAGAAAAATAGCCTAAGGGTTTCAATCCAGTAGGAAAACGTTCTGCCAAAACACACACAGCAGCAGAAGTTGATGTAGCTACATAAAGACAAAATGGCAAAGTATAATCAGGAAAGGAAAGACAGGGAGATGTCAGCAAGGCTTGTCGCAGAGAGTGGAAAGCATTATGCTGAGCTTCAGTAGGAACTATAATACCCTCCGGTGCCTCACGGCCAAGAAGGGCATACAGTGGATCAGCAAGCTCAGCAAAGTCAGGAATCCACTGGCGACAAAATACTAAAAGTCCTAAAAAGCGACGTATCAGAGGTACAGTAGCAGGGAAAGGCATAGACAGAATAGGACCAATTCTCTGAGCAGTGATAGAGCGTCCAGCTGAGGAAAGACATACACCCAGAAATATTACTTGTGACAAAGAGAATTGCAATTTAGTCTGATTAACTTTCAATCCCAGATGAGAGATATGCACAAGAGTTAACATAGTATCAGCCACACAAGTATCATAACTAGGAGAGCAAATACGTAAATCATCAACATACTGTATTAATAAAGATTTGTCCAATGCCAAGTCCTGCAAAGCAGCTTTAAGGGCCTGCGAAAAATAAGCAGGACTCTCAGTGTACCCTTGAGAAAGAGTAGTCCAGGTATACTGATACATAAAAGCCAGTAAATATCTTGATTCCTCCCCCACTGGTATGGAATAGTAGGCGGAGCTTAAATCTATAACTGAGAAGTGGGTGGAGCCACATGGTATATGAGTCCAAATGTCATGAGGATTGGGTACAAGGGGAAAAACTGGCAGGACAATACGATTAACCGCTCTCAAATCTTGCACAAATCTGTACGACTTACCATCAGCCTTCAACACAGGTAAAATAGGAGTATTGCAAGGAGAAGAAGTAGGTACCAGCACACCCTGGGCCAGCAAGTTTTCAATCACTGGCCGTATTCCAGCTACTGATGCAGCAGGCAGAGGGTACTGACGAACATATGGCAGTGGAGCTCCTGGACGCACTTCAGTCTTGACTGGAGAAATGTTGAGATGTCCAATGTCATTACCTGGCACAGCCCATAAGGTTAAAGGAAGTGTGTCTAATGGAGGCGCTGTCACAACAGCAGGTGTTCCAGCTGCAGGCTGTTGAACTTGCAGGGGACATAAGGTACAAGTCAAAGTGCCAGTTTCCCAGCTAATAACAGTCTTGTTTCTGGAAAGAAAATCTCGTCCCAGCAGATTGACAGGCAAAGTAGGGCCAACCAGGAAATCTGTATGATACAATTTCCCTTCCACAAGAAGAGGCACATCAGACAACTTTTGGTGCATTATGATTTTTCCCTCAATTCCTTCACAAGGGATTTTAGGAGCAGTAGGCAGTGCCTTAAACAGAGGAGGGGGTAACTGAGATAGCGCTATGGCCGATGTAGAGGCCCCTGTATCTAACAGGAAAAGCAAATCATACCCCAAGATAGTAGCACGTATCTCCCCCTGTGTATTGGGGCACACAACCAAGCCTAGTCAGTCTTCACCATAGTCCACGTCAGTCTCTGCATAGTATTGGGTCATGACTGAAGGCTGGTTAGGAGTAAAGACGGGGTATGGAGCATGTGATGCTCCTACAGCATCCTGATGCACATCAGCTTGGGGAAGATCATTCCTTGGCATAGTACAGTCTCTTACCATATGCCACGATCTCCTTGCTGTCCCCCCATATAGCCACGACCTCTACCTCTATAAGGTACAGTGCCTCTGCCACCTCTTGCTCTGCCTCGCCCTCTGAAATTAGATTCATAACTCGCTACTTGGAGATTTAAAAGCTTTTGACGTTGGCGATCAAGTTTACCTTTATCAGCATCCTTCTGTTTCTGAATCCGCTTTTCTGCAGCTACCTCGGTTCGAATCCGAGTCACGGCAAAAAACTGTTGAACCCTCACTTCAGGGCCTGCCCTTCTTCAAATGAACCTGGATTCTTTAATTAATTATCTGTAACCTTCTAACAGGAAGAAAAGACAATAGACGCAATTATTTAATTAATTATCTAAGAGCTCTGATGAAGGGAGGCAGCGTGCCAAAAAGCAGGCCTTCTGTCCTGTCTCCGTTCAGAGATTTCTCAGCCAGAGTTCCAGTTTTTATTGAGGATTATCAGCTGACACAGTTAATTTTTAATCAACATCTGATGATATTCCTGTTTCATAAGCACAAAATCTGAAATAGAATATGCTGATGTCTGTGCCAAACAGCATTAAAGCAGAAGTTACAAGGTTATTACTATATTCACTAGACTCAATAGGTGTCGCTGTATTTCTACCATATAACAGAAGCTAATTAGTTACTCATGATATTTGCTGACTTTCTACTATTTATTCAAGCTTTATTTAAGTTCCAGTTATATGTTGACCTAAGGTCTAGTTCTCTAAAAAGATCATGCCGACCTAGCTAATCCTTTAGCCTATCATCTTGCAGGATAAAAGAGGATGTACTTGTTTGTTCTATTGATTTTTAGAGAACTAGCCTATGTACACATAGGGTCTATTTGCTAATTCTGTGAAGCAACTATTACTAATCAGAAGGACAGTTTTAACCCTTTGAAGGCCTACTTTAAAATTTTAATCCACATTCTGCAGCCGGGTTAATTTTTGCATATTTCAGGAAAATTGTACCCGTCTTATTCAATATGTTCTAATAGTGATTTTCCTTCTGCTATGGTCATGTATTATATACCATTTGATAGGAATATTTAGTCAGAATTTTGGATCCCGAGAGTTTTGGGCTCGGCCTGGAAAGGGTTAAAGAGGAAAGTTCTTAATTTTACTGCAGCTTGGCCTGTAATTCCTATTAAATCCAAAAAACCCCCCAAACGGTAATCAAATATACAGTAATAGGAACAAGATACCGTAGAGACCCTCAATAACACTTTTTATAATATTTTTTGTCGGACATAGATTGTGAAGGAAAGGTACTGTGAGCCATCCCCAAACCACAATACATATCCCTTTTATTCAACCAGAAGGTTTAAAACGGGCTCAAAAAACAGAGTCATTTCTTAAACAATAGAAAACCACACTTATCTGAGAACACGCGCGACGTGCACGTTTCGGGGAAGAACCCCTGTATCAAGCGCTCCCAACTCAATTTGAAAAGAACTCAGTCCACCTTGTAACTGGCAAAAAACGCCAAAATCTTGGCTGTTGAAAATGAGGATACTAACTTTGGATTGGCTAACATGAAGTCTACTTTATTGAATGTAGCTGCCCACTGCGATATGTGGGCAGCAACACGCGTAAGGTTCGGATTCGTTTGGCTGAGCATGCCTCTTGTCTTCGACAATCGCTACTGACAGCCCCGATGGTTCAACACTGCTTACAATTTAACCACGATTTTCAACATTTGAAGTGGACAGTAATTGATTATGTCCCAGAAGACCCTCGAGGGGGAGAACGTGTTTCCAAATTGCGTAAGCTTGAATAGCGTTGGATATTTCTTTTACAGGCTGTTTCTCCCACCGGACTGAACTGTGAGATTGATTGGTTGGGTGCGAGTTGACACATAACCTTTTATGGCAGGGGGTTCCCTGATGCGTGGGGACTCCCTTTCTGTGATTGGTGGTTCTGGATGACGGGCAGCTTCATGTTAGCCAATCCAAAGTTATTGAGGGTCTCTACGGTATCTTGTTCCTATTACTGTAATTCCTATTAGCATATATGTCACCAATAGTTAGTGTCTACAGTCCTGTTTCAGTTATAGATTCACTGCTAACACTGCCAATTCCTATGTCCAGTATAGATCCAGTTTTACTGTCCATTTCTGGGTCCATTAAATCCAAATTCCCATATACTGGGTGAACCATAGTGGCATAAGTTAGTGTATCAGAAGCTAATTCATCCAATTCTCTTATAGTATCCAGTTTGGTTTGAAGGCCTGGGCGGAGTAGTCCTTTTCCACAATAACTTCCGACCAATGGGTGTTGGAAATCATTCACAATGGTTATGTTCTGGAATTGGCTCATCCCGTTCGAGAGTCGTTCTTTCATTCCCCTTGCAGAGGACTGCAGAAAACCTTGGCAGTTCAGCAAACGTTAGATCACCTTTTGCAACTGGGAGCAGTCGTCCCATTGCCTCCAGAGGAGTTCGGCGCTGGTCGTTACTCCATTTATTTTGTGGTTCCAAAGAAAGAAGGATCGCTCAGACCTCTCCTGGACCTAAAAGGGGTGAATCATTGTCTTGGAGTACCTCACTTCTGGATGGAAACTTTACGTTTAGTAATAGTGGCGGTTCGTCAGGGGGAGTTCTTGACCTCCTTAGACCTTACCGAGGCGTATTTACACATTCCAATCAGAGAAGCTCACCAAAGGTTCTTGAGGTTCGCTCTCCCTTGGGGGCATTACCAATTTCAGGCTCTGCCCTTTGGTCTAGCAAAGGCCCCACGCAACTTCACCAAGATCATGGTGGTGGTGGTGGCGGCTCTGCGAAAGGAAGGCATCCTGGTACAACCCTATCTAGATGACTAGTTGATTCGAGCGAAGTCCAAAGTCGAGAGTGAGCAGGTCACGGACAAGGTTGTGAAATTGTTACAGAGTCTTGGCTGAATAGTCAATTTCGCCAAGAGCCGATTGATCCCGGCGCAGGTGTTGGAATACCTGGTAGTGCGCTTCGACACTCAGTGGGGAGCGGTGTTCTTGCTGGATCGGTGGGCTCAAGCTCTTCGTCAGTTGGTATGCAGGTTCCTAGCGACCTCTGCCCCATCAGCGTGGAGCTACCTTCAGCTGTTGGGTACAATGGCGGCAACTCTGCCAGGCACTTATAACCCCACTACTAGACTTCTGTAATCCAATCTACCTGGGTCTAACAAAACAAACACTAAAACCGCTGCAATTGGTACAAAACACAGCGGCGCGCATAATAGCCGGCACAACAAGACAAGAACACATCACACCCATACTGAAAGAACTACACTGGCTCCCAATCAGCTCACGCATCAAATACAAAACAATCATAAACATATTCAAGATCAAACAACACTCCTCAGCCATCAGCCTACACACACTCATACAACCTGACACAAGCACACGACCAAGGAGAAGAGGCACCTCCAACCGAGTAAACACCCCAAAAGACTTCACCAAGACACGCAAGGACACCGCGGAACGAGCACTCTCCCTGGCTGCCCCAACAATCTGGAACACCCTCTCAGACGAGCTGAGACTAACGACAGACCTCAAAGACTTTCGCAAACAGCTAAAGACAACTTTATTCATTGAACACTATGGACACGTCACATGACATACTAATCAAGCAAGAACAACTGACCTACCCACACCCTGACCCTTGTATATAAGAATGTATAATGACTCAAAATGTATAATAGGGCACATTATAGAAAGAGTAAATTAAATCAAATGCACACCACCTCAAACACACAACACGTATCACTGCATGAGAGCACATGAATACTTTTATGATTGTTTGCTGTGGAGACCACCTTGATTGAAGGAGAAGGTGGTATAGAAATACTGTTAAATAAATAAACTCTGGAAGTGGTGCCTTGGGCAAGAGCACACATGCGGCCATTGCAGAAGGTGCTCCTGCTGTACTGTTCTCATCAGAATGATGCTCTGAGCAAACGTCTCCCCTGCCCCGTTCGGGTCAGGCGGTCACTCCAGTGGTGGCTTTGTCCAGGAAAGCTGGAAGCGGGCTTACCTCTGGAGCAACTGCTATGGCTTCCGGTGCTGATGGATGCAAGTCTCACAGGTTGGGGAGCACATTGCAAGGGTTGCTTCGCGCAAGGGTCTTGGAGCGATCAGGAGGCTCTCTGGTCGATCAGTCGACTGGAGCTATGGGAAGTGGTGCTCGCGCTACAAGCGTTTGAAGCAAAGGTGAACGGTCGAGCGGTGTGAGTGCTGTCCGACAATTCTGTGACGTGGCTTACATCAATCGACAGGGTGGAATGGGAAGCGCTGCCATGGAAGAGGAAGCAGAGGCGCTGTTTGCCTGGGTGGTACCTTGAGTACAGGCGATCTCGGCGGCGCACATCGCGGGAACGGACAATGTGATGGCAGATTTCCTCAGCAGAGTCCGGGTGGATGCCAGGGAATGGGAACTCCATCCAGACGTGTTTGTACAGATAGTTCACAGATGGAGTCCTCCAGTCATGGATCTCATGGCAACCTTTCGCTCGGCCAAGGCAAATCGCTTCTTCAGCCGCAGGCGAGAGAGGATGTCGGAAGGCATCGACGTGCTGATGCAGCCTTGGCCATCATCTGGCCTTCTCTATGTCTTTCCCCCGTGGGCACTCATAGGACGGGTGGTCCAGCGCGTCGAGGTTCATCGGGGAAGGGTGCTACTAGTGGCACCGGATTGGCCGAGATGACCATGGTATGCTGATCTAATACGACTCCTAGACGGAGAGCCTTGGAGGTTGCCGGTATCGGAGAGGCTGTTGATTCAGGGTCTGCTGCGGATGCCTCAGGTGGATCGGTTCTCGCTTACGGCTTGGCCATTGAAAGGTCGATGCTAAGGAAGAAAGGCTATTTGGCAGCCCTCATTGCGACCTTTCTTCGAGCCAGGAAATGGTCCACATCCCTGGCATATGTACGGGTATGGCGTATATTTGAGGATTGATGTTCTAGGCGTCAGATCTGGGCTGCCACGGCCTCTGTGCCCATGGTGTTGTTTCCTACAGGACAGTTTCGAGAAGGGTTTGGCGGCCAGTTCGTTAAGAGTCCAGCTGGCGGCTCTGGCTTGCTATAGAGGTAGAGTCCTTGGGCTCCCATGCTGACGTGGGGCTTTTTCTAAAGGTGGTTGCTAGAATGTGGCCCTCTCGCAGGATAATAGTGCCTCCATGGGATCTCAATTTGGTGTTAGGAGCATTGACCAGGGAACCATTTGAGCCCTTATCTCAGGCTTCCATTAAAGACTTGACCCTAAAGACAGTGTTTTTAGTGGCCATTTGTTTGGTCTGGTGTGTTTTGGAGCTGCAGGCGCTCTCTTGTCGGGAGCCTTTTTTGTCATTTTCTAAGGAGAAAGTGGTTTTGCGTCCGGTACTGTCCTTTCTGCCTAAGGTAATTTCCCATTTTCACTTGAATCAATCGGTTTCGTTGCCAGTGTTGGGAGCTTCGGAAGTTAGCGGTCCAGATCGCAGTCTACGGTGTCTGGATGTGAAGAGAGTTCTGTGTCAGTATTTGAAAGTTTCAGAGTCCTTTCATAAATCAGAACGTCTCTTTGTCCTCTTTGGCAGCGCCCGTAGGGGGGAGGCGGCAGCCAAAGCTTCCATTTCCAGGTGGGTCCGAGAGGCCATAGCGTCAGCATATATCTTGCACGGTCTCCCGGTACCAGAAGGGCTAAGGGCACATTCCACCAGAGCGCAAGCGACATTGTGGGCGTAACATAGTTTGGTGCCACCGGTGGAGATTTGCAGAGCGGCGACGTGGTCGTTCCTCCATACCTTCAGTAAGCAGTATCGTCTGGATGTTCAGGCGACGAGCGATGCCTGTTTCGGGTTGGCGGTGTTGTGATCCGGGTGGAAAGGTCCCTCCCAATGAGTACTGCTCTGTTACATCCCAGAGGTGGAGGACTGAACTGGAGGAATGATAAGGAAATAAAAATTACACTTACCTGGTAATTGTTGTTCCTTGAGGAAACTCCACTTCAGTCCTCAATCCTGCCTGGAGATAAGCAAGGCAGTCGTGGTCTTCAGTGTGGAGGGGGACTTTTCGGTTGCTAAGAGTGCAAGAAGGGGGATATGACGGAGTGCAAGATGGTATCTTTCTTTCTCTGACCTATCTTGGTCTTCCTTTCTCCTTTCTGGCTCTCTTACTCTGTTCTGGGGGGGGGGGGGGAGCAGTACAGAGGCAGAGAGGAGGTTGATACCTTCCCCTTTATCCAGGGGGCTTTAGTGTTAAAAGTTAAAAGTTCAGTTTAGAGTGTTAATTGCTGATTTAGCTACTTATTTGTTGCTCCTTTGAGTCTGCTTTGTCAATAGTTCACTCGGGGATGATGGGAGAAGTCCAACAGGATATATCCAGTGACATCAGAAGTTTTACTTGTCCAGTCTCCATGCTGCAGGAGGACGTACACTACCCAGAGGTGGAGGACTGAACTGGAGTTCCTCAAGGAACAACAATTACCAGTTAAGTGTAATTTCTATTTTGTTCTTCTATTTGTATCTTTGTTTCCTTGACTACTTTCCTAGCTTCTGTAAATTTTTCCAAATATTGATGCTTTTCCTCCTCTTTCTGTGATCGCTTGTATTTTCTTTTCAGAGATTGTAGAACTACTATTAGTAACCTGTGATCTGTCATTAAAATCATCTATAGTACCTGAAGATTGGAGAGTAGCCAATATAATGCCACTTTTTAAAAAGGATTCCTGGGATGATCTGGAAGACTGCAGACCAGCGAGCTGAACATCAGTACCAGGCAAAATGGCAGAAACAATTATAAAAACAAAATGACTGAACGTGTAGTCACCTTACCTTACATCTCCTTTATTTTTGGCAGAAAATATATTTACAGGTGCCATTATTTTTTTAATCTTAGAATGCCATGCTAAATAATTAAACAGCGACAGTTTTTGCTGCATTTTAATTATTTAGCCTATGAATATGTTGTTTTCTTTTTTTTTGTTGCAAAGCCATTGAATGAGAACCCCTGCTCTGTCTTTTAGTATTTTGGGGGTGTTAGCTCATCCCTTGCCAATTTGATATACTGGTTTCCTAACCATGAAATGCAAATAAATATGCAAATGCCACCCTATGCTTCCCCCCCCCCCCCAAAATGAGGCAGTCAAACCACGCCTATGCCTGAAGTGACTGAGTGTGGAACTGGTTGAGTGGGAACTATATAAATGATTAGTAGTTGCAGTAGTAGTAGGTGACAAAGGGTAGTAATAAATGGAGTTCACTCTGAGAATATTGTAAGAGTGTTACCTGTGATGTGCCGCAGGGAGTTGTTCTTGCCTCTTGGTGGATGATACCAAAATATGCAATAGAATAGACACCCTGGAAGTATAGATAATATGAGAAAGGTTTCTCCAGGAGTTGTTCCTCTCAGTCAGAGACAGCTGGAGGCCCCTGCATTCGGGATCTTGAAACCTGTGTAGAGCAGGAGGTTCCCCTGAATGCTAATCTAACCAGAGGTTGAGGAAAGAGGAATTCTTTGAGATCTACTACTGGAAGCCTAGAGTGTCAAGGAAGTTCTCTATACAGGGGGAGTGCCAGAGATTGACAAAGATTGGTGGATGTGAGGAGTCTGGAGGGTCTTGGTGGCATCCAGGACTAAATGGAACGTTGTAAGTATGAGTAGTTGCAGAATTGTAAATGGAGTGACTGCCTCTATTCCCAGGTAGACATGATAGTAAGGGATTCTTTCAAGACCTTTACCAATTTCACATGTTTTAATGCAGAAAAATTACATTTCTTGCCTTAGTAGTAGGTGCACGTCATCTTGGTGTAAGATCCCCCTTCTCCTGCTTTGGTTCTTCAGTGCACAGGATGTGAGGTGCACTTTTCTTGCAGTTTTCCTTTTGACTGTGAAGGTCTGTGTTGGAATTCTATGTATACAGTAGAGGCTTAGTCTTGAGCCTAGTCTTCTAATGTACTTTGTCTTTGGTGTACAATCAGCCCCTGATTCTTAAATTGTCTGGGAAGTTTGGAGAACCAGACAGAGGTTTTACCTACCCCTCTGCTCGAGTGTGGAGACAGTTTGGAGAGCTGTCTTGCTACCTAAGCCTAACAGAGGAGTCTGCTGTACAGGAGAGTATGTTGCCTACTGGAGGAGGTACAATGGGCTGAGTGCCTACAAGGTACACAGAAAGGGATTTGAGGAATAGGATCTGAGAGAGGGAGTAAAAACATTGCAGTCTGTTGAGTAATCCAGGATCTCTCTGCCAATAGAACAGATAAATATTTAAATTGGGATCACAAACAGAAATATCTCAAAGGGATACTACCCATGTTATCAAAGACTGTGTACTTTGTGATACTGAACATTGCCAACTGTAAAATACTGTTGGATATTTTGCTATAGTAAAGAGTATTGAAGCACCCAATTCCACGCCATGAATCTCTTTGATTTATGTGCCAAACGTCTTGAAGGGATTTCCCTCCCCTCCCCCATGGAGAATCTGCTCCCTGTTGATTAATGTGTGCTGACTGAGTGTGGCCTGCCTCGCAGGGTCTGCCTGCTACCATAGGACAAGAGTACGTTACATTAGGGTTGCCAACTTTTTCACCGAGAAAAACCCGACACCTGTGGCTTGCCGTGCTCCACCCATTCTCCGCCCCTAGCAATACACACTTCCCAGACCAGACATATTCCAGTTAATAAATTCAAAATAAAAAGTATTTTTCTACCTTCTGTTTGGGCGTTTTATTTTTCAGTTGCAATTGCTCCAGTCACTTTCTTCTGGTTTCTTCTTCGTGTCTTCTGCGAGCTATCCATTTGTCCTTTCTTCTCTTTTAGATGTTTTCCATTCTCTCTCTATTTCTGCTTTAACATACTGATTGTTTCCCTTTTGCTCTTTCCCCCAATTCTTTCCTTATTCCTTTATCATCCGTTTAAATTTCACCCTTCCATTCTCAAGCCCCTCTTACTCTCCCAATACCGGCCCATCATAGACTTTTCTTCCACACAAAATATTTTTTCCCCTCTCCATTCTCATTCCCCATCCATTCTAGTCCTCCCCCCAAATCAATTCCCTTATAGTTCTAGGCCCACCCAGCATCCACTTCCTTCTAGTCCCATTCTCCCATGCCCCACATCAGCCCATTTCCAGTCCTATTCCAGCTCTTCATCAGCCCATTTCCAGTGCTAGCCCTCACATCACAGGCCATTTCCAGTCCTAGCTCCCCCCCCCCAATCACAGCCCATTTCCAGTCCAAGTCCCCCATCACAGCCTATTTCCAGTCCTAGGCCCCCCCCCACCATCACAGCCCATTTGCAGTCCGAGTCCCCCCGCACCATCACAGCCCATTTGCAGTCCGAGTCCCCCCGCACCATCACAGCCCATTTGCAGTCCTAGCCCCCCTAATCACAGGCTATTTCCAGTCCAAGATCCCCCTTCCTCCACCATAGCCCATTTCCAGTCCAGGTCCCCTCCACCCCCATCACAACCCATTTCCAGTCCATGTCCCCCCCACATAACCCTTTTACAGTCCAGGTCCCCCCCATCACAGCCTATTTCCAGTCCAAGTTTCCCCCCCCCCCATAGCCCTTTTCTGGACCAGGTCCCCTCCACCCCCATCACAACCCATTTCCAGTCCATGTCCCCCCCCACCCATAACCCTTTTACAGTCCAGGTCCCCCCCCCCCATCACAGCCTATTTCCAGTCCACGTCCCCCCCCCTTAGCCCTTTTCCAGTCCAAGTCCCCCCCCTTAGCCCTTTTCCAGTCCAAGTCCCACCCCCTTAGCCCTTTTCCAGTCCAAGTCCCCCCCTTAGCCCTTTTCCAGTCCAAGTCCCCCCCCTTTAGCCCTTTTCCAGTCCAAGTCCCCCCCTTTGCCCTTTTCCAGTCCAAGTCCCCCCCCTTAGCCCTTTTCCAGTCCAGGTCCCCCCCCCTTAGCCTTATCCACCCCACGTCCCCCCCCCCTTAGCCCTTTTCCAGTCCAGGTCCCCCCCATCACAGCCAATGCAGTCCTTGCCCCCCCCCCGACCAGCATCGCGGCTGTCTGAGGCTTCAGAGGGAGCCGGGGAAGCCCGCGCGAGGCCCCGGCTCCCTCTGTACAGCCACCAGCGTGAAGAGCCTTTTCCTTCACGCTGGCGGCTGTTCCTGTGAAGCCGCGAATGCTGGGAAAGGTTAAAGGGCAACCTTTAACCTTTCCCAGCATTTGCGGCTTCACAGGAACAGCCGCCAGCGTGAAGGTAAAGGCTCTTCACGCTGGTGGCTGTTCAGAGGGAGCCGGGGCCTCGCGCGGGCTTCCCCGGCTCCCTCTGAAGCGGAGAAAAGCCGGTTTTTTTGCTCTGGCCGCTCCCGATCTTGCGGCCAGAGCAAAAAAAACGGCTTTTAAAGGGCCTGTTTTGCCTCTGCGCCGGCAGCTGGCCTGGCCGTGGAAAAACTGGCCAGGCCGGCTGAAAACCGGCCAGTTGGCAACCCTACGTTACATGAAGAGAGAAAGGAGAGATAGAGGTATCGATTCACCTACGAAAAAAGCCTTTGAGATTGTTAGTTACTACCTTAGTAGAAACTGACTGATGTAAATCTATTGTAACCCAAGTTCTCCGCTAGTAAGTTGGAATTCTCATTACAGCACAGAGTAAGCTTTAGGTTTCATTGAGAGAGAAAGGTGAGAAAAGTGAGGAGTGACTTTTAGGATGGTTCACAACAAGGCCTTAGATGCATGGCCTTCCCTCTGTCCAGATATAGGTTCAATCACCCCCTGGATACACTTGGGATTTATCCCAACCCTTCCCTGTCACTATCACTTTCTCCCACTGTTCCCACCACTCACTCTCTTTTCACTCTTTCTCTGAATCTCTCTCTCTCTCTCTGAATTTGCCCTTATTGTGGTCACAATCACTCTTTTTCTCTCAGTCCTTTCTCCATGCCTGACTCACTCATGTCTTCTTTCCAGCAGTCTCTCTTACTCTCTCTCTCTTCACTCAAGTAGTCACAGTCTTATTAAAGGGACTTATTTGGTACATTTACCACAAGGAAAACACCAAAACCCATTCTGAACCCATGATCTATGAAAGGCACACAAGGAAATTACCAAGGGATGTATGCTGGGTGAGGGATATGCGATGTGTACGTAGTAGGATAAGGGATGTAGGTACGTGGATGGGTAAGGGGCAGTGTGTGATAAATGAATGGGCTTTTAGAGTATGTGATACATGAGGGGAATCAGTGAGATAGATGTGTGATGGTTAAGAGAAAGTGCATGGGGTGTGGTAAGTGAGGCGGTTTGTGTGGCATTTGTGGTGGATGATGCAGTATGTACTCATCTCCCTTTTTCCTCCCATTCCCCCAGCCCACCCTTCCTGGGCCCATAAAGGTTCATATTTTGAAAGTTAGAACAACAGCCTAGCATCCAAGAGATCAGGGTTCAATTCCCACTGGCACTCCTTGTGACCTTGGGCAAGTCACTTTACACTCCATTGCCTTGGAAGAAAAGGCCTGGCAATCTACTTCCGGTCAGGAAGTGGAATCGAAGGGGGTGGAACTGCAAACAGCACCAGGGCACCAGAAGAGCAGGGAACTCCGACACCGCTTGCCTTATTAAATGTAGTCGCTGCTGCACGCCTCAGAGGGGGGCAGCAATCACGCCAGGAGTAGGCCCTACCACAAATGTTTGCCCAGGCCTCACAAGGGGTTAAGTGGCCCTGGTCATACCTTGCCAAGAAAACCCAGGGTCTGTTGGGCCTCCAGGAGTCAGCACTGACTTGATGGCACTTAAAAGAAAATCTGAGAGCACCATCAGCTTTCCTAAAGGTGAAATGGATGTTATGCTCAAACACCACATGAAACAAGTGTTTTCTACTTGTTTTATTTATTTTTAATTTTCACATTTATAAACTGTTTTCCTGACTCATTGAGCCATACAACATTTACATAAGGCTGTGAGCGCCTAACAATATTTAGTGTATAGCAACTGAGCCACAACACATATATACAGAGATGTGTCATTTAGCGAACTTTCAGTACCATAACACGTAGGTGTACTGTATAAGGCTACTGTATGATGGCAATAAAGGTTAAGTCAGCAATCTCTGTTTGAGTATAGGGAATACAAATGAAATACAATTCAACTCCTAAAATTGTGGATAAATTCTCTGCTGAATTCTGACGGGTTACTCAATTTGCGTGTACTGCACGCTGCTCCTATTAGGCAGTTTCTGGGATATTAACATAAGGCAGCGCTTTCTCCAGGTCTATCAGAGAGGCTCACCTATCTATCTTGGATCTTCCAGACAGCTGTAATGAATACGCATTAGAAACATTTGCACGGAATGAAGAATTGGAGGATGCAAATTGCGGTATATCAAATACAATGAACCATAACCATAGCCATATTCATTCTGCTTATCCAGATAACCCAACAGGTTAGATGTGCCTCGAGAACTGTTTTGGGAAATGTGCTAGTGTGGCAAAAGCTGAGCTGTTTCCCAGCTCCGTTCTCAGTGTTCAGGATATCTGTATATAATAGTGGCAGTGTATGTAATATATTTCATGCATACTCATTCTGAATATCCTGAAAACCTCACTGCACCCCCCATATCAGATCTACTTGCCCTCTTCACTCTCTCAGCTGCTACGGATTTGCCAAAGTTAAAAACAGATACGGAATTTAGATCTGATATCGGGATTTGGTACCTGTGGTTAAGTACCTCCACACATACAGACTTATCCCTTAAACAAGGGAATGCATGACAGTAATCTCATTTTTAATTATACCTACAGAGAGGCTAAATGCAACTTCTCTTTGCAAAATAAGAATCAATGCATGAAAGAACGCAGAAAGGCCCTATTTACTAAGCCACGTTAGATGTTTTAACACGCATTAAAGGTCTTTGTGCCACTTCATAAACATTTAACACACTGAAAAAGCAAACACAGACTTTCAGATAAAGGGCAGGGTTATACGCCTTACAGTTAACGTGGATTTCATTAATACATGCTGATTACTAGTGTAGCAGATAGTCTAGAACCTTCCAGAGGTGTAGTTAATTGTGTTCCACGTTCACAGCCATATCTTTAATGCAATGACAAACGTTGCCCCATGTTATGTCTTAAATTATGTAATTAAATTGTAATATTATTAAATTAAATTATGTAATTAAACTGTAATTATTAATTAAATTGTAATTATGTCTTAAATTATGTCTTAAATTGTAAATAGTTACCCTGTTATCCAAGTTGCATTACCTGTTCAACTGTAAACACAAAGTACCATCGGAAATGTGTATTTTATTGTTCATTGTAAACCGCACTGATGCTGAATAGCGCGGTATAAAAGAGACTCTAATAAATAATAAATAAATAATAAATGTTAGTGGCATGGGTACCTTCCCCCAAGTGCCTAGAATATTCCCTGCAATGACTGCAGAGGTTGTCCTGCTACTATAGTTTAACGTTTGCAGTTAATGCAAATTAGGAAATAACAGGCAGAAGCGTGGTGGATGCATCTTCCAGGTACTGAAGCTAGATTAGCATAGGTGGTAATGTTATTGTAGTGTGCTTTATGGATTTTATGTTATAAATCATCCTGAGCTTGCTGGAAGAGGCAGTTACTAAGTCAAAATAGATAAATAAAATAAATACCTTCAAAGAGGTAAAAATCCCAAATTTTTGCATCTTATATATTTTGGGTTTAAGTCCATAAAGAAGGTGCCCAAGGTATGTGACATCCATTCACGTAAGTCACAGTATTCTTGCGACTGACATGCATGGATGGGAAGTCTTGTTTTGTATATAGTTGCAATGCTCCCCACAAAAATTGCTTTGTTTTCAGTAATAACCGGGGAGCTGCACCGAGTGCTTCCCCTGCCTCGTACCCAACATTTTTCCCACCATCAACAAAAATTTCACAACACACATGACTTGGTATAACAACAGGTCGCAGCTTTATTGCTCCATAGCATCTTAACAATTTAAACTTGTACAACACCCCAAAGCCCAATCGCCCTAGCGGAGCGTTACCTCACCCGCCGTATCAGTAGCAAGGTGACAACGCTACCGCCCTTGTGCCGGTCCACCCACCGGTCAATTTATTCCACCCCTGCCCGACCTCGCCATGTCACTAGCAAAAGTCTGCTAGGGGTTCTCCGGGCCGCGGGCACCCTGCCCCGCCCCCAAGTATCTATGGCTCCGGACCCCGGAAACCTCCGGGATCCCACCAGCTAACTTCCCCCTCCAGCTGCAACACCCCAAAGACCCCCCACCCATTATCCTTAAAATTAGGGCGGGAGGGCGGGACACCAGCCGGTCTCCCTCCCTCACGCCATGTGCTCAGCGGCGTCCTCGCTGCTGCTGCACATGGCCTGACTCGCTCCGGGATTGGTTCGAGCCTCGCGCATGCCCGAGGCTGAACCAATCCCTTCAAAAAATGCGCCTTACAACCAGACGCAACCGCGCTTCTTCCCCCCCCCCGACCTCAACTTCCTCCCTCCAACCGCCTTCTAGCGGTCAAATCGCTAGGCCCGCGCCGCGGCGAGCCCCCGGTTATTTGCGGGCTCCGGGACGCTGCCCTTGCCCTTCTTTTTTAGTTCAATGCAATATATTATGATTTGTGTATTAAGGCGTATGCCTTCCGTACATAGTTCACTGATGTTAGCTTATGTTTCATGTAAAAAGAACAGTAATTATATCGCTCTGTCCTTTATCTTTGTTTTTCTGTAAACTGCACCTGATCCTTGGGAAAGTGCGGTATATAAGCGATTGTTAAATAAATAAAATAAATAAGTCGCTATTTTATACGTATGCGTGTATGCACCATCGTGGGTACCTGCGGTTGCACATGCACAGGGGCGGCACTGGGCAGAGCATGGGGATACACGCATAGGTACCTCCCCAGATTTTGGTGTGGGCATTTACATCTGCCACGGGGCAGTCATAAGTGCTTGTATCCAGTGCGTGCAGGTTGGGGCCACTTATGCTGTATTCTATAAAGTAAGGCACATGCATGCTTTAGTTTATAAAATTGGCATGTCATGCGTGCACATGTATGCTAACGTCTCAGGCACACTGTTATGGAATTACCCTGCTTGTATGTTGGCCCTTTTCTGAAAAAAATCTGTAAAATTTCTCCTTTGCAGGTACTAAACTTTTGTGCGTAATCTGCTATGAATGAAATCTTACTAAACTTCTGAACTGAGGAGCCGCTATGATGCAATATCATGCAAAGCAGCTCACTGGTTGAGAATGAAACTAAAATTGGCACATGACAACATTTTTGTGTACCCAATTTCAGTGAGTTGCAGTTGCCAATTTAGACCCCATAGCTAAATTTCTGGTGAAAGGTTGCTATGGAGCTAATTTGCATATGTATACAAACAACAGTAGTGGAATTTTCACGGTTTCAGTTTTCACAAAATTCAAAATGAAAGGGCTGCTTTGCATACACTTGCATGTCAGAAACTTATCAATTTTGAGTTTAAATACATTTTCAGTTTCTCATGTAGCAGACTATACACAGAAATTTTCAATTGTAAAGGATAAACCTGTGAAAGCTTTCGCAAAAAAGCCCTTTGTGTGCTAAAATGCATAAAGACCCAGGAATTTCAAGATTTCTGCAAGGTTTAGCGCTGGAAACATTTTAGTACATCAATACCAAGTTATAAAAAAATACATGTACCATCTATGCAATGTTAATTAATGCAAAAAAAGTATACATTCTGCAATATTCACTTGAAATACGGGTATTTTTTCCTGTGATGGGAGTGCATATGAAGGCTATACAGACATGCAACCATATTAGATTCATATTGAAAGCCGTATGTCACAGAGACCACTCAAATACTCTTCGTTGTTGGGGTCAAGCTCTAGAGCGTTCTCATAGCATTCAATTGCTTCCTTCTTTTCTCCATTCAGCTGGTGGATAAGCCCAAGGATGCCAAAAGCTGACGCATCTGCTCTATTCCTCCTCATCTTCCTTTCGGCAAGCTTTTGCAGAGCTGCTTGGCAACTTTTCCGTTCAAACGATGCTTTCTGAAGCCTTAGCCCTGCTGTGTAATATTTAATGGCTTCAGATTCTGACTTTTTGTGGTACTCTTGATAGCGCCCGTAATTTAAGTATATCTGTTGCTTCTCCGCATCAGTGGTCTTCTCCATTCTGAATGCCTTCTGAAACATTTCTTCTGCTTTATCATGCTGGTTTGCTTCAATGTACATGTTGGCTAGGTCTAAATTTGCATAGACAAACTTTGTTTTCTGCTCTACAACCAATTTGAAATGATAAATGGCACATCTAATTAGCTCTTGAATCTGCTCTGAACAGTTATCCTTTCCAAGGTACTTGGATTTTGAAGTCTGCACAGTTTTTTTCAGATCTATCATCTTTTTTCTGTAGCAAATACCTAGCTGGTGGTGCAGGAAACCAGAGGTCGGGGTAAATGCTACTGCTCTTTTCAGCAGCTTAAGAGATTCATCCACTAATCCACATCTTCTATAAAACTTTGCAGCGTAACGCAATAGATAAGGAAGGTTTGGAGTTTTCTGCAATGCTTCTTTAATGTACTCTTCCCCTTCTTCTGACCGGTTCATATCTTGAAGTTTCAGGCCCAGGAGTGCCATGATTACTGTGTCTTTAGGATTCAGCTTTATAGCACGTTTCAACAGTTTTAGGGATTCACAATCTTCAGGGGCCATTCTTTGGTTATTAAAACCTTCTAGACGGTACACGGTGGTTGCGTAACCAGAATTCCATTCAGGGCCTTCAGGATCCTTTTCAAGAGCCTTTTGAAAACAATCTTTTGCCTTTTCATAATATTGTCCACAAAACTTTAACAAGGCCCATCCTTGTTCACCATAAACATTAGAGACCAAAGCTTTATAACGAGATGTGCTTGACAATATTTTACAAATACTTTCTACTTTGCCAAGGTAGGTATCGGCATCCTCAAGCTGGTTCATATGATAGTATATCCATGCATAGTTCCCATAGGTAGTAATAATTTTTTTGTTGATATCATCATCCTGGGCCTCTTGAATTAACTCTTCTGCTTTCTGTAGATTTTCAAGGGCCTCATCGTTGCTACCTTTCAGATGTTTCACATATGCAAGAAGATTGCAAACCATTGACTTGCAATCTGGGAATATAAATTCAATTTGGTCACAAAGTCTGTCCTCAAGATCATCGAGATCTGAATCTTCCTTCAATAATCCCCATGTAAAATGGCATTCCAGCTGCAACAGCTTAGTTTTCAAGGAATCCTTGGAAATCTCTCTGTAATGAAAAGAAATGTGTATCTATTAGCCAATGATGCAAAAAAAAAAAAAAAAAAAAAAAAAAGAGAACATATTAACTGGAATACCACAAAGAAAGATTATCTGTTTATTTTGAAATTTAGCCCATCCTTACAACAAGGCCTCGGTGAGACACAAGAAGCATACAGTCACCAAAAAACACACAATATAACCAATTACAGCAAGCACGGAAAAGATCAATCATAAATGAAACAAATGGGGAGTCAGGCCAATGCTCCTTCTGGACATTCAACTGGGAATAAAAAGATAAATATAGAGACTACTTGGATTGTTGCCCTGAGAGCAGTGGCACCATCCAATGTCCCTACTAATTGTTACCAGAAAGGTTTGGCATTTGCTAGATCATCAGAGGTTCTTTCTGGCAGTCATTTCAGATTGGGAAGAGACTCGCTGAGGGGGAAAAGTCCACAGAGTATAAAAAGCTCACCTAAAGACAGTTTCCTGTCTTTGGCCTCAAGCCATTGTACCCTGGTCTCCCCTTAAAGAGAGACTCTAATCTAATCTAACATGGATTTGTATACCACAACAATCCTAGTCAAAACAGTGGTTCTGTGCGGTTTTACAGCAAGAAGAATAAACATAAAAGAAAGATAAAAATAAAAAATTAATTAAATTTAAATAATCAGGTTTTCATTTTTTTGGAAATTGAAAAAAAAGTACTTTTCATTTGTTTAGGTAGTTCAGACCACTACTGTGCCACCATGTAGAGAATAGTGTACATAAAGCATGATTTTATTTTATTTTTATTTATTTATTTATTTGTACATTTTTCTATACCGCCCCTTCCAGAGATCAGGGATGGTTTACAGCGAACAGAACAGTAATAATAAAATAAATTATTATTATTTTATTTTATTATTATTATTATTATTTTATTAATATTTTGAACAAATACTTCTACACGGTGGATACAACAGAGTAGTGGCAGATTGTAAGCGCTTAGATTTACATGTCACAAATGGAAGTAATAAGATAAAAAATATTCTGGGACAAAATCATTAAAAAATCTATATAAAAAAAACAAAACTTAAAACGGATCTGGTTGGGGACTTTATGCCAATGTAATTTATGTAGTAAAGGGGTTGTCCCTGTTCATGCTTTTTATTTTTATGTCTTCCTATTTTGCAGTGTGCAACCCTTCCTTTTGTTTGTATTATCCTTTTGGGATATACATTCATATATTTGTATTTGCTTTTAGACCCCAGATGAAGGCCCAAGTGCCGAAACTTGGCCAAGTTGGGTCCTTTAATAAATTGGTTGTTTAAAGAGATCTGGTGTGGCTGTGATTTGTCTCTGCTCTGAAGCTAGACTGTGTCTTTGCAAGATCCTTTTCTCTCTGTTTAGCAGTTTAAAAATAACACATTTCCATAATCTAACTATGATAAAATAGAACTTTGGACCACAAGTTGAAAATGTTCTTTAGAAAAATACCCTCTTATTCTATGAAACTGTCGTAGCTTATAAAATGTTTTTGAGATAAATCGAGTTGACATAAGCCTCAAATGATAAATTTGCATTAATCAGAATCCCTAAGACTTTTAAAACAGGATCAATCTTCAAATGTAGCTGCGACAATGCAAGGAATAAGGATTCTGGTAAGGGTTTATTGTTATTAAAACATAAAACGTTTGTTTTAGAAATATTAACTTGCAGTCACAACAATTTTGCCCAGTCTTCCAGTTTCACTATAACAGTATTAACATTTGGAAAAAAATCCTTAGAAGATGAAGAAAAGGTCAACAACACTGAGATAGCATCTGTATATGTATACAGTTTTAAGTTCACTTGTTCAAAAGCACTCCCTAATGTAGTCATAACTAAATTAAAGAGAATTGATGACAATGGAGAACCCTGTGGGACTCAACTAGCATCCTACCTAGAAGAACTGTCTTGGCCTATCTGCACCCGATATCTTCTATTCTTTAAGAAACTGCAGAACTAATTGCGCACCGTACTAGTAATCCCTATATTATCTAATAAAAGCATTAAGACTTTATGATCTACTAGATCAAAGACTGAACTTAGATCAAATTGCAAAAGAACAGCCAAATAACCATTTGCTAATGTGTCATTTATATCAGCAATAGCAATTCCGAGTAGTGAGCTTTCCTAAAACCAAATTGATAAGCCCTCAAATGATCAAACTTATCCAAACAGGAAACTAATTGATTTGCCACAATTGTTTCTTAAACTTAATCAATAAGGGGATGTTGGCTATAGGGCAAAGGTTGGTACCATCAGCCATACTTAACTTCTTATCCTTTGGAATATGTCTCAGGATAATCTCTCCCAAAATATCGGGGTAAATTCCCTGTGTCGTAAGTTCAATTGTAATCCTATAAAAACATTTCTGAAATTTTTGTTGGACACTGATCTGCCGGAGAGAACTTTTTAGCATGTTTGTTAAAAATGACATTTACCATGCCATATAAAAGGAATAGTGAATTCAGACCAAATAGGGTCTACAAAACAATTCTCTAAGGACCCATTTCTGACATGGACATCCGGCCCTCTGTGTGTCTGGTCGGAACTGGACACTCAGAGTTAGGTGGGATTCTGTTCCCGTGGGGCATGTCTAGCTCCGCAGGATCAGAATCGTGTACAGGCCTGTATGTGCAGGCCCGGGACCCCAATTCAGTCCGGCCTGCACATACAGGCCTTGCCCAGATAGCTCAGTCAGGGCTTTACAATGGAGCCACAGCTCCAGGGCATCCAGTTGCCATGGCACCGCAGCTCCATTGAAAAGCCACGATCCCCTTCAAAAATGCTTTCCCCGCATCCTGATGCCCGATCTGGCCTTCAAAGGCCAGGGTCAGGCTGCAGGGAATGTCCTCTGCCCCTCCTGCCGTTTCTGTGCCCTGGACCCTCCGTACCCTGCCGACTAGTGGAACTTATTCCACCTCCAAGGTGGAATAAGTTCCCCGTCCAAGCCATCGGCCTTGGACGTACAGGGCCGACATGGGGATTGGCCCTGTCTGCCCAGGGCCAATGACTGCCCACCACCCACCCTAACACCGCCCCCAATCTGACCCATCTAACTTTCCCGTACAACACATGGGGAATTTAGACAGGATCGGGAGGGGCCACGAATAGTGGGGATGGACGTCAATTCGCACTATTCATGCCTCAGAATGACCCTGTAAGGGTTTAACTTTAAGGAGCTTCAAAAGATTATCTGCATTTATTCACCCTTTATCAAAATTATTGTGTATATTTTCTATCTTTTGTTTAAAATAATTTGCAAAATGTTGAGCCAACAAAATTGAATCAGGCCGTACTTTAATTTTTTCCCTTATTAGGGATGAAGTTAGTTTAAACAAATAACAAGGCTGGAAAGAAGCAGTAGCAATTATATTTGGATCATATTGTTGGTGGGCATAACGAATTGCAGCTTTATATCTTTTATGGTTAATTTGCTAGCTCTGTCTATCATCGTACTTATGATTTTCTCCATTTTCTTTCTAAAGATCTACATTCTTTCTTCAGGGATAACAATTCCCGAGAAAACCAGGGAAGACAGTGTTTAGATACAAAATGCTTTTTGCGAATAATAGGAGTGATGTCTTCCACGATTGACTGTAGTTCCCACGGCTGCTCCACTTGTCCTCTGCTGTTGAAATCTGGAGCATTTCTTCAGGCTGAGCTTTCCACTGCCCCTTGGCAATAGCTCCAAGCCTAGCTTTTTTTCCCCTCTAATCATGGTGATTGATACAGGTTCACAGCAGTTAACCATCCAAGCATCAGAGGAAGCAACATACATCATATCCAAGAATTACCCAACTAAGGGGTGTGATTGAACTGTGCATGCAGAGTCCTGATAACCAGGGTACTTTGGAGAGGGGTGGATTAAGGAGAAAGGAAATTCAAATAGAGAAGCAATTGAACTGGCAAAATACCTAAGTAGTGTTTAAGAGACTTAAAAAAAGATTAAGGTGCAGAGAGCTGGAAGGAATGGGATAAACAACACCTTAACCATCATAAGAGTTTAGTCTGTTTTGTAAAATAATAATGTTGTTGTTTTTGTCAGCGACCCTTAAGTTTAACACAATTTCTGGCCTGAACTCTATCTGAGAAGAGTGAGCGTAAAAGTGTCAACTGCCATCTGATTTTCACAACCCCATCAAGAGAGAACCCATTACTTTTAAATCCAGGAACTCAGAGAAATTCTGGGTAAATTCCCCTAGGATTGGTGTGCTTTTTTGTCTGCCAAGCAGTTGTTAAAGCAACTATCTGGACGGCCCACACAGGAAGAGGGTTCCGTAAGTTTTAAGCAGCCTCCTAACAGAATGACAGTTCATGAGAGTCTCATATAGACCTGGGTAGTTTATTCCACATTTTGCGATTAACAGCCTTGAAAGAATGTTATTGCACCGTTGAACACCTAACCTCACTCATGGAGAGAGCAATTTGAAATTTGGGACATCAAAGACCGAGCTGGATAGTACTGCAACAACTGTCCCCTCAAATAAGTGGGTTCATGGTTATGAAGAGTGTTCAGAGCCAAAGACATTGCCTTATATTGTGCTCTCTGAGCAAGGGGCAGCCAATGGAGCTCTACAAGTTGGGGATATATGATTATGAAATGAAAGCAGCACCAACAGCAGAAACAGCATTCTGCCCCAATGGCACCCCTAAATACAATTCATTATAATATTGTAATTTAAGCATGGCAATTCAACAGTATAAACAATCTGGGCAAAATCCTCTTGATTTAATATGAATTGACCTTACTTTATTTTGCTTTTTGTCAGTTGTTTATTTTTTTCTTTTTTGTGCACCTCTGTCAATCATGAGTGGGATGGCCAACACATACATTTTTTTATGGATACTGCATCCAAAGAGGAGTAGCCTAGTGGTTAGAGCACTGCCTTCGTAACCAAGAAACCACAGGTTGATTCCCACTAGCACTCCTTGTGGCCTTGGGGAAATCACTTAACCCTCCATTGCCTCAGAAGAAAGGCCTGACAGTTTACTTCTGAATACACTGCTAAGAAAACCCAGGAGTCAGCACTGACTCAAAGGCACACATTGCATTTGCAACTGTGTTCAAAATGCCAGCATAGCAGACTAATGGCTCTCAACCTACTCATCAGGATGTATCTATCCATTCAGCTTTGCAGGGTATCCACAGGGCTGGTGCAAGGATTAGAGGTGCTCTAGGTGGACCCTCCATCCAGTTGTCCCCACACCTATTGCTGTTGCTGCCTTTCCAGGGTTTATTTATTTATTTAACTGTATTTATATCCCGCTTTTCACCGGGTCAAAGCGGCGCAACATTAAAAGGGGGGGGGGGGGTGGACAATAATCAAATTCTGGGGTTGGGGCTATCACCAGGTGGCCAACATTGATGATTTCAACAAATATTTGGGACATAGACATAGGGGCTTGTTTACAAAGCCGCGGTAGTGGTTCGCGATCGCGATCGCAGCCGCGGCCCCATTGAAATCAATGGGGCCGCGGCTCCGATTACGATCGCAAACCGCTACCGCGGCTTTGTAAACAAGCCCCATAGTATTTCAGTCTCTTAGAAAATATGTTCGGGGGGGGGGGAGTTGGGGTGGTTGGGAGGTAGTCAGTGGTGGGTGCTTGTTTCTGGTCCGAGGTATTCCTGGAATAGGACGGTTTTTAGTTGTTTCCTGAATGATAGGGGATCTCCGTTGCCTCTGATGTGACTTGGTAGAGAGTTCCAGAGGGATGGTGCGTATAGTTCGAAGGCTCTGTTGCAGGTCCGTTGGTTGTATTTGGTTCGTTTATGGGGGATGGTGAGGGAGTTGCTGATGGTTTATCTGGTTGTTCTGCTGTGGGCTGGTCGGGGCAGTAGTGCACAGAGCTGGGAAGTCTGAGTTTGGTAGAGAGCCTTGTGAGTAAGTAGGGCGGATTTATATTTGATTCTTGCTTTGAGGGGGAGTATGTGCAGCTCCCTCAGTATTGGGGTGATGCGGTCTTGTTTTTTTGCTTTCTGGATAATCCTTGCTGTGGTATTTAAGGCAGTTCGAAGTGGGTTGGTGTGGGTGGCTGGTAGTCCGTGGTAGATTATATTATATTATATTATATTTCCTTGAATGATTTGCATTGTAAACCGCTCTAATGCCTCTGGCCTGAGCGGTATATCAAATTCGAAATAAACATAAACATATTGCAGTAGTCCAGGTGGGGGAGTGTCATGGCTTGCATCACAGTTCTGAAGTCCCGTGGTTCAAGGAGAGGTCTGAGGCGCTGGTTGGCAATAGTTCAGAAATCACAATGCAGCTTTTACCTACAGTTTCTTGCTTGCACTCTCTGCCATTTTCGCAGCAGGAATTAGATGTTCAAGTTAATACGTGAAGAGGAATTTCAGAAGGGAAGTCTAGGAAGAATTGTCCAGGTCGCCACATCCAAAATACCGGAAGTCTGCATCAGAGGGAGGTAGAAACAGCAGATAGTGCGAGAGAAACCACGACACAGCACTGGAGACTATAGGTAAGCACTGCATCACGGTTTATGAGCCATTGCCACCACTGCCAGCCTTGGAGAGGGGTGGTAGTGGCAGCAACGGACAGCAGTGGGCACTGCCGGAGGTCTGGCGCTCTAGGCCGGCCACCTAGTTCACCTAACGGTAACACCAGCCCTGTAAATATGCTTGCTCCAGTGTCACACACCTATGTCTTGCATAGTGTGACAGAGATGAAAGCTTACTCTCACAATGGAGCAGAGGAAAAGGAGGAATCCTTAGAGAAAAAAAAAACATTGAGACATGAGGGATCAGGAGGGAAGGCAAATGTTAGGAAAAACTCAGCCCCAAGAATACCCTCAGAGCAGGAACAGAGTGGAAGCAGCTGGATCTCATAGTACAGTTTGCAGAGTTCTATTCTTGCCAGGTCTATTAGAGCAGTATCCTCGGTACTAAGCAATTGAAGCTGGGGAGCCGAAAGAAGAACGTGTGGCAACAAAACCCTGGCGAGATAGGAGGAGAGAAGAAGCTGTGAATGCCACAAGAGGAGAATATGCTCCAAGCAGAGGAAATACAGACCGAAGAGAAAGTTGAACTTCACTTTAGGGAGAGGAAATGGAGTACAGCAAGGTAAGTACTTGTTATACTGTCCAAAAGCACTCAGGCTTTTGAACCTATTACAATATTTTTGCTGGTGGGGGGGGGGGGGGGGTAGGCTACTTCGACGCACTTCTACAGACTGCTGTTTAGAATTGTAGATGCATAAAGTGGCATTTTACAAGTGACGTCCAAGTGCAATCTGGGATGCCCAAGCTAGAATGTCTGAAAAATAAAAAGACACGTCCAAGTTCAGGCACCATTTTACAAATGTGGACATGCCAGGTATGGACATCTCTGGAGGCATCCACATAGACATCCCCAGAATGGTATTTCAGATCATGGACATCTAGGAATAGCTTAATGGTTAGAGTTTGAATCTCACTGCTGCTATCCTTGTGATTATTTTATAACATGAAAGTGGAAGATTTCCACGTGCAGCATCCAACTAGACAATGGAAGCATGCTGAAATTTCAGTTGGTATAGTAATAGGATTTATGGCTATTTGTTGACCGATTAGCAAAAATGTTTTATTCTATAACCCACACAAAGATGTTGTGTGCTTTTTTTTGTTTAATATTTTTATCAAACATGATCAATGAAATTGTTCAAAATAAAAATATTATTCCCAGGAGGGAACGTTTAGGATGGCTATTGTAAATGGTAAGTCAGTCATTAGGCATGTACTGTAGATAGCTAGGTGGCTGATGGACGTGAGGATCGCCTGGTAACTTGCTTGCTTAGTACGAAGGTGGCAAACCTCATGTGCCACCTAGATAAGGTGTTAGACCGTGCTGGGAAGGAGCCTGCTACCTTGGAATATGGTGGTACCAATGATATAGGAAAGTGTGAGAGGGAGGTTCTAGAAGCCAGATTTAGGCTTTTAGGAAGAAAGTTGAAATCCTGAACTTTCAGGGTAGCATTCTCTGAAATGCTTCCCATTCTATGCGCAGGACCCAAGAGGCAGGCAGAGTGCCAGAGTCTCACTGCTTGGTTGAGACAATGGTGCAGTGAAGAGGGTTTTAGATTTGTTAAGAACTGGGCAGCATTCTGGGAAATGGAGTGCAGGGAGCTTTCCCAAAAGAATGGGCTCTAACTTAACCAGTGTAGAATCAGGCTGCTGGCATTAACCTTTAGGTGTCCTCTCCACCTCTCTACCTTCTACTTACTTCCACACTCCTTAAATTACTATCCACTCTCCCTTTTAACCAGCTCACATCACTCAATCATCCCTCCCCCGCACAATCAACGCAACAGAACCCCACCATACTTTAACCTACCACTGAGCGTCCTAGCAAAACAGAATCATAAACAATCTACTTTATTTTATTTATTTATGTACATTCTCTTATATACTGTGCTATTCTGCATCAGTTTGGTTTACATTGAACAAACTGAAATTACATTGAACAGGGCATTATAACTTGGAGATAACTATTTTACAGGGAACATGGGCAATGGAGGGTTAAGTGGCTTGCCCAAGACCACAAGGAGCACCTGTGGGACTAGAAACCCCAGTCCTTCTGGCCCAAGGTTGCTGTCCTCTAGTGGGATTTGAACCCTGACCTTCTGGCCTGAAGTACCTTGCCCCAACCACTAGGCCACTCCTCCACTCCTACTTGCAACAGAACACAATCCTCTTCCCCACTTCAAAGCCACCACTGTCCAGAGGCCCATCTTTGTCCAATCCAAGGGCCCCGAACTCCAAACCAAGTGTGATCAGAAAGGCAAGGCAGTCTCTTCCTGGGATGACTATGGAAAAGGAGGGACAGGGGTAAGGGTGGAGGGCAGAGGGCAGTCCCTCCACTGGCCATGAAAGAGGAAGAGTCCACCACCACCTGACATAACTCCACTCCTATAACAGCAATCATAGCCCAGTATTGCACTCTATAGTTATTACATTCAACATATCTGCAGACACCAGGATCCAGCCTGTACTAAATCAGAACCCTCCAGAGGTCTCCTGAAATACATAGCCATCCTTCCATGGCTCACAAGGTCTCCATCAGAGTCTCTTTCTCACGCTGTTGTAGCCTCCTGTGGGGTCCCGGAAACCTTTGCAGTTCCATGGTGAAACACCTTAAGGCAAGCAGGGTATTGCAGAACAAATCAGGGCAAACAGCTTCGAACAGATTGGAGGGAATGCCCTACTCTGCTGGGAGACACGATTCAAATAGTCCTGAAAGCATAATATTTTCTTCCCTTGACAGACCAGAGGCCCCCCCCCCCCCCCCACAAACACACAGGGCTTGGAGGATTTCCTGTTTATGCAGAGAATTGAGCAGCTTCAAAATTACAGTTCTTGCTCCCCTACTGCTTTCTCTTATAGGCCCTATTCTGTGAGCTCGCTGTATTTTCAAGTCTCCAGCAGTGCTCTTAAGTTGCAGCTCTTGTACTAACCAGGTTTCCAAAAAAACACGCAGCTCTTGTTCCCCCAGAGATTCCAGGAGACCAATGAGCTTCAAGTTATTCCTTCTGGTTTGATTCTCCTGGTTGTCCAGATGCTCCTCCAAGGCCGTCACTTGGGCCTACAACCATACACATGAGGACTCAAGGGAATGCGCACTGTCCTCCACTGAAGACACCCTCATGCCCAGCTCCCCAACTTCCTTTCCATAATCCTCCAGTCTGCCCTGCAGGGCTTCCAGCTTTGCAAAAAAGTGATTGAATTTACAGTCTAAGGCCGTCTCCACTGCCACTGTTACCTCCGAGGTGATCTCTGTGGCAAGTCCTGCTCCCACCAGGGCCACAGCAGCACCAGCTCCATCAGCCATCTTGCTCTCCAGGGACTGAGGCTTCTCTTTATCCTTCTTCATCACCTTTGAAGCCATCTATCTCAATACCTCCCTGGACACTCTGCACACCTTCCAAAACCTCCCAAGCACCAAAGCTCCAGATACTTAGCAACTAAATTGCTTCCGAGGGGAATCAGGCCTGCAAGGAAGGTAAATCACATCTTCCCTTGCTCAGCATGTCACGTGACCTCTCAGCATTAACCTTTATAAAAGGCAATAGAGCAGCTTATTTTTTTTAATTTATGAGTTTTGAAATTTACATTCAACTTAAACAAGGAAAAACATTCAACACAGGAAACAACATAATTCAAAATATAGAGACAAATTAAATAGTTAGAATGGTAAAGCCCACATCTAGGGAGAAACACGTGAACATACTCTAAGAAATAAAACACTAGGAAAAGCAAAGTGTAACCAGCACCAATTTAAGGAGCATATGATTAACTATGACCCACCGCAGCATCATTACTTTCCCTGTCTACCAAAAGCTTTTGAAGATGAGACTCCAAAATACATAGATTTGTCCCTGCAAAGTAATAATGCATTTACACAGAAATCTAAGGCAAAAGGTGTCTTCCAGCACCAAAACCCTCTGTCTAAGAATTGTTTCCTGTGGACTTTGTGGACCGGGTAGCATCAGCGAAAACATTCAACGTTTGTCCACAAAACAGAACATCTTTATATTTAAAGAAAAGTTTCAAGATTTTAATCTTCACAAATTCTGACCCAAAAACAACCATTAAGGTACTGTATTTTGTTTGGTAATTATATCTGCCGAATCCTCCAAGAAATCCTGGCTCATGGTTGGGTGAAGAACATCAAAACTGCCTTCTCCAAAGTCAGGCAAGCGCTTTCTTGGTGGGATATAGTAAACCTGGGCAACATCTATTGGGTCCTGAAGATTCAGAACCTCCACAAAATACTTTTTGAGAAGAATCTCCGGGTAGAGATGTGTAACAGTAAAGTTTAAAAAGCGCAATTTTTTTACACGGGAAGCATTCTCAAGGGACTCTAACCTGGCATGAACCACCAGTGAGTCTTCTATATGAGCTACATTAGAGGCCATAGAAGTCTGTACCTGAGAGTCAAACCATATCATTGATTTTTCCAACAATACAACCTTATTATCTCATTCACTTAATTTTTCCACTGCCCTGTGTAAAATTACATAGAGGAAACTGTTGTAGACAATTTAAGATCAATACTGAGAATTGCCCCCCACAAATCCTTCAATGTAATTTCCTCCTTTGGGGGTGAAACTGCAGCAGCCACCATTTCTGGCAGAGCTAGTCTTAGGCATTGGGATAAAAAGGGCCAACCCCACCACCCAATGCAGGAGATTCCCAGTCCAATAATGTGGATGACAAGAGCTCCTTCTGGTGTTAACGGACTTGGCGAAATGGGAACTAAGTGTCTGTCAATAGGTCCAGTAATTTCACCTGGCGTCATTGCCGTGGAGTCCACCTTGATGCTGCCCTTATTTTTTCACTTCCCCATCATACACTGAATCACTGGCGACACACGTTTCTGCCGAGGGTCGCCAAAGGTGCATGTTCTGCCCCTTTGGTCATGCCCCTTCTGAGCATGATCCGCAGGCCGTGACACGTGGCTGCGTATAACAAACATGGTACTTTAAACAGCAGGGGTCCTCTGCTGAAGCAGGCAGTCTTCAGAGTGCCTGTCAGGAACTTCAGGAAACAAGCAGCACTCACAGTAAGCCAATCCGGCGGGGCAGATGGAAACACCTTTCTCTCTCCTTCTCCTCACAGTGCCAAGCACAGCTCCCAACAAAGCAGCTTTTTAACTAGATAATGGGGAAAAACTGACAGTCACCCAAGAGTTCATGGTTCATAATGATGTATCTTTGGAGGATACCAGCAGAACAGGGAAGTTAGGGCATCCCGATAGAGAGGTTCCAATAAAAGGTAAAAGTAACCAAGGTACCTTTAAGAAAAGAAGAGACAGAGTTGAAAAATTCCAACTTACCCCTGTCAACTGACAACCAGATTGCTAATATGAACAATGACTTCCGAACAGTCCTACAAGCAATAGTCATGCCACTACTGGACTTTTACAACTCATTGTACCAAGGCCTACCAGCTACTACCATCCACTCGCTGCAGATGGTACAAAAACACTGCAGCCCTCATTCTCACAGGAACAAAGAAACAAGAAAGCATAACTCCTATACTGGCTCTGCTACACTTGCTCCCGATAAAGAGTCGTGGAAAATTTAAAGCAATAATGAACATATTCAAAATGCTACAAAATGAATCAGCTGAGTCACTTCAGGGACTAATAACAAGACACTCCAAAAGCCGTACAACAATAACAAACAACAAAACACTAGTTACTCCAACTGAATTCCCCAAGACAAGGAAAACCACATCTGACAGACTTTATCATTAAATGCAGCAAGTTTATGGAACATCCTACCTGAAGATGTCAGAACTATGAAGGACACCAAAGACTTCAGGAAAAAGTTAAAAACATTCCTGTTTATTTATTTTTATTTATTTATTTCTTGCTTTTATATACCGCGCTCTTTAAAATCAGTGCGGTTTACATTTAACATTTCTGCGCATAACAGACATACATAACAGACATACATAACAGACATGTTTGATCTCCCTCCCTGATTTCCCCCTGACTTTCCTTCCCTGATACCATCCCTGGTTATTGTTTTGTCCTAGTCTGTTGGTTTTGTCTTTCCCCTCTGTCTGTCTTTGTTAAGTGGTCTTGTCTATGTCCTTTTGTTTATTTATTGCTGTTAACCATTGTTTGAAGTTTGTATTTAGTTAAGTAGTGCTGTCCATGTCCTTTGGTTTATTTATTGCTGTTAATTACTACTTGCTGTTTGCATATTGTTAAACTGGTGGTTGTTTTTATTGTATAAATTTTTATTGTTTTAAACTTATGTTTTAATATTGCCTATTGTTTTAACTTGTGTCCATATCTATTTGTTATTTATTGTTGTCTGTATTGTTGTTGTGCTTTCCTTTCTTTCCTATTATTTTTGGCATTCCTTTTCCGTAGTTTGCAGTGCTGCCTTTTTATATTGTTTGTACACCGCTTTAATATTTTTAATGTAAGCGGTCTATCAAGTATGGAATAAAGTTAAAGTTAAAGTTACTGCTGTGCACTTACAATGAACGGGTACATACAACTTGGTTTAACTGGGGTAACTATCTACATCTTTTTACAGTTATATACAAACTTGACATGGCAAGGTGTATGGTTGGTGGTGTTAAATTACTGGGTTGAATTACTGGGTTGAGAGTAGTGTAGGAGAAAGAGGTGATGCTTTAGTGCTTTTCTGAATTGGGCGAGAACTGTGATTGCTCTGATGGTGGTTGGGAGTGTATTCCAACAGCTGGGGGCATAGAATTTGAAAGCTCAGTTTTTTGTTGCCTGGGTACATTTTGTTATTTTGTTGGGGGTCTGAAGGGTGTTGGTGGCGAATGTTCTCCTTGCTCTGTTCGCTGGAGTGGGGTGGAGGAGGTCCAATAGGGAGGTGGCTGACGTCTTGTTAATGGCCTTGAAGGTCATCATGACTACTTTATAGGTGAGACGGCAGTAGATTGGGAGCCAGTGTAAGTCTTTTAAGATGAGGGTGATGTGATCTCTTCTAGAGGATCCATGTAGGAAGTGTGCTGCAGCGTTCATTGCCAGCTGTAATGGGTTTAGCGTGTGTTTGGGTAGTCCATGCAGGATCACGTTGGCGTAGTCGAAGTGGGGGGTCACCAGTGCCTGAAAAACTGTTCTGAAGTCGTCCAGTTGCAGCATGGGTCGGAGATGTCGCAATGTTTGTAGTTTGTGGTAGATTTGTTTGATGGTGTTGCTGATGTGCGTTTTGAATTCGAGCTGCTGGTCTAGCGTTACACCTAGGTATCGGATGCTGGGTTTACTTGGAAGTTCAGCATCTCTTGTCTTTAATGTCGGCGGTGGGGAGAAGGACTGATTTTTAGTAATGAACATTACATCAGTCTTGCTAGAGTTTATCTTGAGGCTCTGTGAATGGAGCCTGTCAGTTACGGCCTGAAAGCATTTTACTAACGGGGAGAAGTCCGGACGATTGACCGTGAATGGGGTGAAAAGTAGCACATCGTCTGCGTAGATGAGACATGATATGTTGAATGATCGGATTATTTCATATATGGGCTGCATGTATATGTTGAATAGGAGGGCGGAGAGTGAGGAGCCTTGCGGTACACCATGTATTTGCTGGAAGGACTTAGATGTTGTGGCTTCCGTTCGTACCTGCTGCCATCTTTCCGTTAGATAGGATTTGCACCAATTCAACGCTGAGCCAATAATTCCCTTGTCCTGCAGCTGTATCAAGAGTTGCTCATGGTTTACGGAGTCAAACGCAGCAGCAATGTCAAGGAAAATTAATGCATATCCTTGTTTGATGTTGTCAATCCCCATGATCAGTGTGTTGATAAGTGAGGCGAGGAGGGTTTCGGTGTCATGGGATTCCCTAAAACCCCTGGCATGGGTCCAGGGGAGCTGTGGCATCAATGTGGTCCTGTATCTGGTGTTGTACGACCTTCTCAATTATTTTTGCTAGCAGCGGGATGCTTGATATTGGTTGGTATGATTCCACCTTCTGGGAATTTAGCTTGGAGTTCTTCAGAAGGGGCCGGATTGACGTCTGCTTGAGACATAGTGGGAATTGTCCTGTAGAGAAGGATATGTCGATGATTTTGGCTATTATGGGGCTGAGCTCTTTACGTAGGGATCTTATCTAGAATGCTGGACAAGGGTCGTTTGGAGCAGTGGTGGCATTGATGACAGTGATGATGTCCTCGATACTTGTAGCTGATGGCGTCATGAGGGAGGTAAGTGGCTTGGGTAGGTTGCTGGTGGGGCTGGACAGCGTGGCTTTGCTAATGTTTTTGGTTTTGGCTAACAGGTAATCTGCATAGTCCTGGGGGTGTATTGTGGCTGGTTGTGATGATGATGGTTCCTTTGTTAAGGTCTTGACTAATTTAAACAGTTCGTGGGGTTTGTTCAGAGATCGGCTTAAGAGTGCAGAGTGATGTTCTTTAATTTTTGTTGATATTAGGTCCCGGTGTGCCTGCAGATGGGAGTTGTATGTTGCCTGGTCTCCTGGTGACCGTGTGCGTTGCCATTTTCTTTCAAGTTTCCTCAGTACTTGTAGTGAGGTTCGTAGCTCGGTGGTGTACCAACATGTGGGTTTTCTCCTTCTTGGATGTGGCTTGTCTTGTATAGGGATGCGTGCAAAGGAGCTCAGGCTGTGGTTCCATGCAGTCATCGTCTCTTCGAGGTCTAGTGATGCGGTTGTGATGTTGGGGAGGACATCTTTGATGATCGCCTCTTTGTCAAAGAGTCTGAAACGTTCTGAAGGTGCTGCTGGTTTTTCGGTTACTGTCATTGTTCGTTCGTTGTTCTGGTGCATAGGTATTTGGAAACTTATTAGGTTGTGGTCAGACCATAGGACAGGGGAAATGGTAATGTTGAAGTTGTAGTTTGAGTTTACATCTGATCGAGGGATGAAGATAAGGTCTAGTATGTTACCTTTTTGGTGTGTAGGGGTATCCACTAATTGTTTGTAGTCCAGGTTGCTGAGTGCTTCCATGAAGGCTGTGGAATGATTATCCTGCAGGGCTGGTAGGTTAAAATCTCCCAGTACCCAGTCTGGCTTGCGTGTGTTCTTGGGGTTAGAGGCTAGCTCGATTATATTTGCGAGGTCTTCGTGGGATGCAGTTGGGAATCTGTAGATAAGGTTGATGGTATTGTAGTTGTTGGCTATAGTGATCACATCAAGGTGTGTTGAGCTGTTAGAGCTGATTGTTTGGTACTGGAGGTCCGTTTTCACCAGGGTGAATGCACCTCCTCCTCTGAGGTCTGCTCTGTGGCAAGTGTGAATTGAGAAGTCAGGGGGGGGGGGCGATTTGATTAATGAGGACTGAGTCTGAGTTAGTGAGCCATGATTCAGTCACTAGTAGGATGTCTAGTTTGAGGTGTGATATGAGGTCAGTGATGACTGGTCCCTTTTTACGGACCGACCGAGCGTTTATGAGCACACACTTCAGGTTGCGTGGGCTTTGGTAGTATTTGGGTTTTGTGGTGTGTTGAATTGGTATGTGGATTAAGTATGAGTGAGGGTTCAGAGAGGGTTCTGTTGGTGCGCGGTATGTGTTACTGTAGTGTCTCCTTCCTTGGCCTTGTATGATCAGGATCTGGTTGTGGGCGGTTGCAGTGGAGAAGGAGCCGTTGAGGACACTACTGAGGAGATATAGGCTAATTAAGGTTACGCTAGATATGGTCATTTTGGGCTGGAGTTAGGTGTGTCCTGTATGTGGCAGGGACTCTCTTTTGCTAGGGAGGTGTCTGAAGTAGGCGTGTATGAGTTCTACACAGGCTGGGGTTGTCTTGCAAAACTCAGTATTGCTAGATTGTTTTACAACATGATAATGATTTACAACAAGGTATTTACAGTATGCAGTAACTCAGCAATGACAAACTCACAGGACACTAATTCAGCATGGACAAACTCACAGAATACTGTGACTCAGCAATGGCAAACTCACAGAATACTGTAACTTATAAGTGAAGTACTCAGGGCACCTAGTCAAGTCAGCAGTAACATATTCATTGTGCAGCCATGCTGGAGGTACTCAAAGGGCAGACAGATTGAGAAGTACCGAGTAGTCGGAAGTGGGGTGTTCCCTGCAGTATCGGATGTTTGCGGCGTCTGCGATGAGTGGGCTCAACCCTGGGAGGGGAGCTCTGGCTTCGATTGTATGTCCGTGTAGTTTGTAATTGAGTTTCGTTAGGGACTCGAATCGGGTACTGGATGTTTCCAGGCAAGTTTGTTGGTGAGAGGAGGGCCTCGAATCGTGGGCCACCACCTAAGGGCCCTCTGGCGAGGCCCTGAGGCGCGGGCCCGCCTGGCACGGGTTTGCCTGCTGGCGCCCTTTTTCAACAGGCAGAGCTGCCCCGATTGGGCAGCTGAGGCGGCGGGAGGCGGCTGGAGGCGGAGCGTGGGTCTGCAATGCTCGATCCCTCCTGGGAGAGCTCCGGGAGCTGGAAAGGCAGATGGGCCTGCTGGCGCCCTTTTTCAACAGGCAGAGCTGCCCCGATTGGGCAGCTGAGGCGGCGGGAGGCGGAGCGTGGGTCTGCAATGCTCGATCCCTCCTGGGAGAGCTCCGGGAGCTGGAAAGGCAGATGGTCCTGCTGGCACCCTTTTTCAACAGGCAGAGCTGCCCCGATTGGGCAGCTGAGGCGGCGGGAGGCGGCTGGAGGCGGAGCGTGGGTCTGCAATTCTTTATCCCTCCTTGGAGAGCTCCGAGAGCTGGAAAGGCAGATGGTCCTGCTGGTGCCCTTTATTGAGCATTTTGGTAACATCACATAAAATAATACATGCACTCCCCCCCACTCAGGCTCCAGACAATGATTACCGTATTTTCGCGCATATACCGTGCGCGCTATACACTTTTTTACCTACCGCGCAACCCTCCTGCGCGGTATTTGCGAGGGCGCGCTATACCGAAACTTTATTACAAGTAACCGATCCTAAAAAAGAGGCCTTACAAGAATATGTTGGTGTAAAAATATATTTAATTAATTTTCATCATCCGATTCCATAAAACCTTCAAAATCACTCCCCTCATCAACATCATCATTGAAATAATTTAAAACCATCTGGAGACGCTCTTCCGTAACATATGCACTTTCATCGTCACTCCTTTCGACGTTTTCATCATCATCTTCGTCATCACTGCGCACCCGATCCTCGTTCTTATAAACAATCCCGGCTTTTCGGAATCCATTTCTGATGGTTTCCGGGGATATTTTGTCCCAAGCAGAACACAACCAATTGCAGATTTCCGTTAATGCAGCCCTCTTTAATCGTCCCGATGGAGTGAATTCATGAATTCCATGCTGCATCCAATTATCCCACTCTCGTCTGATGAACTGGATTATAATAGAAGAGATCGCAACGTTTTTATGTAAGGTATAATGGAACCGAGGGCCTTTTATACACCTCATAGTGCAGTCGACACATGCGTGTTATACGAGCGTACGTATTATGTGAGAAATTCAATGCAGGACTTGCCAAAAATTGCGCTTTATATGCGGGTGCGCGTTACATGCTCGAAAATACGGTAATTGATCAGCACCACACAAGCACAAACTGTAAATAAGTTACACTTATAAATAAATTAAGTATATAACTATTAATGATTGCTTATGACCTCCCTCCATATACATCCCTTCCCCAGAATTTGATTGTATCCAAGTTATAAAGTTGAGATTAAATTGTATTGTTACAATGTAAACAACTGAGTTCAATGTAAACCACCTTGATTTAAGGAAAAGGTGGTATATAAATACTGTTAAATAAATAAATAAAATTAGATGCAAGGCAAAGAGAACATTTTAGAAAAAGCTTGCCGTGGAAGGAAAAACTTCTAATAAAAACATTTTTAAGTACAGTTGAAGCAAAAAAACTGAGAGAGAGAGAGAGTCATTTGGACTATTAGATAACAGAGGGCTAAAAGGTGAACCAAGGGAGAACGTGGAGAGATTTCTTTGCTGTGATATTTACTGAAGAAGTTGTAGGGAAGTTACTCATGCTAGAAATAATATTTAAAGGTGATGCATTAAAAGAATTGAAATAGATTTTGATTTAATACAGCATTCTGAAAAAGTAGAGCAGCAAATTACTTGGATCAGATGGTATACATTCCAGTGCTGAAAGGCCTCAAAAATGAAATTGAAGACCTACTATTAGTAATTTGTAAACTATCATTAAAGTCATTTATAATACCTGAAGACTGGAGAGTGGCCAATGTAACACTAATTTTTTAAAAAAGGATTCCAGGGGTGATCTGGGAAACTACAGCCTGATGTCAGTGTTAGGCAAAATAGTAGAAACCATTATAAAGAACAAAATTACCGAACATACGAGGTATAGATAGTCATACTGTAGTTTAATGGTAGAATGCCAACATGAATTTAGCTAAGGAAGGTCTTGTCTTATTAATCTGTTATATTTCTTTGAAGGTGTGAATAAACAGGTGGATAAAGGTAAGCCAGTTAATATAGTGTACCTGGATTTTCTGAAAGCCTTAGTCAAGGTCCCTCATGAGAGGCTCTTGAGAAAATTAAAAAGCCATGGGATAGCAGATAATGTCAATACTAACTCCTGGTGACCCAGCAGCCCCTGAGTATTCTTGGCAAGGTGTGACTGGAAGAAGATTGCCAGGCCTTTCTTCTGAGGGAATGTTGGATAAAGTGACTTGCCCAAGGCCACAAGGAATATCAGTGGATACTGACGTTGGTCTCTTGGTTACCAGGTTGCTACTTTGACCACTAGAAAGGTGAAGAGTGGAATAATCCAGGAATCTGTGCTGGGCCTGTTGCGTTTTTAACATATTTATAAATGACCTGGAAATGGCAGCAACGAGTGAGGTGCACACCTTCTTTCCTCATCCAAACTCACTACCTGCTTCTCTGATCCTATTCTCACCTGTCTCCTAAGCCCCATCTCCTTCACTGTTGTCCCTTCCGTTTCTCATATTCTCAACCTATCGCTCTCCATTGCAACTGTCCCTGCAGCCTTCAAGCATGCTGTAGTTACACCTCTCCTCAAGAAACCCTCACTTGATCCTACCTGTCCTTCTAACTGTCCACCCATCTCCCCATCGTTTCTATACTACTTGAACGTGCGGTTCACCGCCGTTGCCTTGACTTTCTCTCCTCTCAAGCCCTCTTGGATCCTTCACAATCTGGTTTTCATCCTTTACAGTCTACTGAAATAGCTCTTGCCAAAATCTCCAGTGATTTGTTCCTGGCAAAATCCAAGGGGTTTTTCTCAGTCCTCATCCTTCTTGACCTCTCTGCTGCTTTTTGACATTGTTGACCATAATCTTCTCCTTGATACCCTACCCTTGCTTGGTTTTAAAGGCTCTGTACTATCCTGGTTCTAATCTTATCTCTCTCATCACTCTTTCAGTTTGTTCTGGTACTTCCTCCACTGCTGCTATTCTGCTCTCAGTTGGTGTACACCAAGGATCTGTCTTGGGTCCACTCCTTTTCTCTCTATATACCCAGTCCCTTGGTGAGCTCATCTCTTCCCATGGCTTTTAGTACCATCTTTAAGCTGATGACTCTCAGATCTACCTCTCTACACCTGAAATCTCTCCGGCAATCCAGACCCAGATCTCTGCCTGCCTTTCTGACATTGCTGCTTGGATATCCCACCGCCATTTGAAATTAAACATGACCAAAACTGAGCTGCTTATTTTTCCTCCTAAAACCTCTTCTCCTCTTCCTCCTTTCTCAATCTCTGTGGATAACTCTCTACTCCTTCCTCTTTCCTCGGCTCGCAACCTTGGGGTCGTCTTTGACTCCTCTCTCTCCTTCTCCACACACATCCATCTGATAGCTAAGACCTGCCATTTCTTTTTCTATAACATCAACAAAATCCACCCATTCCTTTCTGAACACACTACTAAGACACTTATCCACTCCTTAATCACCTCCCGTTTTGACTATTGTAACCTATTCCTTGCTGGTCTCCCACTAAATCATCTCTCTCCCCTTCAGTCTATTCAACACACTGCTGCATGGCTAATCTTCCTCCAGCCTCATCATGCTCATATTACCCCTGAAGTCTCTTCATTGGCTTTCTATCCATTTCTGCATCTAGTTCAAACTTCTCCTGCTGACCTGTAAGTGTATTGACTCTGCAGCTTCTCACTACCTTTCCTCTCTTATCTCTCCCTACACCCTTCCTCAGGACCTCCGCTCTTCTGGCAAATCACTTTTATCTGTGCCCTTCTCTTCTACTGCTAACTCCAGACTTCGCTCCTTTCACATTGCTGCTCCTTGTGCTTGGAACAAACTACCCGAGTCTGTATGTCAGGCACCTTCTCTGGCCCTTTTAAATCTAAGCTAAAAACTCACCTCTTCATTGCTGCTTTCAGATCTTGACTCACCTGATCTCCTTTATGTTTCCTTACTATTCTCCCTAGATGTATCCCATATTTACACCTACTGTGCTGTCTGTCTTGACTAAATTGTAAGCTCTGATGAGCAAGGACTGTCTCTTACATGTCTGTTCAGCACTGCATATGTCTTGTAGCTCTATACAAATGCTCAATAGTAGTAGTAGTAGAAGTAGTAGTAGTAGTAAGGTAATAAATTTTCAAGATGACCCAAAATCATTCAAAGTTGTTTAATCACAAGAGAATTGTGAAAAATTGCAAGAGGATCTTGAGAAACTGGGAGACTGGGTGTCCAAATTTAATGTGGACAAGTGCAAAGTTATGCACCTAGGAAACCAAACTACGGTTACATGATGCACGATTCTACATTAGGAACCACCGCCCAGGAAAGAAATTTAGGCACCATCGTGGATAATACGTTGAAACCCTCCACCCAGTGTGCAGCAGTGGCCAAGAAAGCAAATACAGTAGAATGCTAGGAATCAAAAGGAAAGGAATGGAGAATAAAACCAAGGATATTATAATGCCTCTGTATCACTCCATAGTGCAACCGCACCTTGAATATTATGTGCAGTTCTGGTTGCTATACTGTATCTAAGAAAGGATGTAGTGCAATTAGAAAAGATACAGAGAAAGGTGACCAAAATAAAAGGGATGGAAGGATACCTCTACAAGGAAAGGCTTAAAACTGTGATTCTCAAACATATCCTGGGGGTTTCCTTGGCTAGTTGGGTTTTCAGGATATCCACTGAATGCAAATCTATCTCCTGCATATTCATTGTGGATCTCCTGAAAATCCCACTGGCTGGGGAGCCCCCAGGACAGCTTTGGGAACCACTGGCTTAAAATGTTAGTGTTCTTCTACTTGGAAAAAGAGACAACTGAAGGGAGATATGATAGAGGTAATTAAAATAAGTTGAATGGAATGTGTAAACATAGATCAATGATTTACTTTGGGGGTATTCAATTCCAGTCCTGGAGGATCGCAAACCAGTCAGGTTTTCAGGATGTCCATAATAAATATGCATGAGATAAATTGCATATTCATTAGGGATATCCTGAAAACCTGACTGGTTTGCAGCCCTCCAGGACTGGAGTTGGAGATCCCTGAATTTTACTCCATCAAAAACTTTACTCCATCAAAAGGTAGAAGAGTAGGGAACATGCAATGAAGCAACAATGTAGCACATTTACTGTAAATCTAATCAGAGAAAATATTTTTTACTCAATGAGTAATTATACTCTGGAATTTGTTACCAAAGGATGTAGTATAGTTGGGTTTAAAAGAGGTTTGAGCAAATTCCTGGAGGAAATGTCCATAAACCATTATTAAAGTGTACTGAGGAAATTCACTGCTTACCTCTGGTATAAGCAGCATGGAATTTGTCCTTACCCTTTGGAAATTTGGATATTGGATTTGATGGACCTTTGGTCTGACCCAATATGGCATATCTTATGTTCTTATTTAAGTAAGGGCTGGACAAAATGGTTGAAGCTATACTAAACAACATTATTGACCATATCGACAAACATGGCTTAATGGGAATGAGTCAGCATGGGTTCAACAATGGCAAGTCTTGCCTGACTAATTTTTTGATGGTCTAAACTCATAAGTGGATAACAGAGTACCCAGGACCGTACCTAGCCCTGTGTGAGCGGTGCGGCTGCACAGGGTGCAAAGGCTTAAGGGGCGCATTTTAGCTGTCTGCTGTTGCCTGCCGCCGCCACTTTTTCTTCTCTCAGCAGCGGCAGGCAATGACAGACAGCTAAAATGTGCCCCTTAGGCCTTCTCGCCGGCATGCTAAGCAGATCTGTGCAGGGAGGGACAGATCTGCTTAGCATGCTGGTGACTTGCACATCGGGCGCGCCTCTTCTCCCCTGCCGCGGGGGGGGGGGGGGGCGGGGTGCCCGATGTGCAAGTCACACAGGGCGATATTTACACTCGGTACGGCCCTAAGAGTACCCATTAATGTGGAAGGGAATCTTAGAATTGATGTCTAAGTGCAATCTGGTACGTCTAAGCCAGAACATCTGAAAAAAAGCAGGTACGTCCAGGTGCAGACATGATTTCACTAATGTGGACATGCCTGATGTGGACATCTGTGGGAGCATCTACATAGACATCCCCTGAACCATATTTCAAAACCTGGCCATCTAGGATAACCTAATTGTTAGAACAGTAGGCTAGATTCAGGGCAGCCAGAGTTCAAATCTCACTGCTGCTATTGTTGACAGTGTACTGGGGATGATAGCATGCTATCTTTTCTACACCCTCTGGATGTTTTTCAGCCAAAACTAGCACTTTTCAGGTGCCTGGAACAGGTCTAAACTTAGACACAATGCTGGCTGTCCATGGCATTTCTGAGATTAGGTGAGGACATTCAGGTTCCTAGAAATGCCCTGGCCATACCTCCATTCAGACTTGGATATCCTCAAGCTAGGGGCATCCCCAGAACTCACTTCTAAAATGGCTCTGGGGATGTTTCTGTGCTTTAGATGTTTCTATGCCTGTTTTTGGATGTCCAAAGCATGAACGGGGCTCCCAAATGACCTCCAGTGTATTTGGCTTTTAATAAGCATTTGACAAATTCCTTTATGAGAGAGTCATGTGATATTAAGCAATGCCCTTCGTTAGGCTGAAAACTTGTTAAAAGATAGGAAATAGAGAGTAGGACTAAATGGCCAGTTAACAACATGGAATAGGGTCAGTAGTGGAGTGCCCCAAGGGTCTGTATTGGGATCTGTACTTTTTAACATATTCATAAGTTACCTGGAGATAGGAGTGACAAGTGAGGTAATCAAATTTCTAGATGACACAAAATTATTCAGAGCTGTTAAAACAACAGAGGATTTTGAGTATTTGCTGAAGGACCTTGTAAGACTAGGAGTCTGGGTACAAAAATAACAGATGAAATTTGATGTGGGCACATACAAAGTGATGCACATAGGGAAAAATAATGCCAACTATAGGGTTCTGAGTAAGGAGTTGCCATCCAAGAAAAAGATCTTGTACTCATTATGAACAGCACGCTGCAATTTTCAACCCAGTGTGTCATGGCTGCTAACAAGCAAATAGAATGTTAGGGATTATTCAAAAAGGAATGGAGAATGAAATGGAAAATATCATCTTGCATCTGTACAAGTCTATGGTGTGACTGTACCTTGAATACTGTGTGCAGTTCTGGTCACCAAATCTCAAATGGGAGTAGTGAATACAAAATGTTCAGAGAAGGGTGCCAAAAATGATAAAGGAGATAGAATACCTTCCTTCTGAAAAACACTAAACAAAGTAGGGCTCTTTCCTCCCATGGTTTTCAGTACCATCTTTATGCTGATGATTCTCAGATCTACCTCTCTGAGCCTACAACCTCTCCAGGCATCCAAGATCTCTGCCTGCTTATCTGACATTGCTGCTTGGATGTCTCACTGCTATTTGAAATTAAACATGACCAAAACTGAGCTCCTTCTTTCCCCCTAAACCCATCTCCCCTCTTCCTCTCTCCTCTATTTCTGTGGATAGCACTACACACCTCCCTGTTTCTTCGGCTCGCAACCTTGAGGTCATCTTTGCCTTTACTCTCTTTCTCTGCACACATCCAACAGATAGCAAACCCCTGTCACTTTTTACTCTATAACATCAGCAAAATTTGTCCCTTCCTATCTGAACATGCTATTAAGACCCCTATTCACTCCCTACTCACCTTTCGTCTTGATTATTGTAACCTGCTCCTTGCTGGTCTCCCTCTGAATCATCTCTCTCTCCCTTCAATCTGTTCAAAACTCAGCTGCACGGCTAATCTTCTGCCAGTGTCACTATCCTGATGTAACCCCTCTTCGCAAGTCACTTCACTGGCTTCCTATCCATTTCTGCATCCAGTTCATACTTCTCCTAGTGACCTACAAGTGCATTCATTCTGCGGCCCCTCGCTACCTTTCCTCTCTTACCTCACGCTACACTCCTCCTCGGGAACTCTGCTCCTCTGGCAGATCCCTTATAACTGTGCCCTTCTGAGCCACTCCGTTCATTCCATCTCGCTGCTCCATATGCCTGGAACAAACTGCCTTAGTCTGTGCATCGGGCCCCTTCTCTAGCCCTATTCAAATCCCAGCTAAAACCACACCTCTTTGAGGCTGCTTTTGGATCCTGACGTCCTTCACTCTCTTGTTCACCACTTATGTACAGTATATCTTACCATACTCTAGTCCCCAGTTTTGTGATGTTCTTCGTCTTTATTAACTGTAAGCTCTGATGAGCAGGGATTGTCTGATAAACAGTAGTAGTAGTAGTAGGCTCTTCTGCTTGGAGAAAACAAAATTGAGCGGGGATCACATCATGAGTGCAGAGAAGAGGTTAAATAGGGAGTGGTTGTTTAACCTTCCAAACATTGCAAAAACAAGAAAACACTACATGAAACTAATGACCAGCAGATCAAATTGCATAATGTTTTTTTCATGCCGCATGTAATTAAGTTGTGGAACCTGTTGTTGGAGGATGTGGTCAAAGTGAGTGAATGTCTGTAGGATTCAACAGAAGTTTGTATAATTTCAAGGAAAAGCCCATAAAATATTGTCAACCAGCTAGACTTGGGACAGCCATTGCTGCCCTTGGAAATGAAGTATGAGCACAGTGTACCAGGGGTTGTGTGTCTTGAGCCAACATTTGCTTCTGAGATCAGCCGAGATCAAGTTCATTCAGGGCAGCGAGGTATTAACACACAAATGCTGATGCACAAATTAGCTAGCGAATGTAAGAGGCAGCAACCTGTTGGCTTGTTTCCAGGGGTCACCAAAAAGAAAGAAGTAGCCTGTGAAGGGGGAAACTGAGTTCCTGCAGAGGTAAAGAACTATGCAAAAGAGTCGCTATGACTGGACTTCTGACCTTTCACTTTTGAAACTGTTTCTAGAAATGCCCTACCATGAGAGTGGAGAGAAGAAAGGGAGGGAGCTGCCCAATTAATGCTTAATCTAAGAGTCCATAAGGAGGAAAGGAAGAGTGAGGAAGAAGAAAGGCTTAAGCCATTTGAGTATCAGATAACAAACGAGTTTTTGGAGAGCCAGGGAGCCCAAAAATGCCCAAAAGGAATCTAGAGGAAGACGTCCCCACAGCGTGGAGAAAGATTTTAAGCCTATTCTGCATCTCGTATACTGGCTGCCGATAAGAGTGTGAGGCGATTTATATTTAGTTATTTAAAAAATTTATCTCATGCCTATCCCAAATTCTAGGCGAGTTACAAAAATGCATTTATAATTCACACATCATACAAATTACTAAACAATCTATACATACAATGCAATGTGTGCCCTCGAGTCAGTGCTGACTCCTGGTGACCCAGCAGCTCCTGGGTTTTCTTGGTAGTAAATTGCCAGGCCTTTCTTCCGAGGCAATGGAGGGTTAAGTGACTTGCCCCACAAGGAGAGCTAGTGGTAAGCACAAAAACATCAGTAAAAAGCCTGTTGAAAGTAAAGTGCTTATAACTACTTCCAAAAATCAGTAGTGCTGACCATTAATCAACAATATCTTCCATTCTTTTGGTCCAGCTATGGAAAATGTCTGTTCACTCAAGTGCACATCACGAATAGAAGGAACCTCATGCTGTTGGCTTGATGCTTTTGGTTTTAAGGTTAGGCAGGGTTTGATGCAATTGAGTTTGGTCCACCGTTTGAGATCTCAGTACCTGCTAGTGTGTTACATTCTTCTAATCAAAATATGGTGGAGATTCCAGCGGGGTGATTAGTTAAGCAAATGATCATATCTAAATGAGTACTTTTGGTGGTTGACTCTAGTATCTGGAACTTGCTGATGGAGGTTAGGATTGTTACTGATTTGCTATCATTTCAGAAGACATTGAAGGCTCATTTATTTAGACGGGCATTTCTGCATTAAGATGAGGACTGATGGGCTAATGAAGTAGGGTGTGTATATTTTAGGGTTTAGACCCATTATTTGGATGTTGGGGATTGAGAGTCTTGTGGGAGAGGATGGATTGGAGGGTCGTTAAGGGGGTGTCTGGTATTTTACAATGGGTATTTATGATTTGTGCATGTGTCTTTTGAGATATGTTGCATTATTTCTTATGCTGATTTGTTAGTTATTTTAAAATGCTGTGACTGGCAGAATACAAATGTTATTAAACAAATACTACAATATTGCTTTGCACGCAATGAAGCTACAATGTAGCACATTTAAGACAAATCTGAGAAATATTTTTTCACTCAACGCATATCAAACTCTGCAATTTGTGATCAGAGGATGTAGTAAAAGCTGTTAGTGTAGTAAACTGAGTTTAAAAGCAGTTTGTACAAGTTCCTGGAGGAAAAGCATATAAACCCTTATTAAAATGGACCGGGGAAATCCACTGCTCACCTCTGGGACAAGTGGCATGGAATCTATATACCTTTAGGGAACCTGACAGGTACTTGTGACATGGATTGGCTACTGCTGGAAACAGGATACTAGGCTTGATGGATCTTTGGTCTGACCCAGTATGGCATATCTTATTTTCCTATGTTCTTAATAATTGTTTTCGGTAAATATTTATTTCAAAACTCCACTATGGTCTTCTTGACCTTTTATTAGAGTGCCTTGGACCATGAAGTGAAGAATTCAAAAAATCATCACATCGCTCAACACCACCACCTCCCTCGTCAAACCTTGTCCAGTCAGTTGGATTAAAGACATCAAACCTGACCTCACTCCATTCCTTGCAAAACTCACTCAGTGCTCCCTGGTACATGGGTACGTACCAACATGACAAAAAATCTCCTCAATTCGCCCTCTCCTAAAAAAGCCTCACCTTGACCCATCTGACTCCTCTTCTTCCAGACCTATCGCAAGCCTATCTTTTTAATCTAAAATAATTGAGAAAACTCTCCAAATTCAGCTACAAGAATTCCTTGAAACCCATGCTCCACTGGACTCTCAGCAGCATGGTTTCCAACCTCAGCATGGAGTGGAAATCCTCCTAAACTCACTTCTGAACAGCCTCATAAAGGGTACCCAGAACATTCACCAAGGATTTATCCTCTTATTCCTCAACATTTCAGTCGCCTTTGACACCATCAACCACAACACCCTCCTACAGCATCTCCAGTCAATCGGAATACAGGATGCTGTATTAAGATGGTTCCAAGATTACAACAGAACCCAGCAGATAAGAATCGGATCGCTATCATCAACACCATACATTCAAACACAAGATGTCCCCCAAGGATCTACTCTTTCAGCTCTCCTCTTCAACATCTATCTGCAACTCCTCTGCAACATCATCCAAACACACAGCATCAACTACCACTTCTATGCAGATGACATTATGCTCTACACACCATTCAACCTCAACAAGCCATCCTACCATATATTCCAGCAGTGCTTCTGATACATCTCACAATGGCTATCTGCAAATCATCTGTCTATAAACCTCAACAAAACAGAAGCCTTACCCATCACCAAAAATGATTCCTTCACTTCCCTTCCTCCATCATACTCAACAACACAGAAATGCAAATCAAACCAGAAGTAAAGTACCTAGGAATCACTCTCGATAGCCACCTCACATATTTATTTATTTATTTATTTACAGTCTCTTATATACCGCACTATTCAGCATCAGCGCGGTTTACATGGAACAAGATGCTCATTACAGTTAACATGTATGAGTTTACATATAACAGGGGACAGAAACTTGGATAACAGGGGTAACTATTTACAAAACTTATTACATGGAGTCATAGCAAGATCAATCACCATCACTTACACACCTTCATGATTTAGTCTGGATTCTCTGAGTGGAAATTCCTATATCCTTTATCTGGTATCCCCAGTTATCTGATTTGGTGTGTGCAGCAGCCACAGGTCCTCCATACTGTGGTGGATTTCACACTTGGATCCCATGCTACACGTTTTTTGCTGATACCTTAGGCTCCTTCTCCTCCTGAGTACTGGTGACTTCTGCAGATGAAGGTCCACAGTGCTGCTCTGTCAGGTTCCTGGATCTGATGAACTGAAGACTTAGATGCAGGTGCAATTCTTGGAACCTCTTTACAAGCTGAGCTGTTCTCCTGTTAAAGACAGTGGAACTCTGACAGGGCTTCCACAGACTCAGCCCTCTGCTTTCTCTTCCTAGGCACCTGCCCCAAGCCTGTAGTTAATTCTAACTGGTCAGAGTGGCTCCCTTTCTCCCTTCTGAGGTAATGGCTGAATGAAAGAATCACTTACCACCTAGGCAAGACTTCCTCTACATCTCCATGGTGCAGTGGCTGCCTGCCTGAGTTCTGTCTTTGGGCATGGTTTATATATGAAGTGAGATTTTCCCCTACCAGAAGAGTCTTCCTTCAGGATGAAATGACTGGCAGCAAGAACATCCCTTGTTCTGGAAAATATCAGACTTTTCTCTATAGGTTCATGCACTATTTAGTAAAGACATTTGATGGTGCTACTTTCCCCTTAGTACAGAATTCAAGTGGAGGCATATTCTAAGATGTGCATCCCAGCCACCTGTGTGTCCGGTCGGAACTGGACGCACAAAGGTAGACGGGCTTCTGATCCCACGGGGCATGTCTAGCCCCCGCAGGATCAGAATCCCATCTAAGCCTGTGCGTGCAGGCCCAGGTCCAATTCTGATCAGCCTGCATGTACAGGCACCTGCCTGGCTAACTCAATCAAGGCTCCTGAATGGAGCCACAACACCATGGCATCTGGTTGCCATGGCACTGCCACTCCATTCAGTAACCAGAATCCCCGGCCACCACCGACTTCATTCATTCCATGCAGCCTGACCCCCAATTTGGCCTCCCAAGGCCAGGGTTGGGCTGCGGAGAATCTCCAGCACCCACGTCACCCTTTGACATACCCCGGACTGCCGTTCCCCGCCGTCTAAGGGGAACTTATTTCACCTCAGAGGTGGAATAAGTTCCCCGTCTACTCTGCTGGCCCCGGACGTACAGGGCCAACATCAGAATAGGCCCTGTACGTCCAGAGCTGCAGACCGCCCACTGCCTGCCCTAACTGTCTCTGCTCTGCCTCTTTCCCGCCCCCGTCTAGCTTCCCCCTACAAACTCCCTGTTTGTATGGGGAGCTTAAATACACCCCATAGTCTCTACACATAATACATAGCCTAGTTACATATAACAAACAGATCCTTACAAACAACACTATATAATAGATAACGTAACTATAGAGAATCTCTTGAGCAACCTGTGACTGGGCAGAAAATCCTTGGCAAGTTTCTGCCAATCTACAGCACATTTTGCTGCAAACTGTGGTAGGTCGTGGAAGTCATTTTAGAACAGTTGCAAAGCATCTACATATGTAAATAGCGGCATTTACATTTGTAAATGCAATCCGCATGTAAATTCCAGTTTTACAAAGCCACTCTTAATATGTGTAGATACCATGGGATACACAGATTTCAAAAGGACGTGATTTGGCTGATCCAAAAAGCTACATGTATTTCCCATTTTATAATGGCAATTCATGCACATTTTAAAAAACTGTCAGTGTCAGCATTTACACCTGCTCTGAGGTAGGCGTAAAAACGAGGTTACTTACCTGTAACGGGAGTTCTCCGTGGACAGCAGGATAAGTCAGCCACACTTGGTGACGTCCTCCGGCGGAGCCAAGCATACGGAAATGCTCTCTAGAGCTCAGAAAGGTGAGCCTTTCTGAGCCCACCCAGGTAGCCCATCCCACCGGTCCGCCCCCTGGTCCGGCCAGTGTGTTCCTAGCTAGCCATTTCCCGGACAGGGAGCGGATGCCGAGGCTGATCTCCTCCAGGGGAGGTGGGTAGGGATTGTGTGGCTGACTTATCCTGCTGTCCACGGAGAACTCCCGTTACAGGTAAGTAACCTCGTTTTCTCCATGGACCAGCAGGATTGCGTCAGCCACACTTGGTGCCTCCCTAGCTGGAGAATGCTGAGGAGGAGGAGGAAGCCTACTATCGTTAAGGATGGGAGACATGTAGATTAGTGAGAATCTTTAATACGGTAACATAGGTGAACGTGTAACAGCATCACAACTGTAATTAGTGAAATAACATGTCTGTGCAACAACACAATAACTAGTGCAAGGCAATAACTCGTGCAATAAGGCAATAACTCGTGCAATACAGTGTGCAACAACACATAACTCATGCAATATAGTGTGCAACAACACAATCAGTAGTGCAAGGCAATAACTAGTGCAATACAGTGTTTGTGCAATAGGTGAAGGCTTTAGGTGACTTTCCTCACGTCCATTGCAGTGGAGAGAACGGCAGTTCCGAGGGCACAATCGTCAAGGCTTCTGAGGTCGAGGCAGTAGTGCCTTTGGAACGTGAGAGGTGAGGTCCAGGTGGCCGCTCTACAGACGTCCACCAGAGGCACGGAATGAAGGTTGGCAATTGTGGTGGCCATGGCCCTTAAGTTGTGGGGGCCCACTCTTGGCAGGTTCTGCGTGCCTGTAGGGTTGAGGCAGTGGGAAACGCAGGAAGCGACCCAGTGCGCAAGGGTCCTCTTAGTGACAGGCCGGCCTGGCCGGGTGGCGTCGAAGGATACGAACAGTTGTTCACCTTTGCGAATAGGTTCAGTGCGGAGCAGGTATATCCGGAGAGCCCGGAGACAGTCAAGCGTGTGCAGGCGGCTCTCTTCCTCGGAGGCATGGGGTTCCGGGAAGAAAGCCGGAAGCTCAATGGATTGATTCACGTGGAAAGCAGATGCGACTTTGGGTACGAACTTCGGGTTGGTCCTCAAGGAAGCTCTATCGTGGAGCAGTTGTGTATAGGGTGGGTGTGCCACCAATGCTTGCAGCTCGCTGATTCTTCTTGCAGATGTTATGGCCACGAGAAACAGGGTTTTCCATGAGACGTACTTCATTTCAGCCGACTGCAGTGGCTCAAAGGGTTCGTCGGTCAGTCGAAGTAGTACGGCGTTGAGGTCCCAGGATGGGACGGGGCGCCTGAGCGGGGGTTTTAGGTTCGACAGGCCTTTCATGAAACGGTTGGTCAAGGGTAGTGCTGGAATGGAGGTAGCCCCTTCGGGCTGGGCATGAAAGGCTGCAATTGCCGAGAGGTGCACCCTTACGGATTGAGTCTTGAGGCCAAGGTTTGATAGGGAAGTCAAGTAACGAAGAACTTCGTGGAGAGGGCAAGTGGTGGGCTCGAGGCCTTGTCCTGCGCACCAGATGCTGAACCTCTTCCACTTGAGGCCGTAGGACTTCCTGGTGGAGGGCCTCCTGGCCGCTAGGACCACATCCTGCACCTCTGATGGGAGCCGGAGTGAAGACAGGCTCATCCGTTCAACCTCCAGGCAGTGAGAGCCAGGGCTTTGAGGTCGCGGTGCATCGTTTTTCCCTCGTCCTGCGTGAGTAGGTCTGGTCTGAGTGGCAGGCGCTTGGGCTCCGTCACTGCTAGTCGATGGAGGAGTGTGAACCACATCTGACGGGGCCAGTAGGGAGCCACTAGGATGGTGCGTGCCTTGTCGCGAATCAGCCGCTGTAGTGTTGCGGGGATGAGGGGTGTCGGGGGGAAGGCATAGACCAGAGACCACTCCCCCCAAGACACGTCGAATGCATCCGCCGCTAGCCGTTTCCGGGACGGGTGCCTGGAGCAAAATAGAGGGCATTTTGCGTTCTGTTCCGTGGCGAATAGGTCGATGCTCGGGTGTCCCCACTGGAGGAAGAGACTGTGTGCGACCTCCGGGAGTAGTGTCCACTCGTGTGGTTGTAACTGTCTGCTGAGTTTGTCCGCTAAGACATTCTGATCGCCGGGCAGGTAGGAGGCGCGGAGATTGCACCTGTGCGTTAGGGCCAGGGACCAGATCTGTAGGGCTTCCTTGCAGAGTGAGCGAGAAGCGGTGCCCCCTTGTTTGTTGATGTAGAACATGGCCACTTGGTTGTCCGTCTGGATGAGGACGGATTTCTTCTGTACATGAGTTAGGAAGGCTTTGAGAGCGTACTTGATAGCCCTTAACTCGAGGAGGTTGATGTGCAGGAGTTTTTCCTGTGGCGACCAGGCCCCTTGCGTGCTGAATTGCAGAATGTGAGCGCCCCAGCCTGAGTTGGAAGCGTCTGTGGTCAAGGTCACGTGGTGTTCCGGTGGGTGCATGTCCTTTCCACCCGAGAGGTTCTCCGGAACCGTCCACCAGTGTAGATGAGTCTTGATACTGGCGTTCATGGGGATGCGGGTGGAGAGGGGTTGCGAGTGCTGGTTCCAGTGGGCACGCAGGTGGCCCTGGAGAGGCCACATCCGCAACCTGGCGATGTGGATGACAGAGGTGGTGGCAGCCATGTGGCCTAGAAGGCGTAGGATGGATCTCGCTGTAGCGGTCTCCGCAGAAGCCAAGCTGGTCGCAAGTGAGGTCAAAGCCACTAGCCTGCATGGGGGAAGGAAGGCCTTCGAGAGTCGGGTGTCGATCTCTGCGCCGATGAAGTCCAGCTTCTGTGAGGGGGTGCGATGCGACTTGTTGAAGTTGATCACGAAGCCCAGTGCAGATAACAGGGACTCGGTTATCCTCAGAGATTCCTGAAGCTCCGTCGCAGAGGGGGCTGTTAGGAGCCAGTCGTCCAGGTAGGGGAAGATGGATACGTTCTGTTTGCGGAGATGCACTGTGGGTACTGCCACGCACTTGGTGAACACCCGTGGAGCCGGTGACAGTCCGAAAGGAAGGACTTTGTACTGATAATGCTGGCCCAGCACATTGAAGCGAAGGTATTGCCTGTGCGACTTGTGGATGCGGATGTGGGTGTAGGCGTCCTGTAGGTCCAGGGATGCCATCCAGTCGCCGGGCTGAATGAGGGGCAGGATGGAGTTCAGAGAGTACATTCTGAACTTCTCTTTGATGATGAACTTGTTGAGCTTGCGGAGGTCGAGGATAGGGCGGACCCCGCCTGTCCGTTTGTGAATGAGGAAGTATCTGGAGTAGAAGCCAGAGTTTATCTCGTCCGGCGGTACCTGTTCTATGGCATTGGAGGACAGCAGGTGCATTAGCTCTGCAGCCATAGCCAGGCGCAGGTGTGGAGGTGTTCTGCTGATTGGATGGTTGCTTTGGCATGGTGTTGATTTGAAGCGCATTCGGTATCCCTCTTGGATGATTTGGAGAACCCATGGGTCTGAGGAGATGGGTCGCCACTCCCTGATGAAGTAAGTCAAGCGGCCTCCGACGCAGGTGTCTGCTGGAGGATAGGCGTCAAAAGGATGGCCTACTTTTCGCAGGGGCTGGGTTGCTCTTCTTCGGTTTACGGTCCCGCTGGGAGTTTCGCTGGTGAGCGGGTCCGGTGTAGGAGTTGTTCCTATACTTGTTAGGCTGCCATTTCCTGTTGGGGTACCTCTTGTTGGAAGAGTAGTAAGATCGTCTCTGGAAGCTGCTTTTGTGTGTTCCACTGTGGCGCTCGTAGCCGTCCTCTGCGAGGGTTTGCAGGGTGGTACAGTGCTCCTTCATGTCATTGACGGTGTCTTTTACTTTTTCCCCAAAGAGAGACTCACCGGAGCAGGGCGCATTGGCAATGGCATCATGGGTGTCTTCCCTCAGGCCAGAGGCTCTCAGCCATGCCCAGCGCCTTGCAGATATAGCCGTACCAGCGGTACGCGAGGCCGTGTCAAACGAGTCAAAGGTTGCGCTGGCCAGGTGCTTACTGCACTCAGACATATCGGCGAGGGCACTGGAGAATGGAGGCAGCGCTTCCTTCGGGAGGGATGCAGACGCCGTTCGCAAGGTTGCCATGCAGGAGTCAAGGAATAGTACTTGCTGGAATTGGTGGGCTGCAATTTTTGCATTAAGCATTGCCCCTTGGAATATCTTCTTCCCGATGTCATCGAGGAGTTTATTGTCGCGGCCCGGGGGGCTATTGGCGTGAGTGCGTGTGGATTTGGTGCGCTTGAGCGCTGAAGACACGACAATGGAGTTGTGTGGAAGCTGTGGCAGAGAAAATCTAGGTACAGGCTTTACCTGATATTTGAAGTCCAGGCGTCTGGGGAAGGGTCTACCGGACGCCGGCGTCTGCCACAGTCTGGAGTGGTTGTCCAACAGCCTTTGGTGCACGGGCAGTGCGAAAGTAGGTTTTGGTGCAGCGAGGTATTTCAGAACCTCTGGAACTGTCTCCCCCGATGCATCGGTAATATTTAAAGCGAGGGAGGAGGCAAGTTTGACTAAAAACTTGGGGTACGTGAGGTCCTCCGCTGGCGGGGGCTCCTCAGTCTCAGCTGTCTGCGTCTTCTCCGAGCTTGTAAGCTCCATGGAAGCCGACCCCACCACTGCTGCTTCTATGTCCTGGTCTTCGGCGGTGGTGTCAGGGGAAATATCTTCCCTGACTGGGATCGGTGAGTGTGCACGGGAGGGTTCGTTGGTCCTCTCATCAGGTGTGGAGGTAGGCGCTGTCTTTCCGTGCTCTGTGCGCGTGGTCTCAGCGTCGGGTGGCGAGGCATGTGCCGTGGGAGTTGCTGGGGCAGACTGCCGCAGAAGCTGGGTTAGCAGGTTGAGAATAGCAGAGGAATTGCTGAGGCTGGATCTGCTGCGGCGAGGAGAACCCCGATTCCCATAGCTGCCGCTGCGTGAGCGGTGCCTGCGGTGTTGGAATCGGTGGCGGTGGTGCCCGGAATGTCTGTGACGTTTTGATCGGTGAGGTCTGTGACCCGAGTCACTGCTGCTGCTGTGTCCTCTGTCTCTGTTCCGCTTCCTGCGGTGGAGAGATCTGTGGGCTGAGGCACTCCTGCTGTGGCTGTTATCCAGCCACAGGGGGTGGGTAGTGGGGTTAACCGCCTCCGTGGCTTCCCCCAGGGCATTTGCAAGGGGCTGATCAGGCCTACCTTCCTTCTCGACGAGGATCCCCGCGGCGATCAGGTTTGCCGGAACGAGGAGCTGCCCACAATCTGCAGAGGAGGCACGGTGCAGAGCATCATAGTCGCGCAGACCGGGGCTTCCGGGGTCACTGCAGTGCAGGCCCGGACTTCCAGCGGGGCCGGTAAAGGAGGCATGCCGAGGAGCGTCGTTGCTGCGCTGACAGGGACCTCCTGCAGAGCCGGTTTGAGAGCGATGCTCAGAAGTTCCGGGGTTTGAAGCCACGCCCCCCGTGTGGGCGGAGTTGGAGGACCCGGGTCGGGGCTGGGAGGACTGCCGGCTATTGCCATTTTGAACAGCGTGGTTTTGAGCTCCAGGAGACCACATGGTAGGATAGAGTGCCGAACCGGCCGGAACATCGCTAAGGGTAGCAGGGCTTACCTCCGCGGGACCGCGGTTAGCTGCGCTTGGTCCCGGAGTAGCAGGATGATGATTCCTGTGCCCGGAGCTGTAGACAGAGGCCCCACATGGCGTGAACAGCTGGGAGGGATTGTCGGAAGGCACGGAGGCTCGGCAGAGGATGGAGGCCCGTTCAGGCACATCCTGGGCCGGCGGAGGGTCAGCGTGGGGAGCAGATTTGCAGATCTCCCGGTACCCTTTTTTCATCTTGCCGCAGTGGGAGCATCCTTGAGAGGTAAGATTCTTATTGCCACAACAGGGGCATTTCTTAGCCTGATACTTAGGCATTGCTGGCAGAAAAAACCCCCAAAGAAATAAACAAAGAGAGCAGAGAGCAGAAGTCCGTCTTGCTGGCAAGGCAGAAGAACAAGAACTGGCCGGACCAAGGGGCGGACCGGTGGGATGGGCTACCTGGGTGGGCTCAGAAAGGCTCACCTTTCTGAGCTCTAGAGAGCACTTCCGTATGCTTGGCTCCGCCGGAGGACGTCACCAAGTGTGGCTGACGCAATCCTGCTGGTCCATGGAGAATGTCAGCTACCCGCCCATTTGGTCTTAGACTCTCCACTAGTGACTGAGGGGCAATCATGCTTACCTCCTTGACATCTAACATCACCTCAAAAAACCCCCAAAAAAACAGTTATTTCACTTGCCTCCTCAGTTCACTCCTCTTGTAAGTGCAGTCTTGTGAAATTCGGTACAAAATGCCAACAAATTCATGTGTATATTCTGAAATGGGCACCTACATGTGAAACTGGCACACACATATTTATTGACCAGCATTCAGATGTGTAAAGCCCCTCGCGATGCCCCTCTTTTTTAGAATGTGTAGTATTGCGAAATCGATGCAGAACGAAAGGAGTCTCCTTTTCAGAATGTGTGCATGAACGTACATTTGTGCGTACTTCTGGATTTTAGAAAATGATACCCGCTTGGATTCCTTTGAACTCCTTGACATGCCCTCAAAATTTGATGTGAATAGTACACTAAACTCAAGTTATTAAGTGGTGAGCAGCGGCGAAGAGGGGAGACTTACAAAGATATGCACAGATACGATCTTATAAGCCTTCTTCCCTTCAGAAAGTAGGCTAAAAGCTAATAATTTCCTCAAGGAATATAAAAAATATCAGAACTTAAAAGGAGATCTTAATAATTTGGTCTATTTAATGAACAAGTGTTCACAGATATCTCAAATATATAAAAATAATTCCTAGCTGCAGCACATCACTTCCCAAAAGCACCAGCCGTAGAAAGCATGGGGAAATTTACTGCCTGCTGCACACTAAGGAAACATTCTATGTAAAACTTGCAAAACAATCCAGCAAAACACGTCTCTGAAGTGGTACACTAGAGCACACTATTATTTATAATCACAACTTTTGTATAAAGGCAGAGGGAAGATTTATGCACAAGGACACATGGGAGCGATTTTGCAGAAACTCAGAGGTGGGGAGTTTTTGTGAGGCTCATTATTTGCCGTTTTTCTGAGACTTAGGGGCTTGTTTACAAAGCCGCGGTAGCGGTTTGCGATCGTAATCGGAGCCGCGGCCCCATTGATTTCAATGGGGCCGCGGCTGCGATCGCGATCGCGAACCACTACCGCGGCTTTGTAAACAAGCCCCTAATTGTAGGGAACTCGTCCTGTCCATTAATCCCAGCTCTCCAATAGTTCATTCTTAATTCATATAAAAACAGCTGAACAACATTGCCATGCTCAGGAATTCATTACAGGAGGATGCAGTTAAAGCTGTTAGTGTAGCTGGGTTTGAAAAAAAAGGTTTGGACAAGTTCCTGGAGGAAAGGTCCATAAACCGTTATTAAAAAGGACCTGGAAAATCCACTGCTTACCCCAGGATGAGCATTGTGGAACCTGCTGCCTTTTTGGGAACCAGCCAGGTACTTGTGACCTGGATTGGCCACTGTTGGAAACAGGATACTGGGATTGATGGACCTTGGTCTGACCCAGTATGGCATATCTTATCTTCTTAGGCAAAAATCTCACATACAGTATCATTATCCAGCTCACCTACTTACCCCATGATTTTGATCGACTCTCCAGCTGTTCTCTCTAGGTTAAGCCTCGCTTCTGATGCTGCTGCTGTTCTGCTGCTGTTGGTGTGGCAGCTAAGCACTGCTTTATAAAACACTGATCACATGACTGCAAGAGCAATGCAGAGAATGGAAACTAGAAAGTGAAACTGAATGTAATGCAGCTCCCGAAATGAAAGAGCCAGACAGCTTTGGGAAAACGAAACTCTTCCCGATTGCAGTTTCAGTGTCTTGTTTATGTTTGATCACTCGGCTGAGCACAATGTACTAAGCAACTCCAGATAGCTGACCTAAAGTAAGAGATGCAGTTCAATATAGTAACCCTGAAGTCGTCCAAGGTTACGTTGGTCAAATGTTCCTTGCTTCAGCAACGTTAATAGCTGGACTTAGCAATAAGTGTTAATAGGCGTTTGCAACCACTCAGATGGCTAAACAGACATTTAAGACTCTATCACATCTACGGTCAACTTTCTACAGACCATAACTGGACACACCTCTCGGGTGGAGAGGGGCAGCTCTGATCCTGAAAATTTAGAGGAGGAGGAGGGGAAAATCTGCTGTAAAGGTAAATCTTCCCAGAGCTGGCCTCAGAGCTGGTTCAAGGTGTTGGCGCCCTAGGCAGACCTTAGGTTTTACACCCCTTGCTGTCAAAATGTATTGTTTAACTTTGAATGCCCTTCTCTTTGCTGTCTCCCCCACAGAAGTTGCCACTCTAGGCGATGGCCTCGTTTGTGTCGGCCCTGCCTCCTCCCATACTCTCTCCAGCTTCCTCATTATCCATTCCTTCTCCATCTCCCCAACCCCCTCCCCAGCCTTGGCACCCCTCCTTCCTTTCCCCTGCTTTCTTTCCTCTTGGCATATGCCAGCATGGCAACTTTCTCCCATCTTCAGAATCAGCTTCCCGGCACCTTTCTCCCAAACCCAGTATAAAACCCTTCTCCCAAAATCAGACCATTCCACTGCATAGACCACTATCAGCCCCCTTCTCCCGACCCGAGCAAGATCCTTCTTTTAACATGATGCCCCATTCTTTCATCTTCCCATCCACCAGCATCAAACTCATCGTCTCTCTCTCTCTGTCCCCCACCGACACCTCCTCCCAGACCCAAATCCAATATCTCCCCCTCTTTCTCTTCTTCCTCCCATCTACTATCTTCCACTTCTACCCTCCTCCCCTCACCTCCCCTGTGGTCCAGCATTTCCTCCTCTTTCTCCCCTATCTGCCCCCCCCCCCCACCATGGTCAATCACCTCCTCTCAAACCTCTTTTGCCACCACAGTAGTAACTACAGAAGAACCAATGACAGTGCACCTCACATCACAGAGAAGAGTCTTCAAGCGGATGCACCCTTGAAGGCTCTTCCGTGTCCCACTCTCATGGCAACAGGAAGCATGCATTGGGAGGCGGGGCATGTAAAAGCCTTCAATCTTGCATCCGCTCAAAGGCTCTTAGTGGCAGCATATATTATTGTTGCTTCTTCTGCCCTTTCCACTGCAGTGGGGAAAAGGGTTTGAGGTAAGTGGTAGATCATCAAGAGGTTGTAAGAAGCAAGATGTGGCAGCAATAGTGTGGCCTGCCCGCGCCCAGGCCTAGCATTTGTCTTGACCTGACAATATAGTGTCCGGTTACAACTCATAACTGTACATTGTACAAATGACAGTAAAAACCATGCAGATGTTTGCTCTTCTTACATCAAGTTCCTTGTGGACACTTTTTCACTTATTCTAAATACTAATACATTTTTTTTAATTAAATTAAATTAGAGTGACTTATAAGGTGACAGAGTAATGTAGCGGCAGAGCGCAAACAATCCAATAATACCAGGAGTCTGTTCAGAAGGTCCAAATCATTTATTTGTGCACAAGACTCAAGCAGAATCACATTCAAAATGGCTGAGCAATGGCTGCTAGTAAAACAACAACTTTTATACTGTTCTTTCCCATTCTGGACATAGGCAAACTTTTCATTGGTCCCGGTAACCCTTCTTTCACCATCTATTGGTCCCGGTACCGTTACGTAGCTATCCAATGAGGGCCCTTGACTGGGCTCAGCACCTGTTTCCCCCCCTTACAGTCTCAATTACAATGGTCAGTTCTTCAACTTTGATACTTTTCTCCTCCAAGGTCGCTAACCAGCTGGAATATGTGGGAAAGCAGGGCACTGTAACCTTTCTCTCAACAGAGTTAATTAATTCCATAGAAGCTTCACACATCTTATCAGTTCCAATTAAAGCTGTTTACTGTCTTTTCTAAGTTTTGTTTCTGCTTAGCTATGTTCAGTTAAGCTGAGTTAAGTTTCAATTCTATAGAGGCAATATTGGGGGGGGGGGGGTTTCATTCCTCTGGGCCTAACCACAGGCTTCATTTACAGGTCAAGCTGCTTCAGCCTGTCTGTTTAGTTCAAGCAGCATGGATCATAGGCCTTCGCCTACCACATTCCCCCCTTTGATTAATTTCACCCTAATGTGAATAAGGGGTGAGATCTAAATCACTTAATTACACTGTAGTTGGGTTTTTACCAATGGTACCAGGAGTAGGGTGCCATAAGGCTAAAATCTTAGTAGCAGTTTTACGTTCTACGGTATTCTCGATCACACTGTTAATAGAGCGCATACAGCATGGGATTATACATGGTAACAATAGAAACAAAGCTACAAATACTAATATTATCATGACAAAAGTAGTAAGTCCCCCCAGGCCAGAGAAGATAGATTCGAACCAGTGAGCTCCCGACACCATCAGCAGCTCTCCCCTTTCCTGGGGATCGAGCCACCGACAGCGGGAGGAGCCTGCAGCCCAGAGAGGCCCAATTGGGAAGGGCACGAGGCCTACAAAAGACTCGCGCCATCCGGCGTGCACCCTCTGAGCTCCCGACACCATCAGCAGCTCTCCCCTTTCCTGGGGATCGAGCCACCGACAGCGGGAGGAGCCTGCAGCCCAGAGAGGCCCAATCGGGAAGGGCACGAGGCCTACAAAAGACTCGCGCCATCCGGCGTGCACCCTCTGAGCTCCCGACACCATCAGCAGCTCTCCCCTTTCCTGGGGATCGAGCCACCGACAGCGGGAGGAGCCTGCAGCCCAGAGAGGCCCAATCGGGAAGGGCACGAGGCCTACAAAAGACTCGCGCCATCCGGCGTGCACCCTCTGAGCTCCCGACACCATCAGCAGCTCTCCCCTTTCCTGGGGATCGAGCCACCGACAGCGGGAGGAGCCTGCAGCCCAGAGAGGCCCAATCGGGAAGGGCACGAGGCCTACAAAAGACTCGCGCCATCCGGCGCGCCCGCGCCTGAGGGCCTCGCCAGAGGGCCCTTTGGCGTGGCCCTTAGGCGGGGACTAAAGAAGGGGCACCAGAAGACTGCTGCACGACAAACAGCTCCAGACGGCACACTCATACAGCACTCCCATCCAGCCACGAACAACAATGCTGGTCAGTAACCCCGAACTAACTACATTCTGATCTGTCAAGATCACATTTGAACAGCACTAAATGACGTGACACTTTCAATGATCTATTGTCAGGCTACCTCATCTCACAAAGTCACCTCTAGCCTTTTAAACTATGCCGTATCATCTCAGTATTGCTAGTTCCCTGCCTGAATGTCAATATAGTCTGCAAGCCTAGAATATTTTGTACTGTCTCAAGATTACACATCTCATCAAATTAGTCAATGCCACAGCATTTAAACTATGTCAATATAGGCAGCTAGCCTGTAATATTTGTTGTACCGTCTCAGTATTGCAAGCTTCCCTACTTGAATGTCAATATAGTTGCTAGCCTGTAATATTTCTTGTACCACCCCAAGACTGCACATCTCATCAAAATTAATCAATGCCACAGCATGTAAACTGTAATTGTTTAATCTTGCATCCTCGTAGAACTGCTCTCACATTCTGAAGGATACCCTCTCTATACTGTGCCTCATATCTGCACTATCTACACCTTACTACTCCAACATCGCTCTTCACCACCTCGTAGCCACAGTCTATCGCACGCAATCCAAACCATTAGAATGGCACTCCAGGTCGCGGTCATTCTTAGCTTCTACCTTCTCACCCACTGGCTTGGAACCTCCCAGGCCCTTTACACGTCACATGGCAAGATTCCAATCCTGAATAGCCATGGAAAAAGATGGAATGGTCCCCCATACTTCAACCCAGGAAATGACTCGCACACGCGCCACTCCCACCTGATACATGTTGCACTCCAGATATCCAAAACACCCAGCCAGGAAAAACCTCTGAGATGCCGACCCCTAAAATGTGCCATCATCAACGCACGCTCCATCCGCAACAAATGGCCTGTGATCCGAGACTGTATCTCATTTTATGACCTTGAGATACTCATGATAACTGAAACATGGCTCTCCTCTGAAGACAACGTCCTCCTCAACCAACTTCTACCCCCCAATTTCTCCATCCACACGAAACATCGGGAAAACAAAAAAGGAGGAGGGGTTCTCATAATCTCCAAATCAGACCTCAATTTCCACATTGTGGACTCCTCTAGCACAAACAACTTGGACATCCTCTCGGTTGCAAACCAACAATGCTCCCTCAACTTGCTGTATAGAACACCTTCTTCCTCTCCAGATGACCTGCCAACCATTATTGACCTTGCAGCTAACACACTCAATCCCAAGAAACCAAACTGGATAATGGGTGATTTCAATCTCCCTTCTTTACCCCAAAACCATGCAAATGCTTTCCTTGAAGCAATGGAAGACCTGGGATTCAAACAAATCATCAACGAACCCACGCATACAAAGGGGAACATCCTAGACATGGTATTTACTCCACACCCAGTCATGATCCAAAACAACAATCCTCCAGTATCAATCGTAGAGGTACCCTGGTCTGACCACAAATTGATCATTATCCAGATACCCATCAACATTGACCAGCCAGACAGAAGCCAACACACAAGCAACACCTCTAGAACTGCCACCAGATGCTTTCGCCCCTTCGATAGGGAACACATCCTTTCAGAGATCCCATCACTCCTCAACTATAGCTCACCAGACCTTGATGAACTAATCTCTCAATGGAACTCCAGCCTGCTTGCCTTATCACAACGCTCAACCCCGAAAAATACAGCAAGGACAAAAAAAAGTTCCGCCCCATGGTTCTCCCCCGAGCTACGATCCTCTCTCGCACAACTACGTAGACTTGAACGCCGATGGCGCCGATCGCACTCAGATGATGACCAGACTGCTTACCGCACCCACCTTGCAATACATCGTGAAACAATCACTACTAAAATGAGACAATACCATACCGACACCCTAAAAAGGTCTCTGAATAAACCACGTGACCTTTTCAACTTGGTCAAAGCCCTCTCAAAGGAACCATCTCCCGAACAACATAGTGAGATTCACCCGCAAGAATTTGCCGATTACCTGCAATCCAAGATCGTGCAAACTAACAAAGTATCAGTAATTTCATACCAAGATCCGACGGGCCTATCCCCACTGAACATACTCTCCACACCATCCACTAAATCTATCCAGAACACCATAGCAACCCTCAACACCTCTACTGCTCAGACTGACCCATGTCCAGCGTTTTGGATCAAGGAGCTACGTGATGTGTTCAGCCCCATCATCGCAAATATAATTCAGATCTCCTTCACAACAGGATACTTTCCCACTTCACTCAAGCAGACCTCCATTAGGCCCCTACTGAAAAACCCCAAACTAGACCCCCCAAAGAGTTGACTCTTATCGGCCAATAGCCAGCATCCCGCTATTAGCCAAAATAATTGAAAAAGAGGCACAACGGCAAATTCAGGACCACATTGATGCTGCTGCTCCCTTAGACAACTGTCAACATGGCTTCAGAGAACATCATGGGGTCGAGACACTACTCACTGCTCTATTCAACGGCATCATCACAAGAATTGACAACGTCCGTCAAGGTTGTGTGCTTATATTCTTAGATATAGCCGCAGCATTCGACTCCGTCAGCCACGAAATACTCCTCGAAAGATTGAAAGAGAAGGGAATCTGCAACAGTGCACTAGGATGGTGCAAATCTTATCTGGATGGCAGATGGCAATATGTGAAGTCTGGATCAGAAGAGTCGATACATTTCCATCAAAAGCAAGGGGTACCCCAAGGCTCCTCACTATCCTCCTTACTCTTCAATATTTACATGCAACCCATCTGCAATATCATAAGATCATTCAATGTGAACTGCCTGATATATGCAGATGACATCCTCTTATACATGCCTTTCTCCACAACTCACATGGACCTGACCCCACTCACGGACTGCTTCAATGCAGTTTCAACTTGGCTCCAATCACAGAACCTACGCATCCAACATAAAAAAACTGAAGTGCTATTCATCACCAGAGACCCCAACTTTACTCCCCCATCCCACGTCAGTGTCAAGGAAGCCGACCTGCAGACTAAAGAGGCAATAAAATACCTGGGAGTAACTGTCGATCAACGACTGGACATGAAAAGCCATATAAGCAATATAGTCAAAGCTGTCTATTTTAAAATCCGTTCACTCAAACACCTACGCGCCCTGTTGGCCCCAGAGGATTTCCGAACCATATATCAAGCGCTTATCCTGCCACATTTCGACTTTGCAAATGCCATCTTACAAGGGCTTCCCCAATCCACACTAGCCCCCTTACAGTTGGCCATGAATGCCGCAGCCAGGGTCATCTACGGAGCTTCCAGAAGCGACCACATAACTCCCATTCTCAAACAGCTGCACTGGCTACCTATTCATGGGAGGACCACCTTCAAAACCCTCCTATTAACATTCAAGGCAATCAAAGGCATTTCCTCCCCCTCACTTACGCATCTTTTCCACATGGTACCCCCCAACAGATCGAGAAGAGCAACAGCTATCAACCTGCTAATCACACCAAAGGAATCGACAAAGTGCAACAAGACAACCACAAACAGAGCGTGCAGTTTCTATATCCCTAGATGCTGGAATGCTCTACCCCCTGACATTAGGGCCATAACCAATCTATATCAGTTCAGGAAGGCACTCAAAACCTACCTCTTCATCCAATACTTCCCTGATGACCTTTGAGCCTAGTTATCCCTCTCAAGAAATCACCCCTCTAGAGATGCCCCCTTACTTATGATCTGATTTTACCTATCCTGCAGTGTAAATAGCTTATGTACATAGTTAACCTGTTATCCAAGTTTTTTTTTTTCCCTGTTCAATGTAAAACCAGACACCTTGTCGTCATGGTAGTTATGTTATGATGTAAACCGCGCTGATGCCGAATAGCGCGGTATATAAGAAACTGTAATAAATAATAAATAAAATAAATAAATAAATTAAGACCATGCCAGGTCTGTACTGGCACATAAGCTTGTTTTCGCATGTTTTCAGCAATCTCTTCAACTACTTGACCCTTGTCATCTATCTTCAAACAACAATTGGTTAAATTCAACTTACCACATACTCCTCCTTCAGCTGCTAACAAATAATCTAGTGCCAAGCGATTCTGATATATGGCAGTACGCATTTGTGTGCTTTGTCTAGCTAGAAGTGTAAGTGCTTGACTAGTCTCATTAGTAATTAGTTCAACCACTGCTTGTAAACGTATGATACGGTTGATCATATACACAGGGGTCCGGTATCCCCAAGTGCCATCTTGCTCCCAAGTGGCTGGTCCATAATAGGCAATAATTCTCTCAGGTGGCCAGTCTTCCCCTTCCCATCTCTCCCATTTGCCTATCTTCAAAGCTGCTCTTTTCTGTCTCTTGGTATAGACTGGGTAACCTAATTGTTCTCCATGTTCTGTGGGTAACAGAAAGAAAGAAGGTCGGATGGTTCCTAAGACACATGCCCCTCCCCAGTGAATAGGGAGTCGAGCGTATGCTCGGGTTCCACAGATCCAATACAAGCCAGGTGGGGCTTGCCAGGCATGAGGCTGGGCAAGGTTAGTCCATAAATCAGCAAGCTCAGGGAATTTTGATAATGGGTTGGTAGGTTCAGATGCATTAACTTCTGACCACCAGGATGTCTGTTTCGTGGTGTCATTATAAAACTTCTGGCTAAGACAGACGAGCTGTCCTACCTTCAAGGTGAACTGGGGTCCAGTTCGAGCATAACACAGACGTCCAACTATTGGGTGTGCTAATACCCATTCACTGGTGGTCTTGTGCTGCTCTGTCTGATTGTAGGCTATTGAGTAATTCAGTTCTTGGGCCTCCCAAGGCCACTGATCACCCATCCTAGTTCCTCCGCAGAAGTAACAGTCCGAAATGTGGAGACTGGATACGACTGCTCCAGCTAACTCTAAGAACAAATTCTGTGAGGGGTGGGGGATATCAAACTTATTTACATGCATGGTTTCATAGAAAGTATTGTGTATATGGTATCGTGATGAAAGATGGGCCTGGGTATTCAATCTGATATATACAATGGTTCCAGGATCTGACCCAGAGCCTGCAATGCGTAATCCAAATTTATACCCTTGTTTCCATGCACTGGGATTCATTATGTGTAATTCTAATGGGTTACAGGCACCCTTCTTACATTTTTCTGGATTCTTTAGAGAGGGATTAAGTAGGGCTGCCATTCGATTATCCCTGGTATTCTCTACATACCAGTCTTCCATATAGCATAAAACACACATTCCCACTTTGGGCAATAGTAGTCTTTAACTGGTGCTGTGCTATATTCATTTGCTAAAACTCGTTTACCTGTACATGCCCCCCACCCGGTGGTTCCTTCTGGACACATATATTTATGATCATGATAATATGCTTTTTCCCAGTTAGCACAATGGGACCGACCATCCCTATTTATAGCGTCGCAAGCATCAAAATACAAAACAGCACCCTTCGTAGGGTCAGTGAGTGGGGGTGTGGCATTGAGTAAAGCTCCATCTGCATCATCCCATCGTATTTCTAGAGTATAATAGGATGGGTTCTGATGTGGGTTAAAACAAACTTTAGTATCTCCCTTAGTACAAACGTTCAGTTCAGTGGTGTTGTATATACACCGGCTCACTGTACCAGTACAGGTATAGTAAGAATGATAAAGCAAAGTCTGAGTTACTTTCATCCCAGTCCGAGTAGAAGTAATGCAGGCAGTACATGGGGGTAAAGCGAGAACAAGTTCAAATTCCCCCAGACAGGCAACCAGGACAAAATAGAAACAAAGATGCATGTTGATTGTAGTCCGTCTGATTCGCCGCTGAAAAATCTTGACCTCGACGTCCGCTGATTCTTGACACAAAGCTGACCCGTTTGCTAATGAAGCAATTCAACGGGTGTCAATGTTGATTGAAGATCCTCAAATTGTCCGTTGTAGCCAACTTACCAATCGTAGCTGGCCTGAAGAAAGTCTGTAAGTACAAAGTTATTCAATGAAGAAACAAGTATTTTTGCTGTGTTGGAGACAGCAATCCTCTTCGAAAGACTTGTCAACTGTAGAACACTGTAGTTCATAAGTGTCCCAAAGGAGTTCTAGGTTGCTGGTTGCCGCCGCAGGGTAAGATGCAAAGGGATGTCAGGATGTGGCTCTGCTGTCCACTGGTCTGGATCTGGGACTGCTGCTGGCTTGACTCTGCTATGATGAATCCAGGAATCGATTTCTGCTACCTTTACTGCAGTTGGTGTAGACAGGATGACGGTGTATGGTCCCTTCCAATGCGGTTCCAGCGGTGTCTTCTTCCAATCTTTGATCCACACCGAGGTACCAGGCTTGTAGGGATGCAGGGGTTCCGTCAAATTGATAGGCAACTGGTCCTGTATCCACGTATGAAGAGTCTGCAGAACAGAACTAAGAGCTAGAAGTTCTTGTCTGGTTATTTCTGAACCAATCTGTGGCAAACTACCTTTTACTCCCTGCACTATCGGTGGAGGTTTGCCATACATAACTTCAAAAGGGGAAAATCCTGATGATTTCACAGGAGCTGAGCGTATTCTAAGTAAAGCTATTGGGAGAACCTGGGGCCACTTTAGGTGTGTCTCCTGACATAGCTTGGACAGCTGGGATTTCAAAGTTCTATTCATTCGCTCAACTTTCCCTGAACTTTGGGGTCTGTATGCAGTGTGTAACTTCCACTGTATCTGTAAGGCACTTGCTAACTGCTGGGTAATTTGAGATACAAATGAGGGTCCATTGTCTGACCCTATTACTGCTGGTATTCCAAATCTGGGGATAATTTCTCTTAACAAGACCTTGGTAACTTCTCGGGCTTTTTCAGTCCTGGTGGGGAAGGCCTCCACCCACCCAGAGAAGGTACAAACCAGAACTAATAAGTAACGGTATCTGCTAGCTTTTGGCATCTCGGTAAAGTCTACTTGCAGGTGGTGCATGGGGGTAACACCTCCTGACTGAACTTGGGGTGGTGGCGTGGGACCCTGTTTGGCATTATTCTTGGCACAAATTAAACACTGGCGGGCTACTGAGGCTGACAAGGCTCCCAACAGAGCAATACAAAAGTGTGGTTTGAGTGCTTTTTCCATAGCACTTTTCCCATAATGTGTGGCTTGATGAAAGGCCTTGACGAAGGCTGGTCCCAATGATTCAGGGATCACTATCCGTCCTGGGGGTTGACTGCCCTCTGGTGGTGGCAGCTCAATCCACCCATCATGTTCCCTGTAAATAGTTATTTCCAAGTTATAATGCCCTGTTCAATGTAAGTTCAGTTTGTTCAATGTAAACCGCACTGATGCAGAATAGCGCGGTATATAAGAGAATATAAATAAATAAATAAATAAATCTTTCAGTACTCCCTTTTCTTTATCACAGTAGTAGTCCAATTCTTTGGTGGTATATCGTGGTGTCCATAAATTAAGGGGTACAGGAAATAATACTGCTTGTACTGGTATGGCTTGCGATGAAATTTGGCCTGTCATAGCTGCTTTACGTGCTGAGGCATCAACAAATCTGTTTCCTTGGGCAACTTCTCCTTTCCCTGTTTGGTGTCCTCGGCAGTGCATGACAGCAACACGTGTAGGGGCCCATACTGCATCTAGTAGCATCAATATTTCTGGGCCGTATTTGATTGACTTGCCTCCCGAGGTGATGAGCCCTCGTTCTTTGTAGAGAGCTCCATGTGCATGCAGAGTGGTGAAGGCATATTTTGAGTCCGTGTATATGTTCAACTGAAGTCCTGCACCCAATACTAGTGCTCTGGTGAGTGCTATCAATTCTGCTTTCTGGGCTGATGTGCCTGATGCAAGAGCTGATGATTCAACAACTTTCTCTCGGGTGACCACTGCGTACCCGGCACAGCGTCGTCCATTAATGATGAAGCTGCTTCCATCCACAAAATAGGTCTGATCAGGATTCTCTAGGGGCACATCAGTCAGATCAGGCCGACTTGAAAATACAGTATCCATGACTTCTATACAGTCATGCTCCGGAGGGCCTCTGCTGATTGGTATCAATGTGGCTGGGTTCAAGGCATGGCTCACTTCCAATTGTATTTGCGGATTTTCACATAGCATGCTCTGGTATTTCAGCATTCGAGAATTGGTGAGCCAATGGTTTGCTTTTTGTTCCATGAGAGCAAGTACTGCATGTGGTACTGTGACGCGTAGATTCTGTCCTAAGGTGAGTTTGTCTGCTTCACTTACTAATAACGCTGTAGCTGCAACAGCTCTCAAACATGGTGGCCATCCTTTGGCTACCGTATCCAATTGTTTCGATAGGTATGCTACCGGTCGCTCCCAATGTCCTAATTTCTGAGTCAACATGCCTAGAGCGTTCCCTTGCATTTCATGTACAAATAGACGGAAAGGCTTGTGAACGTCTGGTAATCCAAGTGCTGGTGACGACATCAATTCTTCCTTCAGGGTTTTGAAAGCTGTGTCTTGTTCAGGTCCCCACTCTAGTGGCGACTTCTCTTCTCCCTTGGTGGCTTCATATAGTGGTTTAGCAATCTGAGCAAAGTTAAGTATCCATATTCGGCAGTACCCTGCTGCTCCCAGAAAGGCTCTGACTTGCTTTCTGTTAGTTGGTGTTGGGATACTGCATACGGCTTCTTTCCTCTCTCGTCCTAATTGTCGGCTTCCTTTGGTCAGGCGGAAGCCCAAATATCTTACTTCTTTTTGGCATAGCTGTGCTTTTGCTCTGGAAACTTTGTATCCAGCTTCATCCAATAGTTGCAAGAGGTCATTAGTGGCTTGTATACATTCACTTTCCGATATGGCAGCTACCAGTAGATCATCCACATATTGGAGAAGTACTCTTTTTCCAGGGGCCACAGGGTAGCTTGAAAGATCTTGGCTTAGTGCAGCACTAAAAATGGTGGGTGAGTTCTTGAATCCTTGGGGCAATCGTGTCCAAGTAAGTTGGCCCCGTCTTCCTGAGACAGGGTCCTGCCATTCAAAGGCAAACAGCAATTGGCTAATTGGGGCTAATCTTATGCAAAAGAATGCATCCTTCAAATCCAAAACAGTAAAGTGGGTAGCTTCAGCAGGAATCAGTCCTAAGAGTGTATAAGGATTTGGCACAACTGGATGTATGGTTTCGACTGCTTCATTCACTCTCCTTAGGTCTTGCACTGGGCGGTAGTCACCGGTCCCAGGCTTCTTCACTGGAAAGAGAGGAGTGTTCCATGGTGACTGACATACTTTAAGTAGGCCATACTCCAGTAGTCTCAACAAGTGGCGGTGGATGCCTTCAATTGCTGCTCTTGGAAGTGGGTATTGTTTGACATGTACTGGTTCTGCACTAGGCTTGAGGTTCACAATTATTGGAGCTATATGTTTGGCTAGGCCTGGTGGGTTGCCCTCTGCCCATACTCCAGGAGGGGCTACAATACTTTTTAGAGTATGTTCGACATTGGTGTCAAGGATTGGCTCTGTACCATAATATCTCCACTCTTCTTCTCGGGGAACAGTAAGCACCATCAGTCCCGCAGGTTTTGAATTTACTGTCATTTGCATTTCTCCTTTCTCAGTAAAGGATATTTGGGCCTGCAGTTTGGCTAGCATATCTCGTCCCAGTAGTGGCACTGGGCACTCGGGCATATAAAGGAATTGGTGCGTTATTTGCTGTCCCCCTAAATTACATATGCGGTTTTGAAGAAAAGGCTTAGTGGCTTTGGTACCAGTTGCTCCCACAATGGTGACTGCTCTTGTAGAAAAAGGGGCTATTTGCTTATCTACTACAGAATGTTCTGCTCCAGTATCAACCATAAAGTCCATGAATTGGTCTCCTATTTGTATACTGACCATAGGCTCCTGGAGACCTAAAGTGAATTCGGAGTCCGGTCTGTCCTAATCTGCTTCATCTAAATCGGAGGCCGTTGCTGCTGCAACTCCCTGTATGGCCTCCGCTCGTTCTCGTTGAAAATATTCTCGATTGGTTCCTCTGCGGTTCTGAGGTCGGCCTCTCTCTCTTTCCCTCCAAGGGGCGTTTTCCCCTTCATCCTGAGAGGCGTCTTTGAGTCGCGGGCATGCACTTCTCCAATGTCCTTCCCTGCAGTAAGCGCATTGGTTCGCGCCTAGTGGGGGCCGGTTATCTCCTCGGCCCCGCCCTCTTCCTCTGCTCCTTCGACTAGGGACACCTCCCCGTTTCTGTTCAACTATGGCCGCAGCCAAAAAATCAGCTTTCTTCTTCATCCTTCGATCACTTTCTTTCTGTCTTTCATTATCACGATTCACAAACACTTTATGAGCGACTTCCAGTAACTGAGTTGCATTCATGCCCGCAAACCCTTCTAATTTCTGTAGTTTACGTCTAATGTCTGGTTGGGACTGGTTTACAAAAGCAGCATTCACCATGCATAGGCTTCCTGGTGCATCTGGGTCATATGGAGTATACATCCTGTATGCTTCAGATAATCTTTCATAGAATACTGCTGGGCTTTCATCTATGCCCTGAATAACTTCGGTCACTTTAAAGAGATTCATAGCTTTCTGACCCCCCTTTCGCAGACCTTGCATAAGGCCTTGGCGAAACCATGATAAAGATCTGGATCCTCTATCGGTATTCAGATCCCACTGGGGGTCTTCATTAGGGAATTCTCTTTTAGCTGCTTCATGATTGTCTATTCCTGCTCCTTCCCCTCCCTCTGCCAGGGGATTGTCTGCTAGCCAATCAATAGCTGCTCGCTTAATTCGTGTCCGCTCCTCAGTAGTAAATAAAGTAGACAGGAGCTGACAGCAATCTGACCAAGTGGGTTGGTGGGTCTCCATAATAGTATGCATTAATTCTGTTAACTCTTGGGGCTTGTCAGTGTAGGAAGCATAATGCAATTTCCAGTTCAGCAAATCAGTAGTGGAGAAAGGCACATATACTAGACTTAGGGGTCCCGCCACTATCTGGTCCTCCTCATTTCTTACGGGCATTCCCGGGACCTGCCGTAGTGGCATCAGTTTCTTGACAGGAGCTTTCTGTAGCTTAATAGAGACTTTCTTGACAGGGGCTTTCTGTCTCACAGTGCGCTTAGTCTGGGACGCTTCGCTTGTTACAGATGAGCTTGCACTGACAGTTGATTTTACGCTATCAGCCTCGCCCTGAGAGGACACTTCCTCTTCTTCTTGCTCTGACTCAGCCTTCTCCTCAGTCTCAGGCGAGTCAATATCCTCATCAAGAGGGGGATCATCTATCTGCCCTTCTGGGGGTGGGTCCGGAGATGGGTCTCGTTGTCTCTGCGGTGCTGCCGCAGGACGCGGAGGTACTTTCACTGGGTGCTGGGCTCGGGGCTGTCTAGTTACAACTCCCGGGGACTCAGGATCTACAAGAACAGGTTTCTGACTAGGTTTCTCGACTGTCCCTGTCTTCTGGGTCTGGTCTGTTAATGCTAACATTATTCTGCACTGTTCTTCATAACAGCGCTGTGTCCAAGGGGGTGGGCTCTCACAAATACTTAACCAGGAATCTATATAAGGATACTGGTCGGGGTGCGCTACTCGCACCTTCTGGTGAACTGACAATAATTCCTATGGTAAAGGTTCCCTCTCGGGGCCACATGGGGTCTAAGTCGGGCACTCCCTAGTACACAAAATCTGTAATCGTGTTGCAGTCATTTTAACTCCATAATCTCCTGAATATCCTTTATTAAAATACTTAATCATACATTCTAACGGAGTGTGCCTGGTAGACCCCGCCCCTCCCATATCGATGTGTGCACGCAACAACAAACAGAAGGGAAAAGGAGGGCGGACCGTGGGTGAGGGGTCCTCACGGCCCTAGAAACATTTAAGGGAAACAAATAACAAGACAAGACGACAGTCGCTTCCTCCTTTTTACGACCTGAATGCGGTCGCCTGGTCAGGAACTGCGTTACTCAGGAGTCCGCCTTCGCTTGGTCCGTGCTGCCAGACCTCTCACTCACACTTCATTCACACAATCATGCTAGCAACGTATCCCAAAAACAGCCCAATCCTGTCTCTTCTGACTAGGCTATATCAAATTCCAAAATCAAAGTCAAAATCAAAAAGACGATAGTTTCACCCCGCGCATACACTATGCAGGGTTAGTCGGACCGTCTTGAGAGGTGATCAAGCTCTCTTACCAAATACCAAATTCCAAGTTTCAAAATTCAAACAGCAGTTCTGCTCTGACTCATCTGTCTAGACATATCAAAAACTATACTCACCGGATCCGGTCCCCGATCCCGAGCAAGCGCATGAGTTGGACCTCGGACTCCCCTCACGGGTTTGAGGTGTTGGTTCCGTCCGGGTCCGGCACCCGCCGAGGCCTGGCCCAACTCCCTCCGATACAACTGGACCGGTGGCGCCTGGGAGCCGAGCCCACGTCGGGAGGGCACGATCCCGGCAGGACCAAACCTGTAGAGGCGGAAAGTCGTGGTATATTGTCCTATATACCCTCTACTAACCACACTTCCCGGCCAATGCACCAAGAATATGTAGCGGCAGAGCGCAAACAATCCAATAATACCAGGAGTCTGTTCAGAAGGTCCAAATCATTTATTTGTGCACAAGACTCAAGCAGAATCACATTCAAAATGGCTGAGCAATGGCTGTTAGTAAAACAACAACTTTTATACTGTTCTTTCCCATTCTGGACATAGGCAAACTTTTCATTGGTCCCGGTAACCCTTCTTTCACCATCTATTGGTCCCGGTACCGTTACGTAGCTATCCAATGAGGGCCCTTGACTGGGCTCAGCACCTGTTTCCCCCCCTTACAGTCCCAATTACAATGGTCAGTTCTTCAACTTTGATACTTTTCTCCTCCAAGGTCGCTAACCAGCTGGAATATGTGGGAAAGCAGGGCACTGTAACCTTTCTCTCAACAGAGTTAATTAATTCCATAGAAGCTTCACACATCTTATCAGTTCCAATTAAAGCTGTTTACTGTCTTTTCTAAGTTTCGTTTCTGCTTAGCTATGTTCAGTTAAGCTGAGTTAAGTTTCAATTCTATAGAGGCAATATTGGGGGAGGGGGGGGTTTCATTCCTCTGGGCCTAACCACAGGCTTCATTTACAGGTCAAGCTGCTTCAGCCTGTCTGTTTAGTTCAAGCAGCATGGATCATAGGCCTTCGCCTACCACAGTAACATAATAAATGATGGCAGATAAAGATCAAAATGAGCCATCCAATCTGCCCAGCAGTGATTTGTCCGCCTTGGGTATCTGTGTTTATATTTTCTACTATGGTGCTACAGGGCATACAGTAGATAGTGCTGTACATGTGCAAGTAAGAGCTGCTCCTGCTAGATTCCCATGTGGCCTCAGCGCCCCTCCTCCCCTATGTCCCCCACCTAACCTGTTAATGTAGTGCCATATAATCTCAAGTCAAAGGGCGGGGGGGGGGGAGGGGCAGGAATGGATAGAAATTGTGGCTGCCCATAGGCAACTAGGGAGGAGGCAGCTTCTTCCCTCTGGGGGCAGTACTCCCCCCCCTTCTCTACACTGTTTGTAATGTAGATTGACTTAGGCACCGTACAAGTAACTCCAGAAAGAAAATTCAGCATGAGACCTTGCGTCTTTGTTACCCCAGTCCCCCTCCTCCTGTTACCATGAAACCCCCTGCGAGGGGTAGGATGCTGCTTCTTATCTTTTCTTATATTCTGCCTTGTGCTAAGTACATCTCTGCCTCCTTATTCTTTCTGGTGCCTCACTTTTTATTTTCTCTCTTTTCCTGTTTCATTTCTCTCTCTTCCTTCTTCAGAGTGGGTAATTGAATACTTTCTGTTCTCATTTCTTGCTTCTCTTGTTTCTTCTTTTATTCTCTCCTTCCCCAGTTTCTCTTCCTTTTTATCCTATGCGCTTGTCTGCATTCTCAATTCTGTTTCTTTTGTACTATCTCCATGGGGTTTTTTTTCCTCCTTATCAAATCCAGGGTCCCCTCTTTATCACTCCCTGCCCCTGCCTGTCTTCCTCTCTTTCTGTCTCCCCAGCCATTCTCAGTCCAATCCCCCATATTTTTGGCCCTGTCTCACATTTCTCTTCTTCATTGTTATCTCTTCTTACTCTATGGAGGATGTAGTAAAACCTTAGTGAAGCTGGGTTTTAAAAAAGGTTTGGACAAGTTCCTGGAGGAAAGGTCCATAAACCATTATTAAAGAGGACCCAGGAAATCCACTGCTTGCCCCCTGGACAAGCATTGTGGAACCTATGTCTTTTGGGGAATCTGCTAGTACTTGTGACCTGGATTGGCCACTGTTGGAAACAGGATACTGGGCTCGATGGACCTTGGTCTGACATAGAATAGCAAGTCTTATGTTCTTACGTTCTCGATCTCTTGTTGAGAGGTTGTTGCAGAAGAAAGCAAAGAATGTTCATCGAGAGGTTGTGAATGGTCTTCAATATGGTTAGGGAGACTTTGTATTTAATCCTCATGTGGATGGGGAGCCAGTGAAGCTGTTTCAGAGTGGGGGGTGACATGCTCTCATGGACCAGTGCCTGTGATTATTCTGGCTGCTGAGTTTTGAGCAAGCTGTAATGGGAGTAAAGTTGATATTGGGAGCCCTTGGTAAATTATGTTTGCTTAGTCTAGAATGGGGGTGATAAGTACTTGGCAGATGCTTCTGAAGTCATTGTGATCCAGTAGGGGGTGAAGGTGTCGGAGTGTTCTTATCTGGAAATAAGCGACCTTGGTGACTTGTTTGATGTGGTGATGAAAGCAGAGTTGTTGATCCAGGGTTATTCCAAGATATTTTACTTGTTGTTTAACTTGTAGGGTTAGGTTGGCCAGTTTGAGTGTGTGGGGTGAAGGAGAGGAGCTTGGTTATGTGAAGGACTAATGCTGATTCTATTACCATTGTTAAATGCTATTATATTCCTTCAAAGGTTAGGCAGGTGAATCCCTCCAAAGGGGAGTTGGATGTCCTGGAACAATCTTTTGATCTCACTGCTTTCTTGGAGGACACCCAAGATGTTATCTTAACCAAGACAACCCTCCTAATGTCCTTTGTCTCAGAGGAGGATAGAGTTGCTATCCTTAAAGCTTATTTTAGAAAGAAAAAAAATATTTTTTGTGGTGATAGTCTAGCCATGTTTCCAGATGTATCACGCTCAACTCAATTTTTCCTGCGTTATCCATGTAAATGTTTAGTTCTTTTGGTCAAGATCGTTGTGTTTTTCTAATTTCCTCCGATTTGGAGAAATTATTATCAGATAAAGAAAAGGAACTGAAGGAATCTCACTGAAATCTATTTATTTATATGCCTGTTGAAAAGTGTTATAGATTTTGGGCTGTGGGTAGATGAGGGTTGTTGTTACCCTTGTTTTTTTATTTCCTGATTGTAAACTCTGGTGATGTGAACTGAGCTCCTTTATGTTACATTTCCCTGTATTGTATTTTTACTTTTTGGTGATTTATTGTGTTCCTTTACCATGTGGGACTATATATTAAAAATCCTAAAAAAAATAAATTCAAAATAAAATACGGCTTTTTCTACCTTTTGTTGTTTGTGCATCTTATTTTTCAGTCACAATTGTTCCAGTCATTTTCTTCTGGTTTCTGCTAACTCTCCATTGTCTGCTGTCCATTTGTCCTTTCTTCTCTCTTCTCCTATTTTTTTCCATTTTCTGTCTACATCTGCCTCTGACATACTGATCTTTCGCTTTTTGTTTTCTCCATTTCTTTTTTTTTACCCATTCATCCACTCAGATTTCAACCCTCCGTCCTCAAGCCCCTTTTGACTTTTCACCTAGCAACTTTCCTCTCTCTGTTCTCCTTCCTGGGAAAAAATATTGTGCGGCACCATTACTAGCATCTTCTTTCTTTTTCCTCCTAGAGGTTAAACAAGGACACTTCCTGTCTCTTGTGTCAGACAAGAAGTACCCCTGTTTAACCTCTATGAACTCAGCAGCACCGTTGGCTGTGATTTAGCACAGCCGTGAGAGTTACGGAAAATGCTCCTGTGGCTATGCAGAGGTGAATCAGGAAGCCAGGCTTTGGGCCTCACTGGCTCTCTCTTACGCCAGTCAGGCATGCGTGTGGCCCCTCGTGGTGCAGGGCCATGTGCGGGCGACATGCCTGCACATGCCTATGGCTTGCCCTGTTTCCAAGTCCTCTCACTGTTTGACTTGGATATGATGCCAAAAGCTGGCAGCACCCATAGTTGGTTTGGGCCCCCATCCCTCTTTGTATAATGTTCTTGCATTGTATCAAACTTTTTGTATATGTTTTTCTACAGCTTCTTGTGTGCATTAAGAAATATGCCTGGCCCAGTGTCAGACAGATGAATTTTGCCCTCCACAAAGAAACCTGAAGCTTTCATGTGTCTCCAAGCACATTGGTCTATTGATCTTTAAACCCTGGTTTAAACTCTAGCTTAGAACCCTGCCAAAATGGGTTCAGGATAATAACTGGCCATATTATGGCTATTTAGTGGGATTTATAAAAGGTTTCAACAAGTTCCTGGAGGAAAAGTCATAATAATCTAAAGACATAAGACCATAAGACAGGCCTTGATAATTTTTTTTGGAATCTAGGAGCCAGGTTAAACATTTAGGTGCCGGCCACTGAGACCTCGGTCACAATGCCCCCCATCCCCCAAAAGGTGTATCACACTTCTTTTTTTAAGGGCCTGATTTACTATTTTCCCATTTTCTATGGGAAAAGAAAACTTATAAATCCGGCCCTTAACATGCCATTAGACTGTGCCAACAGAAGACAGTGACCCTTCTCCCACTCCCCTTCTCACCAACCTCAGTGCGAATGCTGCCAGCAGCATATTGGTGATCCTTTATAGCTGTAAACACAGAAACATAGAAACATGACTGCAGAAAAAGACCATATGGCCTGTCTAGTCTGCCCTTCCATATCACTACTATAGTCCCTTTTTTTTTCCTTTAGAGACCTTTTGTGTTGTCCCATGCTTTCTTGAATTCAGATACTGTCCTCAGCTCTACTACCTCCACTGGGAAGCTATTCCATGCATCTACCACTCTTTCCGTAAAGAAATATTTCTGCATATTACTCCTGAGTCTATCCTCTTGCACCTTCATCCTATGTCCCCTCATTGCAGAGGTTTCTTTCAATTGAAAGAGGCTCTCCTCCTGTGTATTTATTCCACAGAGGTATTTAAACATTTCTATCATATCTCCTCTCTTCCACCTTTCCTTTAAAATATACATATTGAGATCTTTAAGTCTGTCCCCATATGACATATAACGAAGACCACAGACCATTTTGGTAGCCACCCTCTGCACCGACTCCATCCTGTTTATATCCTTTTGAAGGTGCGGTCTCCAGAACTGCACACAGTACTCCAAATGAGGTCTCACCAAAGACATACAGAAGCACTATCACCTCCCCCTTTCCTGCTGGCCATTCCTCTCTCTATGCACCCAAGCATCCTTTTGGCTTTCACTGCCACCTCCTCTACCTGTTTAGCCACTTTAAGATATTCAGAAACAATCACACCCAGGTCCTGCTCTTCTTTCATGGACAGAATTACTTTACTCCCTATACTGTACTACCTGGATTTCCGCAGCCCAAATGTATGACCCTGCATTCTTCACTGTTAAATCTCAGCTGCCAAATTCTTGACCATTCTTCAAGCTTAGCTAGATCCCTCCTCATGTTATCTACACCTTCCTGGGTGTCTACTCTATTGCAGATTTTGGTATCATCTGCAAAAAGGCAAACCTTACCCAACAGCCCTTCACTAACAAAAATATTAAAAACAATCAGACAAAGGAAAGATCCCTGGGGCACACCACTGGTAACGTTCTTCTCCTCAGAGTGACCTCCATTTACCTGTAACCTTTGTCACCTCCCACCCCCAACCAATTTCTGACCCAATCAGTCACTTTAGGGTCCATCCCTAGGGTGCTCAATTTATTTATAATAATTCGCCTTTGCAGAACAGTGTCAAAAGCTTTACTGAAATCGAAGTACAACACATCTAGGCTCTCCCTCGGTCTAACTCTCTGGTCTCACAGTCAAAGAAATCAATCACATTTCTCTAACAAGATCTGCCTCTAATAAACCGATGCTGCCTCGGATCCTGCAATCCACTGGATTTCAGAAAACTCACTATGATCTGTTTTAGCAGCGTTTCAATTAATTTACTCACCACAGAGATCAGACTAACCGGCCTGTAGTTCTCAACCTCATCATTACTTCCACTTTTTTTGAAAAGGGAACACATACACCTTTCTCCAGTCCTCTGGGACCATTCCCAATTCTAAAGAAGCATTGAAAATGTCAGACAATGGAGCCTTTAGAACTTCCCCAAGTTCCTTCTATACTCTTGGATTATCCCATCTGGCCTTAGGCAGAGTTTGCATTCAAGAGCCCCACAGTATTATCTTGCTTGCAATGCAGACCCAAGGCAACTTCCTTTTTTTGCTTCACATATCACCATAGCCTAGTAATACATAAAGCAAAAAAAAAAAATCTCCCATGGTACCCCCCCCCGGCTAGCCATCACCCAGTCCCTCTCTCTCTCTCACAGCCCCTCATCACATGGCCATCTGTCTCTCTCTCACACCTCTCCCCTATTATCACCCCAGTCTGTCTCTCTTACAGCCCCCTATCACCCCAGTCTGTCTGTCTCTTTCTCCTTTCCCCCTCCCCCAACCATCACCTGATTTGTTTCTCTCTCTCCCCCAGCCATTACCCGATCTGTTTCTTTCTACTTGCTCTCCTCCCCAGGCCATCATCCGATCTATCTTACCTTTGCCGCACTGTTTGCTGCTGCACTACGATCAGCTCTGCATTTAGCTTGAGCCGCACAGTGCAGGAAGTTAGCTGATCTCATGAGACTTGAAACTGTGAGATCAGCAAACTTCCTGCACCATGCAGCTTAAGCTACATGCAGAGCCAATCGTGATGCAGCAGTGAACAGTGATGGCGGGGGGAGGAGGCAAGTAGAGAGAAACAGATTGGGTGATGACTGAAGGAAGGGGGGCAATGAAATCCCATACATCAGGGTTCAATTTATTGTCACCATGGCAACCTTGCGCCTGGTATTTGTCGAGCCCTGCCATAAGATATGCATACTGGGTCAGACCAAAGGTCTATCAAGCTCAGTACCCTGTTTCCAACAGTGGCCATTCCAGGTCACAAGTACCTGTCAGGTTCCCAAAAGGAAGACAGATTCCATGCTGCTGATCTGAGGGATAAGCAGTGATTTCTCCAGTCCACTTTAACAATGGTTTATAAACTTTTCCTCCAGGAACTTGGCCAAACTTCTTTTAAACCCAGCTACACTAATAGCTTTTACTGGCAAGAAATTCCAGGATTTGATAATGCATAAACCTGGATGAAGGAGGCAACCAATGGGACACTGTGATACTTGGGTACAAATTATAACGCAATGTTAGAGGAAATTAAAAAGTCATGGGATAGGAGGTAGTGTACTATTGTGGATTAGGAACTGGTTAAAAGACAGAAAGCAAAGTGTAGGGCTAAATAGCCAATTTTCTCAAAGGAGAAAGATGAATAGTGGCATACCCCAGGGATCTGTGCTGGGTCTGCTGCTTTTTAACATATTCATAATTAACCTGAAAATGGGAATAACAAGTGAAGTAATCAAATTTGCAGATGACACCAAATTATTCAAAGTTGTTAAAACCCAAGAGAACCTTGATAAATTGGAAGATTGGATGTCCAAATGGTAGATGAGATTTAGTGTGGACAAGTGCAAAGTTATGCACTTAGAACCCGATTCCATAATAGGCACGACCAGCCTTCAGATACATCAGAAACATATGGAGTGGAGGAGTGGCCTAGTGGTTGGGGCAAGGTACTTCAGGCCGGAAGGTTGGGGGTTCAAATCCCACTAGAGGACAGCAACCTTGGGCTGGAAGGACTGGGGTTTCTAGTCCCACAGGTGCTCCTTGTGGTCTTGGGCAAGCCACTTAACCCTCCATAGCCCATGTTCCCTGTAAAATAGTTATCTCCAAGTTATAATGCCCTGTTCAATGTAATTTCAGTTTGTTCAATGTAAACCGCACTGATGCAGAATAGCATGGTATATAGAGAATATAAATAAATCTAAATTAAAAACAGGTCCCATTTGAACCTAATTGCACATTTGAGGGTCTAGACATGCCCGTGGGTCCAAAATTGGGGAAATAGATGTGTCCAGCATGGCATGGGCAAAGTGCTATTTAGCCAGCCCATGCAAACATTTGGCACATGGCCCGCTCACTGGTGCAGGCACGGGTCACATGGCCCGCTCACGGGTGCAGGCATGGGATATGATAGAGGCCTTTAAAATGTAAATGGAGAAATAATGCCCCCCTCAATATTATGGGACATAGGTAAACATTTTGGACGTCCTCACGCCCACCATATTCTGAAAAGTTTCACATTTCGGATCCTGCCCTTCTCTGGGATGTACCCGTGGACGCCACGCTTCCTCGGTAAAACATGCATCTCCTAAGCTGCTCCTCACATTGGCATCATTTATTTATATATTTATTTATATGTTTAACAGATCTTCTATACCACTTTATCCCCCGGTCAAAACAGTTCACATCAAACAACACATAAAATATTGTAACCGTGTAAATGAATAGCAAACATTTGCATGAGATTATAAGGAACTAGAGTGAGGGAAGAATGAGTTAGAATGAGTACAGGGAAGAATAACAAATGTTTAAAGTAGCTTCTGTTCACAATTAATTTTCAGAATAGCAAGATGCAAATATATGTGTTTAAGGCCTTACAAAATGAAAGTAAATCTTCGATAGTTAATAGATTAGATCAGGGGTCTCAAACACGCGGCCCGCGACGGCTTCTGCTGCTGCCGTTGCCGAATCGACGGTCAATTAAAAAAAAATAAAAAACTGGCTTCTGCTGCTCTGTCCTGCGGCCCGTTCCCCTCTGCGCGAGAGCCCTGAATGTGCTTCCTCTGCGGCGTGCTTTTCAAGCCGCGAAGGGAGTATTTCCCTCTCGCGAGGCTTGAAAAGTGAATAGGCTTAAGCCGCGCGAGAGGGAAATACTCTCTTCGCGGCTTAAAAAGCATGCCGCAGAGGAAGCACACTCAGGGCTCTCGCGCAGAGGGAAAGGGGCCACGGGACAGCTGATTTTCTGCTGCAGCAGAAGCCAGCAGCAGAAGCCAGGTTGTTTTTATATTTACCGGGGGGGGGGGGGGTATGACTGGAAATGGGCTATTGGCAGGGGGGGAGGGGTATGACTGGAAATGGGCTATTGGCAGAGGGGGGGGGGGTATGACTGGAAATGGGCTATTGGCGGGGGGGGGGGTATGACTGGAAATGGGCTATGGGCAGGGGGGGGTTAGGACTGGAAATGGGCTATGTTGGGGGCTAGGAATGGAAATGGGTTAGGAAGGACTGGAGGTGGGCTGATGGGGGGAGTTAGGACTGGTAATGAGCTATGGAGGGGCTGACTGAAATGGGGTAATGGGGGTTAGGGCTGGAAGTGGGCTATTGGCAGGGGGGGTTATGACTGGTAATGGGCTATGGGGGGTCTAGGACTGGTAATGTGCTGGGGGGGGTTGCTAGGACTGGAAATGGGCTGAGTGGAAGGGGGCTTGAACTGCAAATGGCTGATGGGGAGGGGGGCTTGGAATGGAAATGGGCTGTGAGGGGAGGGAGCTAGGATTGGAAATGGGCTGATGGGGGGCTAGGATTGGAAATGGGCTGATGGTGAGGCTAGGATAGGACTGGAAATGGACTGATGCAGGGACTAGAAGGGAGCGGATGCTGGGTGGGGCTGGAACTAGAAGGGAGCTGATGTTGGGGGAGGATTAGAATGGGATGGAGCTGGGAAAGTGAAATGGAGAGGGGAAAAATATTTTGTCTGGGAGAGAAGACAAATCTACAATTGGCCAGGTATTGTGAGAGTAAGTGGGGATTGAGGATGGAGGGGTAAAATTTGAGTGGATGAAATAGGAATGAGGAAAGAGAAAAAGGAGAAAGATTAGTATGTTAAAGCAGATGTAGAGAGAGAATGGAAAAAAAACTAGGAGAGAAGAAAGGGCAAATGGAAGCAGACGATGGAGAGTTAGCAGAAGACATGAAGAAACCAGAAGAAAGTGGCTGGAACAATTGCAACTGAAAAAATGCACAAAAGGTAGAAAAATCTCTCTTTATTTTGAATTTATTAACTGGAATATGTCAGCTCTGGGAAATGTGCATCATTAATGTTTGCGCTTTGTTTAGTACAAGAGGAAATTAATTTATAGTTTTATTTCTACAGTGTTGTTGTACATTCCAAGTTTGGCTTTTGGGGTTCCCAGTTTAATTATTGTCTTCTTGTTTCTAAATCTTTTAGTCTTTCTTTATCCATACTCATTAAAGAGGCATGTTTACTAAAAGTTAGTGTATGGTAACATTATGCAAATATTTATGCAAATGAGGTCCCTTATGCAAATGAGGCCCCGCGTCTTATGCGGCCCCCGGGTTACTTTACAAGTCCTCATTTGGCCCTCAAAGCAATTTGAGTTTGAGACCCCTGGATTAGATGGAATTGTGTTCCAAATGTTTGGTGAATAAAGGGAGAAGGTTCTTCTAGATGTAGGAAACGAGCAGGCAGGAGCCAGCTCCAACCGGCATGTGCAGCCTCTCCTGCCCAATCGGGGCACGCAAGCAGCCTTACTTAAGGAGCGCCATCGGGAGCATCAACCCCTCTTTGTCCAGCAGCGGCCATCCTGCCGGGGAACGAGCAGGCAGGAGCCAGCTCCAACCGGCACGTGCAGCCTCTCCTGCCCAATTGGGGCACGCAAGCAGCCTTACTTAAGGAGCGCCATCAGGCATGCCCATGCCTGTCAGGCCCGTGCCTGAGGGCCTCGCCAGAGGGCCCTTTGGCGTGGCCCTTATGCGGGGTTCAAGGAGGAAGCCAACCCAGGCCCAGAAGGATCGAAGTTCGTAGGGAGGAACAATGTGAACAACGCAAAGCTACTTGCGGACTCAAGGTATTACCACTGACTCATTAATCTGTGAAACATAGTAAAGCAAGCTAGACCTACGCGAAGCTACCTGCAGACATAATGTATAATTGCTGACTCATTATCTTTAGGTACATTGTAAAGCAAGCTAGACCTACTTGAGCTTAGATCCCCACTATTGACAGCAACCAGGTATTAGTCTGTACCACTGAACAAGTATATCTTGTATATCTTGCTATATTTCCATTTTGTCTTTTGCAGATATCAGTCTGTTGTTACTACACAAGTATACCTTATACCTTGCGATTATTCAGTCTTATATATTGCACTACACCATTGCTACTAGACCATAACTCGGCTGCCTTACAAATATATTACTGTTCGATACTATTTGAACTGCTACCCTTGTTACGATACATCTATAGCTATTGTATCATACCCCTGTCACTAGATAGCCATCCCTTGTGTGTAGTCACTAAGCGCAGGATCTCTGATCCAGCAGACCAACATGGCACTCTCCTTACTAGCCCTTACCAGCATCTATCTCCTTGCCAATGCCATCCAAGATTCGCTAGCACTCTCATCCGATTTTAACCCCATCCCCATCTTATATAGCCTTGGAAGAAGAAACTATAGTTACCCCCATCACCCTCCACCACACACATACCATGTTAGACACTCACACCTACTCCACGTAACACTCAACAACCCTGTTAACACCAATCCTGAGACGACACATGTGCATAGTTACTTGAGATGTGCACTCATAAACTCATGCTCAGTTCTCAAGAAATGGCCAGCCATCACTGATCTCATAGCAAACTATAACTTAGACATTTTAATGGTCACGGAGTCCTGGCTCTCAGATACAGATACAGTACTCCTAAATCAACTGATCCCACCAGACTTCTGAATCCACGCCTGTCATAGAGCCAGCCGGAGAGGCGGAGGGGTTTTCATCCTTGTAAAAACCGACCTTCAGTATCAGCTACTCTCCTCCAAAAGCACTATGCACATTGACTCAGTTACCATAGCAAACAAGCATAACACCATGAATCTCATCTATTCAGCTCCAACCTCACCTCTGGATGATCTCTCTAACATAATAGATCTAGCCTGCAACCCTGAAAACCCACGCAAACCTAATTGGTTGTTCGGTGACTTCAACCTTGCTTCCCTTCAACTCACTCACGCTAACACCTTCCTGGAGGCAATGACCCAGCTTAGCTATGAACAGGTGGTAAATGCCCCCACTCACCACAGAGGCAACTCACTTGACCTCATCTTCGCCCCACATTCAGTTACAAGGCACATTCACAATCTCAATCTCTCCATCACCCCTGTCCCATGGTCCGACCACAGTTTAATCACTTTCCAAATCCCATCGCAGCAGGAACAAGTCCCATCCAGCCACACAAGTGCAGCCTCTTCAGCAAATGCTCGCCATTTCAAATCCCTTGACAAGGAAGAGTTTACCAAAAGTGCCCTCCCAATACTCAATCAACCCTCAAATAACCTTGACGACATGATCACCAGATGGACTGACACGCTGAAGACATTTTCTCAACTATCTCCATTGCACAAAGCAACAACATCCAACAGACAACCAAGAAAAAGGAAACCAGCTCCATGGTTTACTGCCGACCTGCGGACATCTCTGCTCCTCCTAAGGAAGCATGAAAGAAAATGGCGACTCTCTCGTGCCACAGGGGACGAAGCAACATACATTGCTCAGTTAAATCTTCACCGTGAGTCAATATCCGACAAGATGAGAATCTACCACACCAAACGCCTTCTCCGCTCGCTAACTAAGCCCCGGGACCACTTCAGCATAGCAAGATCCTTAACCAAGGAACCCTCCCCTCCGCAGACAGATCCAATCCAACCCCAGCTCTATGCTGACTACCTCCAATCCAAAATCCTCAAATTAAACATTGTGCCAGGACACACACCCAGCCATATTCCCCACCTACAGCCACTGCTCACCGAGTTCACACCTCCAACAGTGAAAAACATCGAAGACCTTATCGCAGCCATCAACACCACTACAGCACCAAATGACCCATGTCCTGCGTACTGGATGAGATCGTTGCGCACTGAGCTCAGCCCAACTCTTGCCAGCATCATGAGACTCTCCTTCTCAAATGGTATATTCACATCCTCCCTCAAACAAACATCCATACGACCACTCCTGAAAAATAATAGACTAGACCCAACAAAAGCCGACTCATACTGCCCGATCTCGAGTATTCCATTACTAGCCAAAATAATTGAGAAGGTTGTCCAAAGACAAATCCAACAACACATTGACTCATCAGCCCCTCTAGATCCCTGTCAGCACAGGTTTTGAGAATCCCATGGAGTTGAGACATTACTCATCACACTAACCAACACTTTAAGCAGAGGAATTGACAGCCTCGAAAACGGGTTCTCACTTATCTTCCTTGACATCGCTGCCACATTTGATTCTGTCAACCACGACCAGCTCCTTACACAACTTCAGGAGAAGGGAATCATGCGACTCACCTGGGAATGGTGTAAATCCTATCTAGCTGACCGATGGCAACATGTACGGATGGTATCCACGACATCTGAACCATTCCAACAACATCAGGGTGTACCCCAAGGCTCATCTCTGTCCGCGCTACTCTTTAATATATACATGCAGCCTATTTGCGAGATCATCCACTCATTCAACATATCCAGCCTGATATATGCAGACGATGTCCTGCTGTTTGTTCCATTCAAAGTACTTCATCCTGACTTTACAGCCCTTGTAGATTGTTTCAATGCAATCACTGACTGGCTTCAAGCTCAGAACCTCCGTATTAACTTCAAGAAAACGGAGGTCCTGTTCTTTACAAAGAACAGAAACTTCTCTCCCCCCACTACCTTGAAGGTAAGAGACGCAGAGCTCCCAAGCAAACCTGTGATACGCTTGATGCTTGACCAACACTTCGAATTCATAGAACACATAAAGAACACCACCAGGATTATACTGTATACAACAAAATCAGGACTCTAAGGCATATAAGACCCATGTTAGCTCCCAACGACTTCAGAACAATTTTCCAAGCACTGGTAACACCGCATTTTGACTATGCGAACGTCATTTTGCATGGCCTCCCCAAGAGCACCCTCAACCCTTTACAACTTGCGATGAACGCGGCCGCACGCATGCTCTATGGTCTATCCAGAAGAACCCACATCACACCCATTCTAAGGGACATTCACTGGCTGCCACTAAACTGCAGACTCACATACAAGGCACTACTCATCACTTTCAAAGCCCTTAACAAGATATCCCCCTTATCCCTCACAGCCCTCCTCACCCCAACCCCCAATAACAGGTCGAGAAGGACAGCAGCCGCCAATACGCTGATTATCCCTATCGAGTCCACTAAGTGCACACAAGCAACCAGGAATAGGGCATTCACTTTCTATGCCCCAAAGTGTTGGAATAACCTCCCTCCAAGCATCAGATCAATAAGAGATCTCTCACAATTCAGGAAAGCCCTCAAGCACCACCTATTCCTACTATACTTTTCACAACCAAATGCAACCCAGCCACATCCCACATCCCAACCCACTCATTCAGTGCCCAACACCTCACAATCCGAATAAGGCCAACCGAACAACAGAACCATCCCATTAGGTACTTCTACACGTGTCGATACTGTTAACTGTAATAACCAAGAATGATAATAATGATGAATGTAATAACTGAAGGCCCAGTCCTAATCATTTAGTCTGGCCTAACATCGAACTTGTAAATAGTTTCTCTGCTACAGTTGTGCTAGCTGAGCTTGTAAATACTTCTCCCAGTTACTGATCCAAGTTCCTGTTCCTGTTCAATGTAGCACTAGGCATTTCTCATTGTCTCTTGCAAGAATTGTTAACTGTAAACCGCACTGATGTTGAAGAGCGTGGTATAAAAGAGCTTTTAAATAAATAAATAAATAAAATAAATAAATTTAAATAAATGTAGTTGAGTTAGATTTGGCAAAAAGTACTGGAAGGCATAATGTGTTTTGAGATCCTGTTCTTCTTGACCTGTTGTTTTTAGATTCATGGAGTATTGAATGAAGGTAGGTTGACGACAAATTGTTCATTACCTTGAAGGTAGTAAGTATAGCTTTAAATTGTATACGCTCAATCATTGGGAGCCAATGAAGCTGCTTTCGTAAAGGTGTTATATGATCAATAAGATTTGCATTATATATAGTGCATGCTGCCATATTAAGGACCATTTGAAGAGAATGGATTGATATTTTTGGCAGGCCTTGGAAGATGATGGGGGAAAATGAGTGCTTGAATTACAGTGTGGAAATCTTGTTGATTTAGAAGAGGCTTGAGGGGCTGAGTTAATTTTATTCTGTAACAGGTATTTTTAATAATTTTAATATGAGAAGAGAATGTTAGATGTTGATCGAGGATAATATCCAAGTAATGCACTTGCTTTATTTGAAGTGGAGATCCATTTAGAGTTATTGTATTTGGTAGTAGTAGTGGTAATAGTATGGCCTTCTGGCTATGGCATCTGATTTCCACATATCTGGGTACTGGCATTTCTCACAGCAGCTACACTGTCCCATCGTGGCATATGTTGGTCTGTATACATCTGCTATCTGTGCGGCAACCCTGCCTGCCTTCCCACTGTCTGCTTTGTGGAACTGCTCCCCTGGTTAGGCCTATGGGGGTATGGGAGGGGGATCCTTGCGCCAACATACCCAGGTAGTCAGCCTCCAGATATATCACCACTCTCGCAGCTTGCATAGATCCTGGACTGGGGAAGGATGTAGGCCTCATGGCACAATCTGGGGGATGTTGGCACAATATCCGTCATGTCTCCCAGTGCTTGGCACAGCTGATGTATGGCTGCCCTATCACACTGGCACCTGGTGACTCTGGGGTCATCCGTATGGTCCAGATACCGGCTAGCCATTCATGGCCTCTCTGAATTACAGATTAGCACACTAAATCCTCCCATGCTACCCCCACACCACACACTCTCACTTGCAGTCATAAAAGACATCATTCTGTTAAACCAAACCTATCACTAATAGCCGCTGTACCATAATGGCATGACATCCCAGGACTACACATATGATCTTCCTTTCTCACTCCAGCATGATTTGTTTCCAGACTCATTCACATACCATTCATACATCAACAGTCCCAGTTTTCAGAATACAGGATGTGCAAGAGTCCCCTGGATTAGCTCTTTTTGCACAAACAGCAGATTTCAGCATAACCTGAATAAACACTATTGCTCTTCTTACTATTTCTGTGAGGGTGTTTATTAATGCTTCTTTCATTCCCTCACATCTGCTTTCTGTTCTTTGTAACTGCATCTTGTGTTTTTCAAGACTGTAGTTACAGCAGTTCAGCATATGCTTGCCACAACCATTCTTCTATATGGGATGGATTGCAGAGCACAGCAGAATATTTTCTAAGTCCTGGCCTTATTCCACATTTCAGCATTATTAATGTAGACTGGAGGAAATCCATTGCTTATCCTAGAGTGCCCATATCCTTACACTGGCCCTGATCATTGAAGTAGACTAACACAGCAACACTACTATGAGACTGTATCAATTATGCATCCGGTAGCCCTGAAGGTGCATTGATATCCTTTGCAGTTGTGCACTGAGCAGTTGTTTATGCAGGATAATCTACAGTATTCGGGCTTGCGATCTCATTGTGCTACTTTGGCTTGCCCATAGGTAAATAATTGGAATGCATGGCTATAGATTTGTGTATGTGACTGCTCCATGCTATTGGCTGCTGTCCCTGCAACAAAACAGCTCCCAGGTCTTTCTCTGATGCATAGCACTGGAAGATGAGGGGTTTCCCAGGCTTGTTCTACCTTAAGAATAGTGAATCTACAACCATCTGTTTCAGTGTCTCAAAAGCCTATTGCTGTGGCTCTTTGAAAATTGACTCAGCGAAAGTGCAGTACATGCAGCAATCTATGCCTACTATTGGAAACGGTACTTTTCCAGTGAAAACCTGCTTTTGGAAATTTCATTTTATATGGACCCGATATTCGAAAAGCATTTACATGGTTTATAGCCCAGTAAAACCCTGTAAATACCTTAGATAGGGAGAGTCAACGGCACTTACACAGTTAGTTCTGTTGAATATCCCCATCTCGTATATCCCCTATGTGCCCTGATGCTATCTGGTTAGTATCGGGGTGTGTTGGGGGCGTTCCAGGTTGGAGCGGAGGTGGAGAATGGTGCTAACTGGGCAGCAGCGATATTGGATGCTGCCCGGTTAGCGATCTGCGCCTTAAAGATAGTTGAAGAAAGTCCTTGCCTATCTTTAAGGCACTGGAGCTAACCGAACAGCATCCAATATCACTGCTTCCCAGTTAGCTTTGGCAGCTTCCAGCTTTGGTGGTGATCACTGGATATTCAATGTTGTCAGCGTGGCATTGAATATCTGATTTGGAGGTTGGTGGGGAGAGCTATGCGCCTGTCAGCATATAGCCCTTCAAACATCCAGACAGATGAATATCGGGCCCTGTATGTATAGACTGCTGATCTCGTATGCATGCAAGCGCACGCTCTGTCCAAACTCTGCCCTAGGAATGCCTGCCTAATGTGAGGGCAAACTTATGCACTTAGGGAACAATGCACTTACGTTCACTCACATATAAGGTGGGCACTCTTCAAAGACTACATTGATGCTCATAAAACCATGTTTTATGTACACAAATGGCTTTGAAAATCACTCTCTGTCATCTGTAAAGAGCCCAATATTTAGCTCACGGTGGCTAGCGCTTGTAAAGTGCCTGGCCACCATGGGCAAAAATGAAACCGGATATTCTGCACCAAAAGGCGGATAGCCACCAGTCAGTGGTGATATTCAGCAGCTAACCAGACAGCAAAACCGCATAAAGTTAGGACAGCCATTGACCTGTCCTAACTTCATCTGGTTACCTATCCGGTTAGTGGGCTGAATATCTCTGCTGACCAGATAGGTGCTGGGACTGCCCCAGGCCTCCCCACTATCAGGACTGTGCCCAGGCAGTCTGTGGGTCTATTTAGCAGCATTGGTTGGTTAGTGCCGCTGAATATTGGGCTTACTACATGAGCTCTTTTGAATATTGGGCCCATAGTTAACAATGTTTACACACCCACACCCCTGGAGCTCAGTGAACCTACCCAGTTCTAGTGCAAGAGCTGTACAGTCAGCCTCCATGAGATAATATCCTGAACTGTACTGTACGAGTAAGCGCCATGCCTTCCCAATGGAAGATCAAGCTCAGCATCCTGGCCTGATGGATCCATTCGTTGTCTGGGCCTGGTAAGGGTTGAATAGTAAACTCTGTACATTCATGAAATCCACAGGGAAACTTTACCTGAGATTGTTCATAATGGATCTGGAAAAAATTCCAATGGAGCATGCAAAAATTCTGAATGTTCCCTGCAATCCAAGGAATTCCAGGTGAAATCCCCTCTTATTTCCATCTGCTTTGTATTTTCCAAGCACAGGACAGTCACTGCACAAGGGTTGCTTTAGGTATCCCCTTTTCTTTAGGGCTCACATGCTCACAGAATCACAGACTGACTTACAACGGTTAAGATCATATTCCACATACCCTGGCTTAGAAGTGAGGTTCACGACTGCCATAGCATGCACAAAACTAACCCATTTGGAGAAATTATCCCGAGTGACATGTAGATAATAGAGGTGTCAGTTCCAAGCAACCACTCTGTGAATTGTGTGAAAAGGCAGAAGATCCTGAAATACCAGGAAATGCAGTCAGAGACCAAGAAAATGTGGCAGAAAGATGCAGAAATATTTCCCATCATGTTGGGTGCCACAGACTTGATAAAGAAGAATTTCCAAGCACATCTTGACAAACTACCCGTACATGTTACAAACTCCAGCAGGAGGCTCTCTTTGGCACGAAGCAAGTACTAGACTTAGGCTTAGCAGTAAATTTGAGAGACTGAGTTCATAGTTCCCATGCCCTGGCTTAAAAGTGAGCACGACTGTCATGGTATGCGCAAAACTAACCTACTTGGAGAAACTGCCCCCTGACATGGCACCCCCCCTACCCTGGCTTGGTGCCCAAGGCAGTTGCCTCTCTTGCCCACCCCCTTCTGACAGGCCTGTCCAAGGATCTGTGACTTTTTTCTTTGAATACAGTAGCTGAATGAAACTGTTTTCCAAAGTTTAATGAACAAGGTTCTAGAGATTCACACATTCCAAATACTGAAATAAGTAAATAGTTTAACATTGGTAGTAAGACAGTATTGTCTTTCACCACTAGATGGAAACCTTAGCATATGGCTGCTAAGACATGTTTATCTTTATAAGAAGAAGGGCAGGGTATCAAATCTCAGCCTTTTTTCTGTTCATGTTTCTAGTGTAAATTTGTCATATTCAACGTTTTCTCTGAGGTGGTTGTCTAATCTGACTAAGAGAGGGATGACGAGTGAGCCGCTCTTTGCTTCAGCTCCATTTTACTTCATTAAAAGGGCAAATGGAAAGTGAAAATCATGGCAAAGACCCCTTCTTTGCCCTCTAAACCTACTGCTCACCAAGTGATTATCTCTGAGATGCTCACTCCTCAAGCGTCTAGAATACCAGGAGCGATGGCTTTTGTGTTGGAGCCCCTTCCTTGGCCTCAACATCTCCTTGAGTCTTGGGGGAAGGTTGATTTTGTCGCTGCAGTGGAAGTCCGGAGTCTCTGATAACCTTAGCTGGGAGGCTGACTGGAATGGTGTGGAGCCCTGCCTGGCTGCTGGGAAGGTTCCCGGAGTAGTGGCAGTATCATCCAGAAGTACCTTGCAGTTGATCTTGGAGGTGAATCCTGCGGTGGTGATCAGCACGGCTGGTGCGGTGATGTCCTTTAGTTTCTTCTGGGGGGTTGGCAAGAGGAGGAAGCTACAGACCGCTGTTGCCAGTATTCAATGCAAAGCCCCTTTGGTGAAACCCCCGAAGATATCCCTGAAGAGTCTCTGGCAAGCAGTGGCGTTCATAGACCACATAACTTCAACGATGGTTACCTGAACTCTGGACATGCATGCTCGTTTACAAGCTAAGAATACAGAACTTTCATTGATGGACAACTGTTTGGAAAAAGTAGAGGACTCTGCAACCCAGTTTGGTGAGATGCAGACTGTTTTGGTTCAAGATAAATTACTGACTGCTTGCAAATTTGAAAGTCTGAACAATGCCATTTGGGCTCTTGACCTGCAATTTGTTAACTTTTGTAAATCGCCTTTGCTTTCTCCCCAAAGTATTTTGCATAAATATTTTTTGGATGTCCTTACAATTCCTGATAACACTCTCTCTCCCATGGCTAGGGTTTTTTATCTACCAATCAGGACAGAGTCTTCTAGTCCTAGAACAGAGACCTGTGTGTGGGAGTGTCTCATGTATCGAAGTCTTTGAATTTAACGGGTTTGCTTGAAAGTTCTCAATGTGAAATTCTGCAGCAAGGAACTTTGTTAGTTTCTTTTGTTTCTCCTCAGAAAAAAGATCATGTTCAGTGTCTATTCTTTAGTCACTGGTCTGAGTTGTTTATGGGGGCAAAAATGTGAGTGTTTCCTGACCTTGCTAGATCTACACAGAAGCGGAGGAAGAAATCTATTGCAATGAGACAAGGGGGTATGTTTACTAAACTGCGTTAGTGCAATTCGCGTTAGGAGCCGCGGTAGAGACAGAAACCCCAAATAAGGACATGGGCGGTACATCGTTGTCGAGAACGCACCGAGAACGCGCTCTACAAGGCGCCATAAATGAACGAGCGCTACAGGGCACGTTACCGCGCGTTAATCTTAAGAAGGCGCGCAGGCATACAATCACAGCAACAGAGCTGTAGCACAGTGGTTACAACACTGACTGATGGTACGGGGTCATGGGTTTGATTCCCCAGTGGGCCTAATGTATAAGGCTGGCTGAGGCAGCACCCTTTACATTTAAGTAGTGATTGTTGAGGCATTTGACATGTATTTTAATTTGTGCTGCCAGCAAACACACCCTCACGGTGGCATAACCTAAGGTGCTGCATAAGGCACCCCATAACGCACTCCATAGGGCACATTATAAAGTGTACTGTCTGCCAAGGCACCCTATAATGTCCCCTATAGGACAACTTATAAGGCTGTGAACAAAGCCCTGGCTGGCTGCAGGACTGCACATCACCACACAAACTGTCTGCTGTGGTTACCAGGATAGGGTTAACCCACCCGTACCCATGATGCACTGCACATGCAAATCAGCAGTCGAGAGATGGGCACAAGATTGGGTATGCACCCCCACAGCACCTCGGCCAGGTAGGGGGAACAGACCATGTGTGGTACTGCCACAGAGTAGCCACAGACAGTCACATTGTGCGGGTACTGTGCCCACCCTGAAGTTGAGGTGGGGCGCCCAGCACCAGGTCCACAGCACCTTTCATGGCTGAAATACGCCATGCTGCAGATCCCCATCAGTGTGTGATAGGTAGTTCCGTTAGACACACCTAGGATACATCTGTGCCCTGCTGTATGTCTCGGTCATGTCTAGTCCTTATGGGCAATGATGCGCCCAGAATAGTGCATATCCTGTGTTGGTGCCATGGTTACCTGCTGTAGGTGAAGGGGGGGTGTATGGACCCATGGGCAGATCATGTACCACCACACAACCCACCCTCTGGGGCACAGGGTGGGAAACAGGATCACCCACCAATAAATCCATAGTCTACCTCCCTGCAAGGGTAGCAGAAGAAACCATCAACCCCAGTCCTACTGGGGAACAGACAGAGTGGTACACATCCGTAACACAATAGCAGACAGACAGCAGGCCTGGAAATGCTCAGCTTCCCCCCACCATTATCTGACATTCTCCAGCAGCAAGCCTCCAGCTGCTGCACCCTGCAAGGTGTTCCAGCAAGACACATACTAGCTACAGACAGTCCGCCAGCTAGTCCATAGTGCATGGTCCTGGAGGAGATGCATGTACCAAGAACGGGGACGTCAGCATACACACCAAGCAGATAAGTCAGTCATTGGGCTGCAAAGGAAAACCCATATATATCACATGAGAGAAATGCCATATAGCACTATGGGGGAACCTAGCCATGCCATGGTCACTGCTAAGTCAGGGTGAGAGTGACCTCCCAGCAGGACATGCTATGGCCACCCTGTCCGTGCAGGTGGTACCGAGCACTACAATGTCCGAGCCATTGCCCTATGCCCTGTGCAGATGCGGCCAGGCCAGGCCACCCTATCCAGGCTATTCCCACGGTACCTTGCTCCTCATTATGCACATTGGCAGGCCAATACTGGCAACAGTGCTAGCAGTGTGGGCTGTGGAGGGTGTTGGCAGCCACCACACACTGGATAGACAGACACACACTCCCCACACCTATGCCAGCATTGTGCAACTATAGAGGTGTTGGGCAGCCCAGGCCACCACACCAGTCCTGGGCACAGTGCAGGCATGGCTATGGTACGCAATACTGTAGGAGTCACTCCCCAGGTTGGTAAACACTGTCAGACACAAGACCTGTAGCACACTCCACAGACATCAGAAAGGTTGCTATGATGCAGCTCACTCAGAATATTGTACTTAACTTAGGAATTGCTATCTGCCAGTGATCATAGCAACCTTTTTAAAGATGTGCACCATATTCCCAGGTTTAGGGTGGCATTACTAAGGTATGCAAGTGCTAGTATTGGGAGATGCACGCAGAGCCCAAAGTCCTGCCTCTCCAGGAGGCTTTGGATAATGGGGCCTGTGGGTGCAGGTGTGTCTGCCCCTGTTGGCTGCTGCTTTACAGCGGAGGTTCCCAACTCCAGTCCTGCGGTGCCAAACACTGTTCGGGTTTTCATGCTGTCCCTCATGAATATGCATGAGATACATCTGCATACCATGGGGGTGGCGCATAGAAATGCAGCACAGGCATCTTTATCAGAGGCAGCATGGAACTGGAATGGTGTTTGGCCCTCCAGGACTGCATTTGGGAGACTCTGCTCTAGGTAATGTGCATGTTTATGGTGTCCGTGCTCTTTAGGGTAAAATGTAGGTGTCTTGGGCATGTTTACGTCATCTGCAATATAGGTGCTGTCTGTATTAGCACGTTGCAGTAGTGGGTAAAATATGGGGACTGGGTTGGCAGGAACCACAGCTGGGACTTGAACCTGTGACCCTCTGCTTCTGAATACACTGGTTTTGTGCACTGCACCACCTTGTTGTCACAGAGTCAGTATATTCCTTGGTGATACCATGACTGTTCGTCAGATGGGGCCCATCTATTGCAGTACATGGCACCCACCTACACAGGGCTAGGCCACGGTCTGCTCTGGGCAGCTGCCACTTCCCCCTCCACCACCAGTATCCCTCAGCCACCATGCTGACATGCCCTTCTGCTGGTGGTGCTGGTGGTGCGCAGTCTCAGGTCATCCAGTGTGCAGGTAGGCGGCTGCCTATGGTGCGGGTTCTGGGGTAGGGGTACCTGCATAGACGTCCACGCTCCCCCCAGCCCCGCCTGCCAATGTTCCGTGCCCTTGGGGGTAGCTGTTGGGTACTATCCCCTGTGACACTGTGGGAAACACGCTCGTGCCCATGTTGGGCCTTCAGCAGTTGCTGTCTGGCTGCTCTGCTGTTTCAGCATTCGTATGGGCCACCTAGGCATCACCCTAGTCCGCACTGTGGCCCAGCTCCACCACAGCATGTGCCGCCTGCGGCCCTCTGTATCTCCTTATCCGGCATCTGTCCAGTTGCCGTTCCGACATACCCGCCCTGATGTTGCGGGACATGTGCACACCATAGGAACCCCGTCTGATTGTGGGTGAAACCCTGAGCAGCGCTATTTCACTGTGGGCTCCTTCACCTTGTATGGGGACAGAGTATAGACCCTTCCACGATTTATTTCTTTTCTATGGAGCTTACTCGGGGGGGGAGGGGTTGATGTTTCTCATTGATACCACTATTGATCAGCTTGGTTATGGGTTTTTTCCAGTTTGTTGGGGTCATTTTCAGTGTTTCTGTGCCCTTTTGTTCTGTGCACATGTATCACACATCACTTTGTTTTGGTTTCCCTGCCTGGGCTGTATATTGCTGACGCTGAAATGGTCTCTCTCCCCTGTAATGTGCATTTAACGGCAGGTTTTCATTCGCGTTGGAATTCAGCTCTTCAGATCAGCGCATTAGTGTGAAGTGAGCCTCTCCCTGCCCACTCTCCGCCCACTGACCCCCTCTCTCCGCCCTCTCTCCACCTTCTGCGGTGTTTTACCGCGCTGCGGGGCATTACGATCGTTAGCGCATCATAATGCGCGTTATGTAACGTTAACGATCGTAAGCGCAGCATAACGCGCGTTATGATGCGCTTATGATCGTTAACGTTACAAAATGCGCGTTATGTATGATTACCGCAGTTTAATAAACATACCCTAAGATGTATTAGACATTAGTGCTTCCTTTAGTCTTGTTTTTCCCTGTAAATGTGTTTTATGTTTTGAGAATAACAAATATTTGTTTTTTGAGCCCTCTCAACTAGGCATCTTCTTAGTTAGACTTCAACTCCAATGGGTTGAGGCCTTCTGATAGTTGTTAGGATACATTTGTAATCCCTCTGTTCCTGAGTCCTTTACATTTTCTATACACTTCTCCTGGTGTTGGATCTTCCCCCCAGTTTCTTTGTATTTTTGGTCTAACATGAGCTATATAGCCTTATGTAAGCTGATTGGATGTGTTTTTTTTCTTTGAGCTTTCTTTAATGCAAGTTGTTGCATGTCAATTATATTGAAACTAAAGGGTATGTTTACTAAACCGTCCTAATGTTACCGACGCTAGTTGCAGCGTTAATGTGAAGAATGCCATATAAAGTAGTGGGCGTTCTGAAGGGAAGGTAAACCGCACTGATGCAGAATAGCGCGGTATATAAGAGAATGTAAATAAATAAATAAGGTAGCAAGAATCTGTATCTCGTGATAGTGGGCGCCTTGACTCATTAACGTGCGTTAACCTTACATTCATGCCAGCGCTGTGGTAGAAGCTATAAAGATGTAGCCCACTGGTTACTGCAATAACTGTAGAGGCAGAGGTCATGGGTTTGATCCTGCAGTGGTGTTATTTCATAAGGCTGTCTGAGGCATTTCCTTTTAATTTAAATCTGTGCTGCCAGCAAAAACACCCTCACAGTGCCATAACCTAAGGTGCCTCATAAAGCCCCCTATAAGGCGCTCCATAGGGCACATTATAAAGTGCCCTGTCCGCCAAGGCACCTTATAATGTGCCCTATAGGACGCCTTTTGAGGCACCTTAGGTTACGGCACTGTGAGGGTGTTTCTGCTGGCAGCACAGATTTAAAATTAAAAGGAAATGCCTCAGACAGCCTTATGAAATAACACCACTGTTACTGGCACAGAATAGCTACAGACCATCACATAGCTTCTAGTGCAGCGCTGGCTGGCTACAGAAAGACAGCAGGTCACCGCACAAACTGTCTGCTGTGGTCACCAGGATAGGGTTAATCCACCCGTACCCATGATGCACTGCACATGCAGATCAGCAGTCTACATCTGATCACAAGATGGGGTATGCGCCTTGTAATGGGGAAAACATATCCTGTGATAAGAAAGCAGAGGAACCTATGAGTAATAGGGCTGTTTCTAGCAGGAAGGAAGATATCAGGACACCCAGTTGCCAAGAGCAACATAAACATTCCCAGCCACGAGGGAAGGAACCCTGCACAGCTGATAGGCATTCCCCAGCTCTTAGCTCTAATAGCTTTCACCTGGGAGGGGGAAGGGCTGGAATAGAGACTCAGCAAACATATAAGGGACGTTCCTTAGAGAGTAGTAGCAGTAGTAGGAGGAGCCGTAGGAGCAACAGCTGTAGCTGGAGAAGGAGTTCTGACTTTGGCTTTGGTAGCTCCGGTAACTCCAGAGAAAGCAGTTTGGAAGATTCAGTGAAACCAGTAACTGGAAGCAGGAGAGACGTGCTGAATAAGAACCAGCTGGATACTGAGTGCAAGCTGAGGTTTGAATCCGGGAAGCAACGTCTGCTTTGGGCTGGTAGGAAAACTGATGTGAGTGACTTTGATTCTGAATGTGAAAGAGAAAGGCAGCTAACAGCTGATAGTGGTAATTGGAGGAGAAAGGCTCAAAAACCTTTTAACCAAGCCTCCAAACATATACCTTATGGTGAAGGCTTTTATGAGGAGAAAGTACCAGTCAGAATAACTGGAAAGCAATTACAGGCTTCAAGAAAGAAAGAATATACGGTGCAAGACATCTGTATGTTGGAAGAGGGTGACAAACAGCCTAAGCATAGAGAAAAGCCTCTAAGGTTTAAACCCCGACTGAATGAAGCTGTGCATAGCTTTTCTCAAACCCAGAAGGTGGGCTAATTAACCAAGGTAAAGCTGCTTACATGTCTTTTTCACCTAGAAGTTATAAAGGACATAAGTCTTATTGGAATTGTATGCCAAGATATGGTGACTCTGACCCTTACCTATTGGAGGAAATAGTAGGGAGGTTAAGGGAGCTGGCAGAGGAGAATAATCTGCCAACACACTATAGGCAACAACCTTATGCAGATGATAGTCAGATTGAATCAATGATAATTGATCCGCCAGAACCTGAATTATCTGACTACCAGATGGACTGTACATTGGCTGTGATGAATGATAGGATTTCATTGTGCTGAAGATATACAATGCTGGAAGTGATTTAACTGCCTGTTTAAAAGCACAAGAATTTACTTTATCCTTTTTGCCAGAGTATATGGCTTTTGTTCTTTTGTTACCTGTGTTATAATCCAAACCCCGGGAGGGGAAATAAAACCTTGATTTGACCTTACCACTCGGGTCTCAATTACCTTATTGCAAAGGAGCCCAACTACAATCCTTTCAATAAAAGGTCCCCCTGTAGCCCAACCAGTATACTACACTGCTGGCGGAGCAGGGTGTGACAGCCTCCACAGCACCCCGGCCTGGTAGGGGGAACTGACCGTGTGTGTTACTGGCACAGAATAGCTACAGACCATCACATTGTGTGGTTCCTGTGCTCACCCTGAGGGTAAGGTGGGGCGCCCAGCACCAGGTCTGCTGCACCTGGCATGGCTGAGATAGGCTGTGCTGCAGGTCCCCATTAGTGCCAGTGTGTGACGGGTAGTCTTTGCAGACACATCTAGGATGCACCTCTGTTCTTCTGTATTTCCCAGTCACGTCTAGCCCTTATGGACTATGATGTACCCAGAATAGTGCATATCCTGTGTGATTGCCATGGTCACATGTTATAAGAAAAGGGTGGTGTTTGTACCCAAAAGCAGATTATGTAGTACCACTCAACCTGCCCTCTCTGGGTCAGGATCTCCAACCAACAGATCCACATTCTATATCTCTGCAATGGAGGGGACCATCAACCCCAGTCCTGCTGGGCAATAGGCACCCTCCAGGGCAGTCACTGCAGATCTGTACATATCACATAGGAAACTGGCAGATAGGCTTGCAAAGGCTCAGCTGCCTGCCCCCCCCCACCCCCGCCGCCCCCCCCCCGTCCCATGGTATGCAAACTGGCAGATAGGCTTGCAAAGGCTCAGCTGCCTGCCCCCCCCCCGCCCCTGCCGCCCCCGCCCCTGCCGCCCCCCGCCCCTGCCACCCCCGCCCCTGCCGCCCCCCGCCCCCGCCCGCCCCCGCCCCCCGCCCACGCCCCCGCCCCCCCGCAGCAAATAGTGCCCTTTAGTAAACATACCCATATGACTTATTTCCTCTGTAAGTTAGAAACTTAATTTAATTTAATTTAATTACATCATTCCTTATCGTCACTCCAGTCCAGTCCCTTTACTTCTGGGTTACGCAACCCCTCCAGCAGCTTGGAGGCTGAGCCCAACCTTTTTGGGGATGGAGCGGTATAAATACCACTGGGACCACCCACCAACTCCAGTATTCTCAGCCTCCAAGCAGCTGGAGGGTTCCGTAAGCCTGGGGCTTACTGGAGTCCTACCTTTATCTATTCCATTTAATTTGGCTTTAATTTGGTTTTATTTTGGCTTTATTTCTTTATTTTACCTTATTTTCCTTTGTTGTTTTTTTTCTGGGGCTCTGCTCCTTTAAGTACTGCCTGCTCTCTCCATCCTCCCTCCCCCCCCCTCCCCTCTCCCCGGGACGGGCCTCGGAGGTGATTCTCTGCCTGCAGCTTCGTGGAGGTTTTCTGTCCTGCCCGGCTGCCATGTCTCCAGCTCCTGCACCTTTCCTCGGATTCTCCACAGCACTGACTTGCCTCGCGCCGAAGCCCTTCTGGTGGCTGAGCGCTGGAGGCTGCGCCGCTAGTCAGCGTTGACCGCCGGACCCGTCCCGAATCGGAAGGACGTGGAGGCGAGACACGCTGTTCCCGGTTCCTGCGGGGTGCGATTAAACAGCGATTAATCGGGGATTGCACAAAGAAATCAGCAGGCTTCAGCTCCGGAGTGCAAGAGGGCGCCATGAATAGGCTCGCGGTCCCCCGTTCAGGCTCTACGTGTTGAGGCCTACCACGTGTAGAGCCAACGGGCGGTGATCGCTGAGTCGGGCCCAGGATCCACATACAGACAGCCTTTAAAACCGCAAGTACCTCTGTTAGAGGAAAAGGAGTTTAAGCTAGTTACTTTTAATTTAATTTCAATTTAATTTCAATTTTAATTTCAGGTTAATTCTATTCTTTTAGTGCTTTTACTTCATTTAATTCATTGAATTTCGAACTGATTTAAATTTCCTTTAACTACCAAACTAAGGGCTCTTAGTGTTCCTCCCCGGGGGAAATATTGGGTTTTTGAGTGCTCTCAGTGGGAAGTCCACAGCACTAAGTCATGGCGACCAAGCCTCGCTGCCCTTCCTGTGGAACACGCAGGGGCACCTCCGCAGAGGCAGGAATCTGCAGGAGCTGTGCCGCAGTGGCTGCCTCAGTGGAGCAGGAAATTAACTTGGCCATGACACAGTCTTCTCAGGGGTCAGGAGACCCCCTAGAAGGGGAAGGGGGGGTCCCAGTTTCCTCTCTCTACACCCTCGGATCTGCCCACTCCTCCTCTGCCCCTTTCGCCCCCCCCCCCCACTGGTGCAGGGGGGGCCGGAGAATTTTTCTCCCCTGACTTCATCCTCTTACTTCACAAGGCCTACTGCCTGCTTAAGCAGGGCTTAGGGACAGAAGAGGCTGGTCCGTCAGCGGACGACAAGTCAGCTAGATCCATGAGAGCAAGCAATCCGGAATCCGGTATTCCTCCTAAGCGTCCCCGTCTTGGTTGTGAGGAGCCTCTAGCGTCCCTCTCTCAGGGTACCCCGGAGGAGGATAGCTCTGATAAGGACTTGGACGAGGAAGAGGAGGAGCTTGAAGAAGGGGAAATCCCGGAAGAAGATCAATCCCGGATAGTTTAGAGTTTTTCGTCGAGAGGAGCTCCCGGCATTGATTAATGAGTCCCTGAAAGTTCTCAATGTGGCCTCAGACACGCCAGCACAGGAAGAGGCGTTGGAGGATCCCTTAATCCAGGCCATTAGGAGATCCCAGAAGGTTTTCCCTGTCCACAGGGTCGTGCGTCAGATGATCCAGGAAGAATGGGATCAACCAGAGTCAAGCTTAAGGGGAGTCCGGGCCATGACTCGCCTATACCCTCTTCCAGAGGCAGATAAAGAGCTGCTGAAATCTCCCAGGGTGGATGCAGCGGTATCAGCAGTTACTAAGAAGACGACTATCCCAGTTGAGGGCAGCACGGCCTTAAGAGATGCTCAAGACAGGAAGTTGGATACGCTCCTGAAACAAGCCTTTGATGTAAACGCTCTTGCCTTGCAGGCCTCCGTGTCAGGAGCTTGGGTGGCTCGGGCCTGTTTAAGGTGGGCACAACAGCTCCAGGCAGAGGGCTCAACGGGCGAAACACAGGCCAACTCGGCTAGGGTGGAATCCGGAGCAGCCTACTTGGCGGATAGCCAGTATGACCTCATCAGAAGCCTAGCCAAGAACATGGCCTCGGTGGTGGCGGCTAGGTGTTATCTGTGGCTACGGAATTGGGCAGCTGATGCTTCCTCGAAGGCATGCCTGAGTCGACTTCCCTTTAAGGGAAAGCTGTTGTTTGGTGAGGATTTAGAGAAGTTAGTAAAGGACCTGGGTGAGTCTAAGGGAGGCAGGCTCCCGGAAGATAGACCAAAGCAAGGGCGCCCCCTAGCCCCAGCGCGTACCCAGCCTAGGGACTCGCGGAGGTTTCGCCCAGCCAGGTCAAACACTTTTCCCAGGGGCCGTTTTCCCTCGAAGGGACAAGGTTTCAGAGGGTTTCAAGGAGCAGGTCAAGGTTTTGGGGCATCCTCCTCCTCCTCCTCGGGACCTAGAAAACAACAATGAGATGACGGGGGTCCGGGAGGAAGGGCGGCCGTTGGGCGGACGCCTAAGGCTGTTTCTTCCCGCCTGGTCCCGAGTCACGTCCGATCAATGGGTCCTAGAGGTGGTCAGAGAAGGCTATGCTCTCGAATTTGCAAAACAAATACTTCCAGCCTTTGTTCAGTCTCCCTGCGGTTCTTCTACAAAGAGGGCGGCGATAGAGGCAACTCTCGCTTGCCTAATAGCGCTAGGGGCCGTGGTCCCAGTACCACCAGACCACTGCGGCTCTGGTCGGTACTCGATTTACTTCGTAGTACCAAAGAAGGAAGGGTCTTTTCGACCGATCCTGGATCTAAAACAGGTCAACCGCTGCCTCAGGGTACCACATTTCCGGATGGAGACCCTACGTTCAGTCATAGCAGCCGTGAGGGGCGGGGAGTTCCTAACGTCCCTCAATTTGACAGAAGCCTACTTGCACATCCCGGTCAGGAAGTCCCATCAACAGTTCCTGAGATTCGCAGTGCCAAGAGGCCACTTTCAATTCCAGGCCCTACCCTTCAGCCTAGCTACGGCTCCCAGGACATTCACCAAGGTGATGGTGGTAGTAGCGGCCTTCCTTCGGAAGGAGGGAATATTAGTGCACCCTTACTTAGACGATTGACTGATCCGGGCAAAGTCAGAAGAGGAAAGTCACTCGGCAACGACCAGAGTGATCCAGATTCTAGAGGAGTTGGGGTGGGTCATCAATCGTGCAAAGAGCAGGATGACTCCCTCCCAGGAACTCGAGTACCTCGGAGCAAGATTCGACACCAACAGGGGCAGAGTATTCCTGTCACGGACAAGATCAAGTCACGCAGTTTCTAGGCAGACGAAATCCCTCGGCGTGGCATTGTCTTCAGGTTCTGGGAACAATGGCGGCTGCGATAGAGGTAGTGCCATGGGCCAGGGCCCACATGCGACCGTTGCAGCGGGCGCTATTACGTCGGTGGTCTCCCCAACATCATCCTCTGTCAATGCAGTTACCTTGCGCTCCGCGGACCAAACAGGCTCTCCACTGATGGCGGTGCCCAAGGAATCTGGATCGCGGGATGCCTCTCGAACCTCATCAGTGGTTACTATTGATGACGGATGCCAGCCTGACGGGCTGGGGAGTGCACTGCGAGGACCAGTTCGTCCAGGGCCGCTGGACACAGTTGGAATCGCAATGGCCCATCAACAGACTGGAATTGCGGGCCGTCACCCTAGCGCTCAAGGCTCTCGAGGCCTTAGTGCAAAAAAGAGCAATTCGCGTTCTCTCCGACAATGTCACTGCGGTGGCCTACATCAACCACCAGGGAGGCACCAGCAGCCCCGCCTTGGAATAGGAGGCGGACGCTCTATTCCAGTGGGCGGAGGTCCGGCTGCAAGCGCTTTCAGCTCAGCACGTGGCGGGCGTGGACAACATCACAGCCGATTTCCTCAGCAGGTGCAAGATAGACCACGGAGAGTGGGAACTGGAACAGGAGACCTTCAACCAGATAGTGGCCCGATGGGGACTCCCAGTCATGGACCTCATGGCACGGTTCTCGTCAGCCAAGGTGGACAGATTCTTCAGTCGGCGGAAGGAAAGAATGTCCGAGGGCTTAGATGCCCTGTCCCAAAAGTGGCCTTCGGAAGGTCTTCTCTATGTATTTCCCCCTTGGGTCCTGATCGGAAAGGTTCTCCAGCGGGTGGAGTCCCACCAAGGATTGGTAATCCTCATAGCCCCGGATTGGCCTCGCCGCCCCTGGTATGCGGATCTGGTGAGGATGATCGCCGACCAACCTTGGCGGCTCCCTTGCAAAAGGGACCTGCTGAGACAAGGCCCGGTTCGGATGCCTCACGTGGATCGATTCTCGCTTACGGCCTGGCTATTGAAAGGGCACGGCTCCTAAAACGAGGCTATTCAGGAGCAGTAATCTCGACGCTGTTGAATGCTAAAAAGCGCTCGACCTGTCTATCCTTTATAAGAGTTTGGCACATCTTCGAAGCCTGGTGTGCGGAGCACCGTCGGAAACCCCTTTCGGCCTCAGTCCCGGAGGTTCTGGAATTCTTGCAAGCAGGATTTGACAAGGGTCTGGCGCACAGCTCCTTACGGATCCAGCTGGCTGCGATCACTTGCTATAGAGGTAAGGTCCGTGGCAAACTCCTAGGGGCCCACGCGGACGTCTCCAGGTTCCTAAGGGCGGTTAGTCGGCTACGTCCTCAACGGAGGTCGGTCATCCCCCCTTGGGATCTTAACCTAGTGCTAAATGCCTTGATCGGGGAACCCTTCGAGCCATTAAAGAGGGCCTCCTTAAAGGATTTAACCCTAAAGACAGTTTTTCTTGTCGCCATCTGTTCGGCCAGGAGGGTTTCGGAATTACAGGCGCTGTCATCTCAGCCCCCCTTGCTGTCCTTTCTCAAGGACAAAGTGGTTCTGCGCACGGTTCCTTCCTTCTTGCCCAAAGTTATCTCTCCCTTTCATGTGAACCAGTTACCCTCCCGGCCTTCTCGGCCGAGGGGCATGAAGGTAGGGATAGCAAACTTTGTCTCCTAGACGTCCAGAGGGCTTTGAAACGTTACCTATCTTGCACAGCGCCCTTCCGGAAGTCCGACCGACTATTCATTCAGTTCGGGGGTCCGCACAAAGGGGAGGCGGCGGCCAAGGCCTCTATCTCCAGGTGGATCAGAGAGGCGATTGCTTCCGCCTACATCCTGAAGGGGAAGCAGGTCCCAGTGGGTCTGCGTGCGCACTCCACTCGGGCTCAGGCTACCTCTTGGGCGGAATTCAGCCTAGTTCCCCCGCTGGATATTTGTAGGGCAGCGACTTGGTCCTCTCTGCATACCTTCACCAAGCACTACAGGCTGGACCTGCAGAGTTCAGCGGACGCTCGGTTTGGTCTAGCGGTTCTTCAGTCCGGTATGCCGGATCCCACCCAGGATTGAACTGCTCTGGTACATCCCAGAAGTAAAGGGACTGGACTGGAGTGACGATAAGGAAATAGTAATTAGATCTTACCTGCTAATTAGTGTTCCTGAAGGAACGACAGTCCAGTCCCTGATCCCACCCGGTTCCGGCGAACGTTAAGGCCTATTGTTCATTGAAGAGCATCGGACCGAGTGTAGGGCCGGTTCGGCATGAAGGAGTGCAGGAGAAAGCCGGCTCGGGCAGACTCAGGTACCCCCCTCCGCCCGTTGCCATTCCTCCTCTCCTTCTCCTATGCCATGCAAAAAAAAAAAAGTTGATTGTTTAATAGTCCTTTGAGGTATTATGTTATGTAGGTTGTTGATGGAAGTTCGTTATGTCTGCTTAATCATTCGAATACTGGAGTTGGTGGGTGGTCCCAGTGGTATTTATACCGCTCCATCCCCAAAAAGGTTGGGCTCAGCCTCCAAGCTGCTGGAGGGGTTGCGTAACCCAGAAGTAAAGGGACTGGACTGTCGTTCCTTCAGGAACACTAATTAGCAGGTAAGATCTAATTGCTATTTTATAATTTTTATTTATTTATTTATTTATTTAACAGTCTTTTCTATACCGCCCCTTCCAGAGATCAGGGGCGGTTTACATTGAACATTAAACAGAACAATTGTATACTTCTGTATACATTTACAAGGAACATTATGCTTTAACTATATACAGGTGTACTTACAGGGAACATATTTTGAACAACATTTTGAACATATTTTGAACATTAACTATAACAGAGCTTTTCAAACTATTTACAAGTTATATACATGGAGCGCATCTTAGTTAGTTACAGTGGTGGAATAGTCAACTGTTTGAGTGGTTCATTAGCGTGTTGTGTGGGGTTAGTGAAATTTCCTGTGTTAGTCATTTGTTCTGTCTTGGGTACAGTGTATGTGTTTCTGTGATTGTGTTGGTGAGGTTCTTTGTTGGTAGGGGATTTCAAAGTGTTTTGTAAAGAGGTAGGTTTTTAATTCTTTTTTGAATTGGTGAAGGTCTTTTATCATGCGGAGTGTTAATGGTATTTCATTCCAGAGGGTGGGGGCAGCGAAGGAGAAGGCCCTGTCACGTTGTCGCTTTAGTTTTTCTAAAATTTGTTTTTATGTTGAGGGAGTGGGTTGCGTTCTGTCTGCGTGATCTAGTATCTGATGGGGGGTGTATTAGGGTGGATAGTTGTGATGGGGAGATGTTGTTGACGATTTTGAATGTAGTTAGGAGGATTTTATATTTTATTCGGCTGTTTATGGGGAGCCAGTGTAAGTCTAGGAGAATTGGGGTCACATGGTCTGTTAGATTAGCTTTAGTGACCATCTTGGCGCATATGTTTTGGGCTCTTTGGAGATGGTATATGCTTTTTAATGGAAGTCCATTTAGGAGACTATTACAATAGTCGAAGTGGGGGGTTATGAGTGTATTGACTACAGATCTAAAGTCATCGGTGTTGAGTAGGGGTCTCAGATGTTGTATTGTCTTGAGTTTATAAAATATGGTTTTTACTGTGTGTTTTATGTGTGGAATCATGGAGAGTGAGTGGTCTAAGATTATTCCAAGGTATTTTACCTCCTTTTTAACAGGTATAGGTGTATTATTTATTGTGATTGTATTGGGGTATATGTAGTCAGTGTCTGATTTCCTCGTTATGAACATTGCCTCTGTTTTTTTGAGGTTAATGCTTAGGTGGTTGTCTTCAAGCCATTTAGTAGTCTCGTTCATACATTGGAGTAGGCTATCATATTTGGGATTGTTAGGGTTTATGGGGGTCTGCATATATGAAATGGTTAATTTTGTGCTTCTTAAATATGTTTGTAATGGGCTGGAGGTATAAATTGAAGAGGAGGGCTGAGAGGGCTGATCCTTGGGGGATGCCTTGACCTTGTGGGAAAGTTTCGGATGTGTCGTTACCTAATTGTATCCATATTAACCTGTTTGAGATGTATGATTTGAACCATTCAAGGACTGTCCCTCCTATTTTTAGGTATTCTAGTCTGTTAATGAGGGTATTATGATTGATGCTATCGAATGCAGCAGACAGATCTATGAAGAGGCGAAGGAAGCCTTTGTTGTTGTCATTGGTGCCTCTGATGAGTAGATCTGTTAGGGCGATTAGGAGAGTTTCAACTCCGTGGAAGGGTCGGAAGCCAAATTGATGCTCATCAAGGAGTTTTTGTTCATCAATGTAGTCTTGTAATTGGAGTTGTATGGTCTTTTCTATTATTTTGGCAATTAGTGGTATGCTAGCTATTGGCCTGTAGGAGTTGGGGTCTTTTGGGTCTAGTTTATTGTTTTTTATTATGGGACGGATCGAGGAGAGCTTTAGGGCATTGGGCATGGCTCCTTGAGAGAGTGATTGGTTTACTATATGTTGGATATTTTCTGCAAGAAATTCCTTAGTATGTTTGATCCATGATACAGGGCAAGGGTCGAGCGGTGAGGTTGTGGTGTTAATCATTGTTATAATATTAAGGATGTGCTTTCTTTCAATCTTGTGAAAGGTTGTCCATTCATAATTACTGACATGTTTAGATATTGTGGTGGTTGGAGAGTAAGGTTTTACCTTTAGTTTCTCAGCAAAATGTAATGCTAAGGTTTGTACACTGATTGAGTCTTGGTTCAGTTCGGGGTTTTGTGTTTTTGTTAGTGTATTCACAATTGAGAAGAGTTCTCTTGGCCGATTGATAGCATGATTTATTAGTTTGGAGTAGTATTCCCTTTTTGACTTATTGATTGCTTCCTTGTATCTATAATCCTCTTTTACCATCCAAGAACATACAAAGTGGAGTAAAAAACCATTATTTACAGTACATATAAGATCAAACACTTCAAACAGTATCTGAAAAATATTTCCTCCATAGCCAAGCCTTTAATGACTTTTGAAATTGGAGATAGTCCATAAGATCCCTAATCTCTATTGATAAGGTATTCCATTGTTTCAGAACCGCACCAGAAAAGCATCTATCTCTAATCCTAGGGCAATCAGATTTTTGGAGAGCAAATCTGGGACACCTGGACAGGGCAGGGCTGAGCTTGGCTGAGAGGGGCAGGGTCCTCTCTCCTCGGGCATTTTCTCCCCGTATATTTTGAAATGATCAGTTTAGGTAGTATTCAGTAATTTCAAAAATTTTAAAAAGACAGCAGTAATCCTTCTCGAGTTATAAACATGCATACATGCTTAAACTTTATTTTATACATATACATAAATACATTTAGGGGTATGTTTACTAAACTGCGGTAACGTTACATAACACGCGTTATGTAACATTAACGATCCATAACGCGCGTTACGTAACGTTAACGATTGTAGACGTTCTGCGGCGCGGTAAAACACTGCAAAAGGTGGAGAGAGGGCGGAGAGAAGGGGTCAATGGGCGGAGTGTGGGCGGGGAGAGGTTCCATTCACACTAACGCGCTGATCTGAAGAGCTGAATCCTAACGCGATTGAAAACCTGCCGTTAGATGCACATATGCAGGAGAGAGAAACCATTTATGTGTCAGCAATGTACAGCCCAGGCAGGGAGCCCAAAAACTGTGATAGTAGTGCTCCATGTACAGCAATACCATAGTGCCAAAGTATGAATGGCCACTATGGCGATGGTGCAAATGGGGCATAGGGGGCCACAGGCGGGACATGTAGCATGGGCAGCTGGGGCACAGGGTGGACCAGGCGGGTGCCTAGGTGGCACATAGGAACATAGACACCGGAGATCAGCAAGACAGCAGTTAACCAAGGCCAAACACAATCCACCAATATCTACCTGGTCCACCCTAGCCAATAGTCGCTAGGGCACAGACCTAATATCCCCCCAGCCATCCCGCCCCCATGTGGAGGAGACATAATAGTGGTAGGCAGTGATGGGGGGATGTGAGGATGTCCATGTATGCCCCCCCCCCACCCCGGAACCTGCTCCCTAGGCGGGCGCCTACCTACACAGTGGATGGCCTGGGACTGCACACTACCAGCACTGACAGCAAATGGCCACGTCAGCTTGGCAGGAGGGCGTATGCCTGTACTGGAGGGGGCAGTGCCACCTCCCTGCAGTGGACCTAGGCCATGCTCTGCATCAGTACATGGTGTGCAGTGCAACATAAAAGATCTGGCTGAGGAAAAGTGCAGGTAGCCCCAGGGACTACCATGCATCTGTGGCAACAGTGTGGTGCAGTACACCTAGTCAGTGTGTCCAGGAGCAGAGGGTCACAGGTGCAAGTCCCAGCTGTGGTTCCTGCAGAGCATGTCCCTATATTTTACCCTTCAATGCAGATACAACAGCAACATGTGCAAAGCCCAAAGCAGCGGCGAACAGGGTGCAAACACCCACTCACACAGGCTCCACAATCCAATGATGCATGGAGCAGCAGGCTGTTGGCCCCAGCATTGGGATGATGTTATCACCAGAGCACTACTACTACCCCCTGCACAGTTTAGCAATGTCAGCACTGTGATCAGGACTAGTGTGGCGGGCAGGGCTGCCAACCACCCCTATCTTTGTATAATGCTGCAAAAGGAGTGAGCGTGTTTGTATGTCTATCCATTGTTCTGTGGCTGCCCACACTTCACTGGGCCCAAAATGTCCCACTGTTACCAGCGTTAGCCTGATTAGATGCATAATGAGGAGCAAGGTATTCTGGGTATGGCCCGGACAGGGCAGATTGGCCAGGATGCATCTTCACAGGGTGTGGGGCAATGGCTAGGACACTGTAGTGCCTGACCACCACCTGCATGGACAGGGTGGCCATAGCATGGCATGCTGGGAGGGCACTCACTCTGAACGAGCAGTGACCATGGCAGGTTTAGGTTCCCACATAGCGCTCTACACTATTTGTCTTTAGTGATATATTTGTGTTCCCCAGTGCTGGGGTCCCAATCACTGAGATGCCTGCTTGCTGCACATAGTCCCTGGTGGACTGTCTGCAGTTAGACTGTGTATGGTTGGAACATCTTTAAGGTACAGTCTGACTTTGCTGGTGACTGGCAGACAGTGGTGGGAGGCACTTGGGGTTTCCAGACCTAACCCCAGCATTGCTGCTGGTCTGCCACTGTCCCAGTCATAGGTATGGCTCTGGCACACCAACCCTGGAGGGCTGTCTCGTACAAACAGGATGGAGGTTGCTTCCCTGGGGTGGGGGCACTGTTCTTTACCTACAGAAGGGTGATGTGGGCCCCTTGGGGTATGTAGTGTATACCACTGTGCCCTATACAGGTACTGCTACACACACCTCATGCAATTCTAGGAACCCCTCTGCCCTGATAACAGCTGCCCATGTCAGCCAGATCCTCACATGGGGTACACATTAATCTGGCTGGTGTCTGGTCCCACAGGGCCACATGTGATTGCAGGATACAGATGGACACCAAATTACCTTCGGCTGCACTGCACAGAACATCTGTCACACACTGGTAGTGATGGGGATGTACAGCAGGACCTATCTCTAGCACCAGATGTACTGTGGACCTAGTGCTGGGCACCAATCCTATCCCTCAGGGTGACCACAGAACCTGCGCAGTGGTATGGTCTGTAGCTACTCTGTGCCAGTATCACACACTGTCAGTTCGTCTTTGCCAGCTGAGGTACCGGAGAGGTGCAGACCCCATTTGGTGATCAGCTGTAGACAGCTATTCAGCATGTGCATTGCATCATGGGTACTGCTGTGACATACACCATGGAGGTATAGCCTACTGGTTAATACATTGCCATTCTTGGCAGTGTTCATTGGTTCAGTTCCTCATTGTTCCCTCCTCTCATGCCTGTCCTACTCAAATAGTGTGCATGCCTGTAGAGGTCATATTTTTGCAGATCTGCCCTTCCAGCCCATAATACCCTCGCCACAATTGCCAACATTCCCTCGGTCCATCTATCTGCATCTGTCAGCTGTGTAGAGTCCAGTCTGCCTGTGCAGGCTGCCAGCGCATGTTCTGCACTGCTACCCTTTCCTGCATTGTGCCTCATCGTGCTTGCCTCGCCTGTGCCTGATCTGCATGGCACCACCACTCCTCTGTCCACCCATCATTGTAACTATCCTGCCACCTCCGCCTCCACTGGGGGACATGTATTCCCATCGTCTGCCACCAACTGTTTTTCCGGTACTTTACATTGCCAACACCCTGTGCTGTGGTAGAGCTGCCCACCATGTTTGTCATCAGTACTGGCAGGCACATGGGATGCCCACAGATATGGCAGGTCCAGCGGCTCCCACTTCTCCCTCCTTCACTCTCCTGTTCATCGCCTTTCCTGAGTGCTCTATCTAGTGTTAGGGCTACATCTGTCTCTGTTCCGCACAGGTCATGCATGTCATCCTGAGGCATCTTGCAGTCCCTAGGACACACTAACCTAGGACACCATAACCTTGTTAGGCCACCTTAACCTATGGTTCCATAGCCCAGGGTGCCTTCTGCGGTGACTTGTCCAAGGGTGGCTAATATGGCGCTTAGCCTAGGAGGCCCTATAGGGTGCCTTCTGAGGCACCTTTTTTTTATATCTTTTATTTATGCTATTTTCTTGAATACAACACAATCATTAAGAAAATGAAAAATACATCAAAATGATCCATAGAATAATTTAAATCACATAACAAGAAACACATCAAGAGAGAGAGGCCAGCCCATACAATATAAAGAAGAAGCAATAAAAAAAAAAAAAAAGGTAATCAGGAGTTAATACTCCACAATGGGGAGCTAAATATTACTAATCCATTCCCTCTCACTACTTCCCAACAATTTCCCTTTCACTCAGAAAAGTAGATAATGATGAAACATCAATAAATACATAAGTCTGCCCCTCAAAAGTTATGATGCAGCGACATGGAAATTTTAAAAAGAAATTAGCTCCCAATGCCACTACTCTGGTTTTTAAACTCAAAAACTGCTTACGGCGGAGTTGAGTATGGCGGCCGACATCCGGAAAAACCTGGACTTTGAATCCACAAAAAAGGGCCTCCTTACATTTAAAATAGGCCCTTAACACACGCAATTTTGTAGAGTCAGAACCAAACTGCACCACAAGGGTGCAGCGCTTGGAAATGATGTCTTTTGAGTCCTCCAGAAAAGCTGTGAGGTCCTGACTAGCAGAACTGGGGGAAGGTACAGAACCGCCAACTCCCAATGGTGTTGAACCAGGGCCTCGTATTAAATAATACATATGGCTAGTATCCACACTATCTTGCAAGTGTAAAACCTCAGAAAAATATTTCTCAAGCAAAATTTTTGGAGACAGCAGATGGGTCATAGGAAAATTAAGAAAACAAAGGTTACACACTCTATATTGATTCTCCAGCGCTTCCACTCGATAAGACAAAAGGGAGGAATCACGAATTAAGGCAATTCCTGTATCCCGAGAAGATTTAAGCTGGGAATCAGATAGTGCAACCGAATTAGTTAATGAACCCAACTGCTGATCTACACTTTTCAATTTACATACAACATCTTGTGAAAATTTACATAATGATGACACAGCTGAAGTTAATCGACAGTCAATATTTTGGATAGCAGCCCATATGTCTTTTAATGTCACTTCCTCAGATGGGGGAGCAACAGGCAAAACGTCGGCAGACACCAAATACACCGGAAGTGGCAATGGAGGAGAAACTTCAGAAGGGCCTTCCAATATAGTGGATGAAAAAGGAGCTTGCGGGAGAGGAGGGGGAGACCGGACCTCAGGGCTTAATGAAACCCCTTCCGGTGACAGGATAGCAGGCAGCGAGGGAGTCAAGTGTTTGTCCATTGGGCCCATCACCTTACCTCCTTTTTCACTCTCATTCAGCTTGCGTGGCGTGGCCTAAGGGGCGTGAACCAAGGGGCAGGTCACGCCCCTTTTGCGCCCCTTCGGTGCACGTGAGGAGAGTTGAACGGAGCTGGAGGTTTGAGAGTTTGGTCCGACGTTATGGGTAAGAGGAAGGGGAAGCTTGGTTCCAAGCTGAGGCACCTTACATGGCACCTTACTAGGCACCTTACAGGGCACCTTACTAGGCACCTTACTAGGCACCTTACAGGGCATCTTACAGGGCACCTTACTAGGCACCTTACAGGGCACCTTATAAGGCACCTTACAAGGTGCCTTGCAAGGCGCTTTACAAGGCGCCTTGTAACGCTCGTTATTCTAAGGTGCCTTTTAACGCGCGTTCTCTGTCAGCTTGCTGTAACGATGTACCGCCCATGCCTTTATATGGGCATCTCTACCTTTACCGTGGAACCTACCGCGAATGACATTACCACAGTTTAGTAAACATACCCCTTATTTATTTACATTCTCTTATATACTGTGCTATTCTGCATCAGTGCGGTTTACATTGAACAAACTGAAATTACATTGAACAGGGCATTATAACTTGGAGATAGCTATTTTACAGGGAACATGGGCTATGGAGGGTTAAGTGGCTTGCCCAAGACTACAAGGAGCACTTGTGGGACTAGAAACCCCAGTCCTTCCGGCCTGAGGTTGCTGTCCTCTAGTGGGATTTGAACCCCCAACCTTCCAGCCTGAAGTACCTTGCCCCAACCACTAGGCCACTCCTCCACATATACATATTCTACGTAGTTCGAAAATTCCTTCTTTTTTTCAAAAAATAAGTTAATTTTACATCGTTTTCTAACAGGATCAAGAAGACTGCATCAGAGGTATATGCAGGAGAAGCAACATCCTTTGCCTCTGTCCCCACTGAAATCGTAGATAGGGGTGGTTAAAGTCCATGCTATTGGGGACACTACCTAAAAATCAGGGACATCTGGTAACTTTACTAATCCTCACCTGATGAAAGGAGACAGACGGCAGAACTAATGTACATGTGTAGATGATGGAAAAGAACTCATTGAAGAACAAATCATCAACCTATTGGACAAATAGACAGAACCAAACATAAAACCTTAAACAGTACCCATGCTTCTCCTGGAGAGGTGTGAGCTAAATACTACTACACTGCTACCACTGCTTCTAATATTGGTAACCAGTGAAGTTTAAATTGCAAAGGAATAATGCTTTCCCTATAACTACTATGCAAACCATTTTTTCTGCTGTATTATTAATACATTGCAACTTATATACCAACTGTTTTGGCATTCCAACAAAGACAGAATTGTAGTAGTCCAGATGACTCAAAACTCAACTGAATGACAGTCTGAAAATCTTGCGGACATAGAATAGATCTTATTTGTCTCACCAGCTTGTCTGGGTTTCTGAAGGATCCAGATGCAGGCATTTGTAACTGCTGCGACTAGGTCCAGGCACCCCATTACGTCCATATTTTATGAAGTAAAGCAAGCATGCGTATACTTCACTTTATAAAATAGGCTCCACAAACGCAGGGCTGACCCACCCACTAGGCAAACTAGGCAGTCACTGAGGGCAGCAACCTCTGGAGGGCAGCAAAAGCAGGACATTCAAAGCTAAAGAATAGATTTTGACAGCCAGAGTGGGTGTAAAGCTTGAGGTTCGCCCGTTGGCTCCAACACTTTGGACCTACTCTAGGACTGGCCCTGCACATACGTGCCTGAAAACGCGCATTAACTGTCTGAGAGATTATAAAATTGTCCTCAATATGTTTATTCCGTGCCAGTGTCCATATAAATAACAGTGCTGAATATAAGCACTAAGAGGGGATCATGCCGATATTACCCATTTAGTGGCTGAATAGCACTGCTAAACAGATAATTTCTGGTGCTGCCCCTTCCCCTCCCTAACCTGCCCCCTTTAAAACAGATCATATCCAGCTCTTTAGTGAATTAAACAGCCCAATATTATCCGTATAACTTCTAAATATCTTAAGCAAGTTATATGATAGCCACCTGCTGGAGAACAAATAACATGTTTTGAATATTATCCCATAAATTTCTACTGCTGAGGAGACACCTAAAAAATCTACAGATGTTGTCCCAATGGAGGCATCTACAGCTGACTGATCCTGTGAAGGTTGCCCAGAGGTAGATGCAGCAACCCATCCAGGCTGGAGGAAGGAAGAAACAGTGACGCAGTTGTGGCCACACCAGACCAGAGTCATAGCCTCAGAGTGCAAATTGGGCTTGTGGGCGAAGGAGAAAGGAGAATACAGTGTCTTGTAAAAATCTTTGTACCACTGTACATTTTTCACTTTCTGTACCCTAAAAAACATAATCCAAAATGCATTAAAGTTGGAGTTTATGTCACTGACCTACACCATATATTCTACACTTTCAGTAGGAAAGAACAATTATAGAAATATTCAAAAAGGGATTAAGAATAAGAAACCAAAAAGTCTTGATTGCATAAGTGTCCATACCCCTTGGCTCAACACTTGATGGAAACTCCTTTTGCAGCTATAACAGTTGTGAGTCATTTAGGATAAGTGTCTTCCAAGAGCACGATGGTGCAGTTTTTGCCCATTTTTCTTGGCAGAATAGTTTAAGCATTTTCAAGTTGGCTGAGGATAGTCTGTATCGTTCCATGGTGCGACCGCACCTTGTGTGCAATTCTGGTCACCGTATCTTAAAAAGGATATAATGGAATTAGAAAAGGTACAGAGAAGAGCCACCAAAATGGTAAAGGGGATGGAAGGATACCCTATGAGGAGAGGCTTAAAAAATTTAGGGCTCTTCATCTTGGAAAATAGATGGCTGAGGGGAGATATGATAGAGGTCTATAAATTAATGAATGGAGTGGAATGGGTAAACGTAGCATGGTTGTTTACACCATCAAAAAGTAGAAAGACTAGGGAACATGCAATGAAGTTACAATACAACCCATTTAAGAGTAATAAGAGAAAATATTTTTTCACTCAATGCGTAATGAAACTTTGGAATTTATTATTGGAGGTTGTAGTGAAGGCTGGGTTTAAAAAGGTTTGGACAAGTTTCTGAAGGAAAGGTCCATAAACCATTATTAAAGAAGACCTGGGGCATACACTGCTTATCCCGGGCATTGTGGAAGTGTGTGCCTTTTTGGGAACCTGCCAGTTTCTTGTGACCTGTATTAGCCACTGTTGGAAACAGGTTACTGGGTTTGATGGACCTTGGACTGACCCAGTGAGGCATTTCGTATGTAATTAATGCTGGCAGTTCAAGCATGTTCTAAGTGCAACTCTGTGGCCTAGCCTGTCTTGATACACATCTTGCGATGCATGAGATATCAAGACATGTTGGGCTACAAGGACGTGTTTAGAACATGCTTGTACTGCTGGCATTGAAGTCCCGGTAAAGTGATCTGCGGAGTCGCGGCATAACCTTCTGCTGCTCAGGACTGTCTCCTTCTCCTATCTGGTGGTCGCAGATCAGCAGGCAACAGCAAGTCCCTGGACTTCGGTAGATGGAAGGGAGGGAAATGTGGCTGTGAGCAGGATTATACTGCAAGAGCAGCTCTGCCTCCCCCATTTGTTGGAGGCAGATTCTCGAGTTGGACAGGGTGGAGTTATAGCTTGGTACGACCTTGCTCCCAAATTCCCTGGGCTGCTGCAATACCTCTCCTCTCACATTGAGTTCCTCTGGCAGAAAGCATAAAAAAGGAATCTTATACTTCCTTCCAAAAATCAGGAGGAGACACCCTCTAATCACTGAAGGACAAGGCAGGCCCAACCTCCTTTACCTCATGCTGCAGCGTAGATTGGGAACATGTGAGCATCCTGCACTACTAGCATGAGTGAAAGAGTGACTTGAAGATTAGTGAAGCAGAGTGAGAAAGAGGGAAGATGATTTCAGTCTGACTTCTACCACTGACAGTCCTTGGTATCCTTGGACAAGTAAATTCATTCTCCATTGCCTCAGGGACCAATTTATATCCCTATTTAGTAAGCTGTGTTAGGCAATAATGAACATTTTACTACAATGCATGTTAAATACTAATGAGCTGCAAAGTAGTTCCTTATTATTCAAAATGAATAATGTAACTTGCAACAAACATTGCAAACTGCGTTATTCGTTGAAAATTAACCAGAAGTGTTGTTAACTTTCCCAAGGAAGCAAGTTAGGAGATACGTAATTACTTCGCTACCCTCCCAATCTTTTATGAAAAAATAGAGCAGCTCCCACAAACCCCCTCCCCAAACCCTGATCCTTAGAACGTTTTCACATTCCCCAATCCCTTCCTTTGAAATATGAGCTCCCCTCAACCCACCCCCCTTCCCTTCTTGGATCATCCTTACCCCTTTAAACTCTTTTTTTGGAAATTTAGAGTACTGCTGGGACTCCCATTCGCAATCCCATTTTTTGAAATTTAGGGTGCCACCAGCCCCTCCCGACTCAGCCACTTCACTGTCAATCCCATTTTTAAATTTAGGCCCATCACATGTTCCCTGGGACCTTGTGGGGGGGGGGGGGGCAGAGGCAATCCCTGGTCACTCCTACCCCAGCAGTTCTCTTATCCAAAATGGCACCCTTGAGGCCCCAACCATCAGCCTCATGATACTACCACTAGAGATCAGGCTGCCAAATAACAGGGTATTTCTTAATTTAAAAAAAAAAGGATTAAGATGGGGATCAACTGCACCCTAAATTTCCAACAAAGATTTTGTATCTCAAAACTAGGGGTCTGGGTATGTGAAAACTTTCTAAGGATCAGCAAACACAGAGTGGGGAGCTGCACCACTTTTTTTTAATGGATTGGGATGGGGAGAGCAGTTTTTCAGATTGGTGGCTGAACCTTTCAAAAGAGAGCAGGCTTGAGCTGGGGCCTGACATCTTTGTGTTGCTGTTGCCGAGATCATACAAGATTCCTAGCAATGAAAAACAAAGTTTTCTGCGTGAATCCTGCTGTAAATTTACCTGTGATAAAATTGCATACAAATACAGTATTTTACCGTGGGTCGTACCTAAATACTATTCACTTTAGCTACCAATAAAAATATCTGAGCCAAATCTACATAATACATCTGGGAGAGCAAATATGTAGATTTAGATAATGAACAGTAGATGGCGATACCAGCTTTTAAGTTTAACAGTTTGCAGTACTATAGAAATACAAAGAGGATGAGAGCGGTGCTATTTTACTACTGATTAAGCTGTAAAACGTTTACATCCAATATACAATTTGGCTTTTATGATTATTACTGTATTTTTATGTATTATTTTATTTTTCATTGTAGCTTGCTTCAGACGTTCCCTCAGTGAGGTGTGTAGTGAAGTGTAACTAAACAAATAAATAAATGACTTAAAGAAATGTTAATTAAAAAACAAAATGATATCCTGATAGCAATTGAGAATAATATTTTTTCTGCTTTTGGTGTTTGTGTATTTTTCTCATCAGACTGTTTACAGTCTCCTCTCTTTCTTTATCTAACTCTATTTTCACGATTCCTCAACTTGGGCCTCTTTTTCTCCTATATGGGTCTCTTCTCCTTTCTTCAACCCTCCCTTCCTCCTTTTACTTCATCTGTTCCTCACAACTACTGTGTCTCTTTCATACTGCTTCTTGTCATTTTTCTTTTCCTTTTCTCCTTCCGCCATCACACAACTACAGTACGTATGGAAACCAGTTATTGAAATAACATCAAGTACTTTGAATAGTTTTTTCATATTTTTATTTTATTCACTGAAAATGAATGTACAAAGCATGTGCTAAGTTTTGTTGAACACAATCTGTTATTACAGGCCTTTAACCACTGATGCTGTAGAAAGAAATGTTCTTACTATTCTATTAACACACATGAACAAGCTATATAGTGCACCCTAACAGTGTGACACTATTGTGTGTTTCCCCTTTCTGCAAAATCCGCTGTATGTGAGATTTGTGTTAGTGGTGGGAGAATATATAGCGTGTTTTCAGGGGAAGGATCTGGCAAGATTATCAGGCTGATGCAGAAACGCTAATGTGCCCTTTGCGGGCATTTAACGCATCATATAAACACAAACACCACCTGCGCCAAGTGCAGAGAGATTGATGTGCATGTAAACAGAAAAAAAAGTATGCGTACACAGCAACACCAAGCATATTAAAATGAGATCAAATGAGCTGCATGTATTAAAATGAAATGCTAATAAGGTCTACGCCCAATGCAGAGAATCGTGTAGAGGATTGCATAACCAGGTGTAAGGTTCAGGAACGCTGCTATCTCTACACCTGGTCTGAGATGATGTAAAATTCTTGCGCGTGTAGAGACAGACAGTTTCAGCGTGTGTACTGGTGAACAGTTACCTTTGGTGTGAAAATCTTCTCCGTGTATCTTTCAGCATATAAGCGAAAGTTTGCATTCAAGAAGAAATGTCTTTTGCTTCTTATCCTTTGCAAGAGCTAGCCAGAGAAATGGGGAGAACAGAGACCCGAGCAACAGACATGCAAGGGAAGGCAGGGGAAGAAGGCGTGAGATAGGAGGATGAGGCGCTACAGACATGAGGCGCTGTTCCGAGCAAGGGCAGCACTGGATGGACTCTCAGAAGCATGTTGTGCGCAACTACCATTTATGCACAAGAGACATTTTGACCTTACATGAAGAAACTAAAGATGCGCATAATGCGGGCATCTGAAATGTACACGCGTGCACAAACGAGTGCCTGTAGCGCATCTACTGTTTACGCATGCGTTGGCTCCCCTCCTCGGAACTTTAGGCCCAAGTTTTGCATATGTCTCATTTGCATACACACCCCTTGCTGCATATCAGCACTGACGTTTCATGGTATCAACGCAGTATGAAAATGCATAAACAACTTATAGCGCACAACTTCAGTGCCGGCTTTCTGCATCTATCCAAATGCTGTGTGTCGTGCTGGAAGTGTCAAGTGGTCTATGTATTTGTCGAATATGGGGGCACGGGGATGTGCATAGTGGGGGAGATTTGGGTATGTGTGTGAGGAAGGTGTATGGTAGATATTTTGGGTGAGGTTCTGTGCCTGGAGGTTAAAGTATAGAAGGGGGATGGGGTGAATATGTATGGATGGATGTTTGAGTTGGGTGTGAGTATTTGTGTGGGGGGGGGAGGTGTCGGAGATGGGCATGTGTCAGAAACGGGAGAGGGAGGTGGATGTGTTGGGCTGGTGAATATGCCTATGGATGAGTGTTCAGGGGTCAGTGAGTATGTATGTGGGGGCAGGGATTGATGGGCCTCCACACGCGGACCAGTGCTGTGCCACTGGGAATACGTGTGTCTGTGTATCTTTATTCCATGCTCTACAACCCTCTTCCCTTTCAAACCTCCTCGACCACCACTCCCTTTCCTCTCCTCAAAGCCCCCTCCACTTCTCCGAATCCCCTCTTCTCCCTCTTCCCCCTCCTCTACTTATAACATCCGTCTCTCTCCCCCTCCCTCCTTCCTCTCATTCTAACAGCTCCCCCCTCTCGTCATAACTCCCCTCCATAGCCCCCTTCTCCTCTCGCCTTAGACACCTCCTCTCCCCTTCAGGTACCTTCTTTTCCTCTTTCCTCTGCATAGCCTCCTCTAACCCTCTCTCCCCTATAATACCCTCCCCTCCACTCGGCTTGGCCCCCACCATCCCATGGCTCCTGCTTCTTCTCTGCTATTTTATAAGTCTGTACACACCTGCACATGCACAAAACAAGCAAATGTGTATGCGTGGACAGAGGACAATAGTTGCTTTTTCTTTTCTGTAAACTGCATCTAAAAATTGTGCCATGAATGCAGTTCTAGCCAAATCATCAACAGGAAGAACTAAATTGAATTGATCAAGCAGTACAGTGTGATTCTCTGTAATTATGTGATATGTTTTTATGTCTTACCCTGAGAGCAAGGTGGAGTCTGCTTATGACCAGTAGCGCAATTCTACAGAACGTCTTGGGGGATTTTTCACAGCAGCTCACGTGTGCTACACTCCCTTGATCAAATCTATTCCGGTGGTGTGACGATGGCGTCATCAGTCAGTCCTGCTGCAGCTGCCAGCAGCAATCACATGTTATTAATTAAGCTGAACAATGCAGGAAGTGAACAGTATATGAAGTCAAGGTCTCCAATATTCCAGCATTACAACAGCCAGGGCTTTTTGTGAGCACTGGCACTTTTTTCATTGCCTGCTAAAACTGACCCATGGTTCTCATGTTTTAATGACAGAGCCCTGCATATGAGCACCGCTCTCTGTTTTGCTAGGAAAAATGCAATGACAACAGCCAGTGGTGGGATTTGGAGCCAGATAGGAACTGGTTTGGCCCGCAGAAGGAAGCAGCTGGTAGTGCGGCGGCAGCACTTGCAGGTGGCAAAGTCCCTGAAGATCACATAACCAGGTGTAAGCTGCCGATGCCGCAGTCCCCTGGATGCTGTCAACATACCTTCAGGGGGGCTTTGCGTCAGGTCAGTGCCGCTGTCTCTGGGACAGAGCCTGTCTGCACCAGTTCGGCGAACGTGGGGAACGGTAAGGAACCGGTTTGCACGAACCAGTGCAAACCGGCTGGATCCCACCACTGACAATAGCACATACATAAACTGAAGGATAACAGCGTCGCCAGTACTCTGCTTTTTTTGCTGATGCTGATACTGGGGGCTATGAGAAGGGGGCTGATGGTAATACTGGGAGAATGGCAAGGAGGGTTGTGAGGGGGAGAGGGAAGGGCATATGCAGGGAAAGATGCTATGGAAAGAGAGAAATCAGTATGGGATGCTTAGGTAGGGGGAGAAAGAGGCAGACGAGCAGATGCTGACGACATGGGGATGCAGTAGAGCAGGGACTTAGGCAGAGACTCTAGGATTGGGCAGGAGACCAGAAGATGATAGATTAAGACTAACTAAGTGCTGGGAGTGTAAGTAGGGAGTCGGGGATTGGGTAGGATGGAAGAGTGGAACTTGAAGATGGGGAAACAAAGAATTGGGGAGGACAATGGGGACCAGGAGGCAGAGCAGAGCAGGAACCAGCTTTCTCTGTGCCCAGGGCAGAGAATCAGAATTGCACATACCCCCTGCCTTGCCCTGCCCTCATTTTTGTATTTAAATGTGTTTTAATTGTGGACAATGTAGTTTATCATGCATTCCTCACACACACTGAGCCTATAATACTGATTTAATTATTTAAAAATCTCACAAACCTGGTTAGCTTACTATAAACATCCATAATAAAACCCCACATAAACCAATAAACCATAAATAACAATTAGACAAGGCTCTTCTTAAGTTGCCATCTAACTGCTACAGTATACCGGCATCCTCCCTCCTCGTCACTCTCCTCCACGCATGCACCTTTACACCTCCTCCTGAGCGGGGGCTAATGCACATGCCTGCATTTTAGCTGGGATTTCGGGAGCTTTTGTGGAGCAATTTCATAAAGACACACAGGTGCCTATACAAAATAGATGACTGTGCAAGTATGTATGAGAATGAGTTAAGCTGAGCTATGAAATCTTATTAGTAGCAGATTGTATCCTCCTGATGAGCCCCCTCATCTGACACCTGGGATAGCCACTTCCTTCAACACCCTCCTAGTCCCAGCTCTGACCGCAAATGAAGAAGAAAGATTAGCTTGTTGGTTAGGTGAGTAGCAGCCTTGTGATCAAAGTAGAGGGTTTGAATCCCACTAGCACAAGTTTAGATTCTAAGCCTGCTAGGGAAAGGGAAATACCTACTTGTAGCTTATTTAGCTTATGTCTTTCCAGTAGTACTTCAAGGCAAGTTACAATCAGGTACAGCAGGGATTTCCCTGTGCCTGGCAGGCTTACAATCTTACAAGCCGATGCAGAAAGTTGGTATAAGAGCCATGCATGCGCTAAAAGCCATGTGCATGGTTTTCTAGAGTGAGACTACCACAAAGGCGGTGCGCCAGTATGCCGTGAGCAAAACGTATGCAAGCAAGAGATGTGCTAAATGTTTGGGGGTACCAGACACATGCACTGAAACGTTATATGCTAGTGGTGACATATCTGTAGCAAAATTTAAAATAACAATTTTCAGGGAAAGGTGTGCACTTAACGTTAGTGCCCAAAATACTGGTTTGTGAAGGGTGCCTATATATTTTGTAGGCATAGTAAGGAACGGAGCCATGTGACCGCAAAGCCACCAGAAAACATTTCTGTTCTCCTACATGCAGATCTCTTTTTACTTATATGCGCCAAAGTGTTTCTTCACCTCCAACCAGGCATTTAAACAATGGCACTACTGAAGTCTGCCCTCAGCCTTCCAGGCACTTCTCTGCATCCGGGTGGACTAGCTAATGACCTAGCGACTATATCATATGAATACTCACAGCACTACTGTCTGCACAGGTAACACGCCAATCCCCTCTCTGCTGAGGCCTGAACAAACATTACCTGACTGCCCCAAAATGCCAGCCACTCCCCAAACATTACTGTGGAGGTTATGCTTTTAATATGCATTCAGAATTAAAATATTAGATGTTAACAGCAAACATTTGGTATACAATAGCACGGCCTAGTGGATAGAGCACTGGGTTTGTAAGCAAGAGAGCAGGGTTTGATTCCCACTGACACTCCTTGTGACCTTGGGCAAGTCACTTTGCTCTTCATTACATCAGAAGAAAGAGCTGACAGTCTACTTTCCATCACACTGCCACAGGAGCTACTGGGTCACTAGGAGTCTGCAATGGCTCTGACTGAAATCTTCCATAATAACGGATTAAACATTAAGGCATTTTTCCTTCTCTCTTTTATCCCAACAATTTCCTACTGCTCTTTTGTGCTTCCAACGTTTTCAGAATCAGCCTCTACTGGGCTATGATTCCATGAGGTTCATTTGCAAACCCCCTGAACCCCCTCCCCTGCTTTCTATAGGACTTCACCTTCCATCCAGCCCGACACTGCCACACTAGCCTGAAACTTAGATCGTGAGCCCTTCGGGGACAAGGGAATAAAAAGTACCTGTTAGTATATACATGTAAACTGCTCTGATGCGTAAGTAAAGGGCGGTATATCAAATGCCTAAACCAAAACCGAAACCAAAAAACTACAACCCACTCTTCCTTCTGGAACCTTCCATATTTATTTATTTATTTAATTTTCTTATATACCGCGCTATTTGTCATCAGTGCGCTTTACATTGAAACAATACAACAATTGGTCAGATATAACAGACCTATTACAAGTAACAGGGAAATTAACATGGAAGTAAACAGGGAAAACATTTATATTTCTAGAAAATACATGTTGGAGATATATAAAATCTATACAGTTAGTTAGGGTAGGTATGAGGATGGGGGAGGGGGGAGGGGAAGGGGTGTTTAGGTGTTTGAAGTGTGCGATGAAAAGGTGGTGTTTAAGGGCTTTTTTGAATTGTTTGATGTCGTTAATTGCTCTGATATTGGGAGGGAGTTTGTTCCAACATCTAGGAGCATAATTCGAAAAAGCCCTATTGATGGATGATTGATTAGCTTTTAAGGAAACTTTTGGTATAAGTAGTGTGTCAACAGCTGGAGATCTCCTGGACCTGTTATTTGTTGTGTGTATGATGAGATCAGAGATGGAATCTGGAGAAATATTATTGAAGGCCCTAAAGGTGGTAAGGATGGCCTTATATTGGATTCTACAGTTTATTGGTAACCAATGAAGCTTCTCTAGAATGGGGGAAATATGCTCACACTTTGATGATCCGCAGAGGACACGAGCAGCTGCGTTCATGGCTAATTGTAGAGGATTAATAGTTATATTTGGTAAGCCATGGAGTATTATGTTAGCATAATCAAAGTGCGGCGTGACTAGAGCTTGAAAGATGGTGCGGACGTCATCAGTGGTGCGGAAGACATATGTGTACCTGAGTTTGTCAGCAAGGTCTGGCCATTGCATAATCGTTCAGAATACTTTGCTCCCCTCTTCCCCACCTCGGTGAACACTGTGCCGCAACCTAAGTCTCAGTATAAGAAAGTCCCCAATAGGGAATCCACAATATGAACATATACTAAGAGATTCCAAGTAACAAAATGACTCAAAATATTTTTTGTCGGACTAAGAATCTAAAGATCATCCAGTACAGTCATGACATACCAAATATAGTCCATTTTACTTTCATACAAAAGGATAAAACTCTTAGGCGTCAGAAAGGGGTGGGCCACACAGGCCCTGGCCCCAACAAAAATCACAGCCAACGGGCAGCAGACTGCCCCAGGGATTCCCATCTCCTGCAGGCATTAGAAGAGCCGTGATCGTGGCAAAGACCCTTCCTGTCTGCCATGGGAGATCGGATCCCCCAAGCAGAACTGGAAGGGTCTCTTTCCATGGGGCAGAGCTTCAAGCGCTGCTTGGGCCCCCCCGAAAAAAGGCCTTCCGCCTCCCCTGACAAAACTCATTTCCAGTTTAGCACCACTTGCCCAAACAATGAAAAGCTACCGACACAGAGTCTGTGTTTCAAACTAAATACAGTTCACAGTTCTGCTTCAGGGCAAGATACTTATCTAAATGCAGTCCATGGCTACAGCCAAAATTCCAGTATTGATGCCTGGATTCATAGTTACCATCTGTATACTTCCGACAAGTCCACACTTTCATGTCACGGCATTCACATTCTACGGAGCAGCACACAGCACACTTAAAAAGGCATGGTACTAGATTAAATGAAAGAACCTAGCAATAAAGCAGGGATATCCACCCAACTTCCAAGTTCAGTTCAGCAGGTTGCTCAGTCTTTAATCTGAAAATCCAGGATTGTTCTTTAATATTGAGAAGTTTGTCATAATCTCCACTGCGAACGGAAGGGGATACATCAATGACCCACCACCTTAATTGAGTGCAAGTGTGATTAAAGTCCACATGATGTACCATAGGAGCTGATAACGTCCATGTTTTCAATTTGGAATAATGTTCACCCATCTGAACCTTCAAAGACCAGTGGGTGTGACCAGCATTAAGAAGCCCACATGGACACTGTATCAACTATACACCAAACATGCTCAGACACGTGGTTATTTGCCCCCTCTTATTTTCTTACCAATCTCATCGAATAGCTAAAATAATAAGGAAGCACTGGTATTTGATTCAGACTATGCCAGCATTTCAGGATATGAAAGTGACAATTGTCCATAGACGCAATGCAAATTTAAAGAACATGCTTGTTCCATCTGCATTGACTGAGAGGGCTTTTTTATCTTCTCACAAAGGCCATTTCCAGTGTGGTGCATGTTCTGTATGTATCCATACTCTCACAATTAAGAGTAAATTTATCCATCCTATGAATGGTCGAGAATTTTTTTTGTATGATTTTTCCAATTGTAGTACGAGTCACGTTATTTACGTAATACAGTGCCCATGTATGAAACTGTATGTGGGCATGACTACTCGCCCGGTCCGCATCAGAATCATAGAACATAGGAGTTGCCTCAAAAGGGGAGTGGTTGATAAACCCCTTGTCAGTCATTGGCAGGAATTAAAGCATAAGATCTCAGATTTAAAATTCTTTGTGATTAAGAAGGTTAAAAAGAATTGGAGAGGAGGAGATGTTGAAAAAAACATTCGTAGATTGGAAGAACGATATATCTTTGCACTGGATAGTTTGCATCCTGGAGGGTTGAATATGGATAATGACCTATCCGTTTTCTTATAAGTGTGTCCTTTGACAGTGGTATATTGTAGTTTTATTAAGTATAATCAATATTTCTTTTGATTATTGATTTATAGTTTTTACAGGGTTTTAGACTTAAGCCTGTTTCTGATGTGATAAAGTTTATTTGCAAGAAACGTTGGTGAACCACCTAGCATTATCAGAGGGTAAAATGAGCATAGATTGAATTGATAGGTAAGTCTACCTACCTATGGCAATAAAGTGTTAGGAACAATAAGCATGGGTCTTAATCACTAGACCAGTTCGTAGCACGGTGTAGATGCTATTGATTAATTTGTATTAGCAATTCATCAGTCCGGTTTAAAGTACAGTGTGAGTAGGAGCGTTTCCCTGTGCCTTTTTAAATTTAAATATGTATGAGGTAGTTTAAAACGTCAGATGTGCATGTGTCCCACGAGAATAGCGTGGTCTGTAGAGTGCAAGCGCCAGCGTTCTGTGTGGTGTGCCGGCGGGAATGCTGAGACGCTTACACTGGACACTTTGATTATTCTGTAAGTTCTCATAACTTCAATTTTATGCTGGGGGGTTGATCCATAATCCCACTAGTGTAGAAATTAGATTACCTTTGTTTCTATTTGTCTCAGCATTGATGAATTTTTGAGTGCGAATACAACACTGGTGGTGATTTTAAAATCGCTGAGGGTTTTGAGGATTACGTGATCCCCCATAGAAATAGATCACCCGTTGTTAGAGGATTTGCAAACAATTAATATTAAGTTCATAATATATTTTTTGTTTTTCATTTGTTCCACCACTGACAATTTGGAGTATAAATATAACAGTGGTAGTGGAGGGTGATTTTAAAACCGCAGGGTTTTTTTTTGAAGTTTACGTTGATCCCCTGGAGAGGTACTGCACCCGTTGTTAGAGTGTTTGTAAAAAACCAACAATGAGTCCATAAATATACATTCTTATATTAGGCGTTTGTTGGCGACTATAATACATGAATGCATATGATTCATTATATCCTGAATGTAGGTTTGTATTTCTTCGTTTGTGTTGCTATTAGAATCGGCAATTAAAGGATCTATAAGTTGGAAGATTGAAGTCACAATTTACAGGTAGATTAATCATTTTTTGAAACCTTTTTTGTGGTACGTTTTTGTTGAGAGAGATGTCCTTCGCTTCCCCTGATCCCACTGATTCCATTTATGCATTTTTATTCATCTTTTGAATTATACATATGTATTTTGGTTATGCACATGAATACATACCATACAATCCTTTAAGTCCCTTTTAAAGCATTCTTATATGATTTTATGTTTTTAATCTTTTATCTATGTTTTTATATGTTAACCATCAGATTCTTTAACTATATGTTTTATATTTATATTAATGTATAATTCTTTGAGTGATGTATTTATTAATTTATTGTTATCTTTTATTGGCTGTGCTAGTTATGAGTTTATTGGTGCAATCAGATACAAACATAGAATATAAGATATATAATTTTTTATATTTTTATATTTATATTTATGTATTAATAGAGATATGTATTATTGATTTGGCATGTTATTTATTTATTTATTTATATGTGGAGTAATTTAGGTTACTCTTGGTGTGACGTTTTTTATGGTTATTTATTTATTTATGTTTTTACTTATGATGATATTCATTTATGATTTATTATGTTTTTAGTTTAGCCTGCCCCTGAAGAAGGTAGCGAAACATGGCCTGTGTCGGGCCTTAGGCTAATGTGACCAATAAAAGAATTTCCTTCCTACTGCTATCCACGTTTGTTACTGGGTTCTACATAGCATGTGGATCTGTGCTTTTTTGTTGGACTACCATGCTCAATACTGCTACTGTCGCTGCTATTACTGCCGCTGCTAATCCAAAGCATAGGCAGCGCTGTAGACACACTAGCCTGAAACACACACACACATGGGAAACAGTCCCTTCTCTGTACAGTTTACAATCTATGCCAGACAAGCACAACAAATGGGGGTCAAGAAATAATTTGATACACGGAGAATAAAGCCGCCTTGAAGAGATGGGCTTTTGGCCTGGATTTGAATAGGACCAGAGACAGTGCACACCCCACGAAAACCTTATTTTCTTCATAATTGTTCAGCAGCAGCAACCTCTATGAGCAGGGCCAGGCCCAGAGCTGGTTCAAGATGATGGCAACCCTATGCCCCCCACCCCCAGAGATTTTGATAATGAAACTCAACAATCATGATCAACAACAATCCTGAAAAAAGGAATCACTGGACAAATATGAAACTTTGCTTTCTAGGTATGTGTATGCAGGTAAAAAGATGCGCTGAGGGGTCTTTGACTTTTCATGACTGTCGGAATCTATTGTTTTGCTTTGACTGCTGCTGCTCTTTGTTGTCCTCCCCCCCCCCCCTCCCAGAAACTGATGCCCTAGGTGACCACACACTCTTGCCCAATGGTCGGGCTGGCCCTATTCATGAGAGATTCACAGTGTTCATGGCTAGAGTACTGGTATAGTTTTACAGACAGTAGGATTTATGACTTTATCTTCGGTGCATCGATCCATAAACAAACTCAATCACACACTGCTGCCATACTCAACCCAAATACATACAGTCAACCATAGAAAATATTTAAGTAACAAATGCTTTTGGAAATGAAACATTAATGCTTTCAGTGCAATAAACAGAAATGTTACTCATAACTATCCTTATAATAAAGTTTAATAAGGCAATAATGGCAAAGTTGTTGGCTGATTATGGTATATTATGAACTACGCCAACAGGAGTTGAAATTTAACTAGGGACACACCTTGCTATTTCCTGTGCTAACCCACAATTAGTTCACTGCTGCTTATTTCTGTTAAATGAATTAATTATTGAGGCCACTGGAATATGAGTTCCCAGTATGCATTCATATAGGAAAGCATCTCTTACCCTTAATGGATCGTTGCTATACATATGGAAGGGGATTTTAGAAAGGACGTCCAAGTGTAATCTGAGACGTCTAAGCCAGAACGTCTGAAAAACAAGTCCATGTGCAGCCCATGTGCAGCCATGATTTCACAAACTTGCATGTGCCTGATATGGACATCTATGGAGGGTGTCTACATAGACATGGCCAGAATAATATTTCAGAACCTGGATGTCTAGAAATGGTTGGAGTGGTGGGCTAGCAACGGGGAAGCCAGGGTTGAAATTGTGCTGATTACTGGGGCTGATGGAGTGCTTTCCCCTCTACACCCTCTGGATGTTTTTGAGCCAAAATGAGCACTGCACGTGCCTGCAGCAGATTTAGACTCAAACGTGATGCCTGACATCTGGGACATTTCTGAGATTAGATAAGATGCCCAGGTTCCTGGGAATGCCCAGCCACACCGCTGTTCAGACTTGGACATCCACAGACCAGGCTTCTAAAATGGCTCTGGAGACATCTCTGTGCTTTGGACATCTCTCTGCCCCTTTTTGGAATAGGGCACGAATAGGGCTTCCAAAATGACCCCCGTAATGTTCATGGATGCCTATATATGATGAGACAATTCTCTGGGAAGCAGTGTTTCTCAACCACTTCCACAAGTACTGTGCCAACGAGCCAGTCCCTGTGTCTTTCAGCTGGCACAACCGAAAGACACGGGTCAGTTGGGTCACCTATTTTCTTGCCAAAGAATTGCGCTTGCTATGTTGATCCACTTGAATACCTAGACAAAAGGGTCAGCAAACAAATTCTAGGTGATACCTGTTTATTGGATTAACAATACATCCGTGACTAGCTTTCGAGGGCTATGCTTCCTTTTTTCGGGTCACTGAAGAACGTTTTTAATCACCTTAATTTTAAAAGCGTTACCTTCTTCTGTCCCCTGATTGTGAGGTCCTGAAAGGAGTGATTTGCCCTTGAGAAATATTTCCTTCCTGAGGTGTAACTGTTCTACTTTGCAATGTGCTACCTTAGGTCCATGAAGCACTTTGAAATAAACACAAAAAGATTTGACAAGGATATTGGCTTTCTCGCCCATGTACTAAGTTAGTTCAATAGAAAGGTACAAACTGTACTGCCTCTGTCATCTCCAGCAACACTCCTCCCCGCTCCCATCTCTTCACTGAGCTGCATCTAGGGAAAGTCTCACACTGAGCTGACTGGTTCATTTAAATACAGTTTAACTGCGCTGTCTCTTTACTGATCTGATGAAGAATAGCTCTGTAGAACTAATCACAGATATATGACATGAGCTCCGTAAAAAAGCACCACCTACGACTTTCTTGCCCCTTATTTCGATGCATTGCGAAGAAGAACTAGATTCACAGAATAAAAGCGAGCAGTCCACCCTCACTAGCAAAGACAGCGAGGGATTTTCCCCAAGTCATGTGCTGGCTCAGTTCCAGGTGGAAAACCAAAAGTGAACTTTGCCAGTGTTGCAATTTCGTGATGTCAGAGGAGGAAGAAAATATTTGTGGGTATAAAGAGAAGCGGTCACAGCTGCAGGCGTCAGATTGCATCCAACATGAACTGCAGCGAGCACGCCAGAGAAGCTGTGCTCTGCCTTACTGTAGAGGGAGTGCCCTGGGCTCCCTTTCTGCAGCCTTTCTGGGACGTTGTCAGAGCACGGGAAGACTGGATGCGATCGCCTTTCTTTCCAGTCAGCTTTTCCTTTGTAGCCTACATGACTTTCTGCCTTCCTTTCATTCTGCTGGACTTTTTAAGTGCTAAAATATCAGCACTGAGGAAATACAAGCTCCAGCCACAGAGCAGTCCTACCCTGGGAATGATGCTGCGGTGTCTATGTCACACTATCTACAATCACATTGTCTTCATTTTCCCAGTGACTGTTGCCCATTGGTACTGGCGACCTGTACATTTACCTGAAGCTGCCCCAGAGGTGTTGAAGGGCCTGCTGGATATATTGGCTTGTCTGCTTCTTTTTGACTTCCAGTCTTTTGTCTGGCACGTGCTGCATCACAAGGTGCCGTGGCTCTACAAGACATTTCATAAACTTCATCACAAGCACACCTCTACGTTTGTCCTTGCAACGCACTACTCCAGCGCATGGGAGACGCTGTCACTTGGATTTTTCGCTGGTGTCTCTCCGATGGTGATAAAGTGCCATCCTATGACAGAAATGTTTTTCTTCGTGGTCAATATTTGGCTGTCGGTGGAGGACCATTCGGGCTATGAGTTTCCATGGTCAATGCACAAACTGGTGCCATTTGGACTGTGTGGAGGGCCACCACACCATGATATCCACCACATGAAATTCCGATCAAACTACGCACCTTACTTTACCCACTGGGACAGACTCTTTGGCACATTTGCTCATTCAGATCCTGAAAAGACCAAATAACCCATGCAATATGTTTGATATTGTGACTCTACAGAAAACACATGCGGGTTTTTGTTCATGCCATAGTAAAAAGAAACTGATATTTCTGAAGACAACTTGTGCACTTTTGCATTTAGAAATGCATCATTGCATCATAATATAGTCAAATCTGAAGACTGTGCATTTCAGATGCCTCTGATAGTAACATGGAACAGTGAGGAAATCTACTCTTTCCATTTTTGAATGGGATATGTAAGCTTTTATAAAGCGTTTAGAATATTGCAGAGCAATGTTTCATTGTCTTTTAAACAAATGTATTTAATTACTGCTGTAATTGAATGGGAGAGCAATATCCCAAAGACTTTTTGTCTACTGAATATATTAACTCTTTCTATTCGAGATCTTGCCTAAAGAATGTATTTATAGTTATATTTATATATTTGCCTATTTATGTTGACAAATGCAATAAAATTGTACATCCGTTTGCTGAAATCTCGTGCCATGCTGTGCTTTCTTCCGACAATGAGCAGAGTTCAAAAGATAAACTACACATCTGTTTTATGAAGAATATTTGTTCTCTAATAATATAGTGTGGCTGCTGTTAGCCCACTATTGATATGTGAAAATAAGAGTCAACAAGCAAGTTGCAGTCCAATAAAAAGATATCACCCATAACATGCTCGCTGACCCTTATTGCACATTTATCTATATGGCTTCTACCAATGGACCTGTGAATTTAGGCCTAAAGATTTTTTTTGGAGGGGGGGGGGGATATTTAATGGCATTGACGTGGTTTGCAAACCTGCAGTGTAAATGCAGCTCTGGGAGATATTCAGCGGCGCTAACACAGTGCCGTTGCATATCTGCGGGTGCCGGGGCATTCCTGGGCGGCAAGAGCCGCTGCCCAGTTAGTGATACATGGCAAAAGTAAGGTGCAAGGAGCCCTGGCCTAACTTTGACCGCATAAGCTAACCGGACAGTGGCTGAATACTGTTGTGCCCGGTTAGCTTTATGGCAATCTGGGCAGCCCGGATATTTGATGCTGGAGCTCAGATATAGTCCTGGGCATTGAATATCTGAGTTTTAAGTTCAGCATGGGAAGCTCGCTGTCAGTGTTGAATATTGGGCCTGTCATACATAGTGTAGCGTGTCCGTATCATGTGTTCATCTGACTGTACTTTTGGGTGTTCAGTGTTGGGAAGTTAAACACATCAATGGGTCCCAATCTGGGGTTCATTTCACATTTTTAAAGTGAAAACCATAAAAGATTTCTAATTGGGGAAACTGGAAAACAATTTGGAGAAATGGATTTCCTCTTTTATAAATCCATTTGCATAACTGGGGAGAGAGATGTACAATAAGATTTTCAAAGCAAAATGCCTCCCCTTTCACCCCAATATTAAACTTGGAGCCAGATACACTAAAAGGTTGTTCCTATTTAGTTCATGTTTATGACGAAAATGCTTTGTATATCTGGGTCGAGGAAAAGGTACACAGCATGTTTTCAAATATACTTACAGAAGCAGTCAATTGGTTAGCAAGAAAATTGCTTACTGATAATGTAAGCTTACCAGATTTTTTTGCAGGTAAATCTGGGACACTTATTCAAAGTATGTGTGTGGGGGAGGGGGGAAGGAAGGTCCAACTTAATTTCAGGCATGAAGGAGAGGACTTATTACGCTGCCCTCCCACCACCAGCATCCCATGACAGCAACAATATCACTTTCAAGCAGCTAGATCGACGGAGAACTAGAAACAGTGCTGCATTTCACCCATATAAAGATAAGGGATATAAATTCTAAAATCCGACATATTCAAATCACTAAATTGAAAATAATTGTTTCTATGCCTCTCTCCCCATTGCTGAAATCAGTGTCAGGAGGCTGTCAAACAGGTAGGAGTTGGGGGCAGAGCTCTAAAACTGGGGACAATCCCTGAAAATCGTGGACATCTGCTAAACTTATGATAATGTCATCGTAATTGCTGCCTTCATCTGATTTTAAAGAAAGGTGAAGTTGTAGAAACGTAAACTTAGCATTTGGACCTGAAAGTAGCAGTAGAAGCAGATGCCTTTGTTCACAGTTTAATTTCTCAAAAGTGGATCTGCCTTATGCAAGCAACAGAAGCTAATATTTGAGGTTTGATCTTTCCAGACTTCTGGTAGCTTCTAACACTGCAGGAAAGCACTCTGCAAACATTACCTGCAGTGAATTTCTGACAGTGTGAAAACTGTGAAAATCCTGTAATATAAGAAATGAATGTTTTCATACTAAACTCCTCTGGGCCCACCAAGGATGTACAAAGAGACTGAAGCATTCCCCCAAAGGACTGGGGTTCTCCTGAAAATATTTCACATTCTTCCATCTTTTCTCTTCTTGTGTCTCTGAAACTGGTTCAGCTCATCAGTTCCTGTGAAATATCCCCACCCGGTGTTTATTAGATGTCTTTTATGAAACCCCAACCTCCCTGTGTACTGCTGGCCACTCACACACTCTCTTTCCTCAATCTAAAATTTCTGGCACCGTACGCTGTGTCCTGCCATCTCCTCTCGTGAACCACTGCCAACCTTTCCCTTCTACTGTCTGGAGTTTGCCTTGTGCTATCCAGGACCCACTTGATACTGTGAATGATTCAGGGGCTGGCCAGCTGACTCAGTAGCAAGTGCTACCAGTTCAGTTTATTTTCGATATACTACTTTTTGAAATTAAATGTCAAAGTAGTTTGCAATAAATGAACAAATTAACACACAAGGACAGCAAAGGAAAAACTAACGCACAATTAACACCAAGAGTATTTAAATATATTTAAATAAGAGGCAAATGAGCTGCACATAAAGAAACGGTATGCAAATATTGCCTGCACCCGATGCAGAGAAATGCGTTGATGATTTCACAACCATCCTTACCATCAATATCTCTACGCCTGGGTCTGAGGTGGCTTAAACATCTAACGCAGGCCCTTGACAGTATTTTGATGTTATCAGGCGCTTTCCTTAATTCCTGGATCATCTGAGGAGAAATGCCAAAAATGATCCAAGCATTGGGGAAAGCCCCCGATGCCATCAAAATACTGTCAGGGGGCTGCTGCCCCCGACAGAAAGCAAATCTCTGGTAGCCCAGCGGCCCTGAATCCCCCACCTGTCAAAGTAAAAATAATCCCAAGTGGCCCAGTGGCCCTGAGCCCCCCACCCATCCAACTAAAAATAAACCTGGTGGCTCAGTGACCCCAAACCCCCCACTCACCCAACTAAAAATAATCCCTGGTGGCCCTGTGGCCGCCATCCCGACACCCGTCAAACCAAAAATAACCCTGGTGGTCCCAGCGACCCTGAACCCCCCACCTAGTATGTTTACAAATGAGTGGGAGCACTGCCCAAGTGCTTCCGCTCTTTCGCCACCATCTTGAAAAATGGCTTCCTTTCCCTTTGTGTGCGCTTATAGATTCTCACTCATTCCTTCTAGTCGCTGGAACACTTGTCCAAGTTTGATGATGGAAACAGATTCTGGATGTTTACTTTCATATTTCAACACTTTTTTTCAACACTTTTTTTTATATTTGGAGCTGATGATGCTGTTAGGTAGGGCTGAAGGCCTATGATAGTCACCCTATAGGAGGAGTGGAGGAATAGCTTAGTGGTTAGAACACTAACCTAGGAACCATGAGACCAGAGTTGATTTCCTTGTGGCCTTGGGCAAGTCACTTAACCATCCATTGCCTCTGAAGAATTTAAGTTCCAGTATAAAACATTTTGACTAAAATGATAAAGCGGCATAAAAAAACCTGTTAAATAATCAAACTCTATGAGGCCTAGCCCTCCTTCAGCTCTAGGGATGTACAATCTCAGCATACACTGATTCTTGTACATTACCTCAGGGCATGGGGGATTTCTTTTGTTCGTACATTCTATTTTTCAAGATCTTTAAGAGGCCAGTCTACAGTCCCAAAGCAGTATGATAGTACAGGAATTGCCAACTGATTGATGGCTTGTATGTTATTCCGTGATGCTAACGCACTTTTCAATAATGATTTTAATCTGTAATATTCTGCTTGATTGTCATTCTTTTCTCTACTTGTAGGGGGCCAGTAAGTCTTTTTCCTCAATCAAAAACACACCCAAGAAAAATTAAATCTGCTGGAAAACATCACTAGACACCTCTGTAACAATACTTTGTTTCCAGACATCTAAACACAGAAAAATGTGTTGCTCCAAACAGACAAGACTGGCTGAATCATTAGGCAAGAACAGGTGGTTACCTAGGAGGGAAGCTTCTGAGGGGGGTGCAAAGAGAAGCAGTAGTCAAAGCAAAGCACTAGATCCTGACAGACCCCAAAACTGAAAGCATCAATAGCACATATGTTTACTTACAGGGAGAATGGACACACATGTACAAAGAAAGCAAAGTTTAATATTTAAAGGTATAGGGTGCTATTCGTGCTGGCTGCATGCTCCAACTAACTTCCCTGCCGGTTGTGCAGGGAAGTTAGTCGGGGGCGGGGAAGAGGTGGTCCGGGCACGGAGAGTGGGCAGGCAGTAGGCAGTCGCCAGCCCTGGACATACAGAACTGATTCTAATGTCGGCCCTGTACGTCCAGGGACGGCGAAATGGCCAGGGAAGTTATTCCACCTCCGAGGTGGAATAACTTCCCTGGACATTGCTTTTTTTTTAGATTGGGGCACAAATGGGGCTGGGGGGGAGGGCAGAGTTAATTCCCCGCAGCCTGACCCTGGCCTTAGGAGGCTGGATCGGGGGTCAGGCTGCAGGGAATTAACTCTTTTGGCAAGCGGCCGGCATCGCGGCTTTTAAATGGATCCGCAGTGCCAAGGCAACATGACACCATGGTGCCGCAGCTCCATTTAAAAGCCCTGACTGAGTTAGTCGGGAAGGGCGTGTACGTACAGGCCAGGACTGAATCGCAGTCCCAGCCTGCATCTACATGACTGCTCACGATTTTGATCCTGCAGGGCTAGACGTGCCCCGCAGGGTCAGAATCATGATCTCCTTTGTAAGTCTGGGTCAGCCCGGATGTACAAAGGAGATGTACGTGCAGGACAGAATCAGGCACATATTGTATAATTATGAATTTTTATAGGATTGTGGGAGCATTGAGCATGATTGTTGAGTTTAACTATCAAAATCTTGGGGGGAGAGACATAAGACTGAAGATTCATCTAGGGCACCCAATACCTTTGCACTAGCCCTGTGACAGGATGCTGAATGAAATGTTCCAGTACAGTAATACATAAATCCAGGAAGCACTAGCAAAACTATTTATTTGTGTTCTACTCTCTGGACTTTTCCTAAAACATTATACAAGTCTATAAATAGTAGGATACCAATAACCCAAACAACTACAGAGGGATCTGTGCCAACAGTGTCCTCAATAACTGAATGCTAAAATTCCTAATAGAAATATAGAAACATGACGGCAGAAAAAGAACACATGGTCTATCTAGTCTGCCCTTCTATCAACTGCAATAGTGCCCTTTTTTCTTTTAGAGATCTTCTGTGTTTACCCCATGCTTTTTTGAATCCAGATACTGTCCTTGTCTCTATTCCACTCATCTACCACTCTTTCCGTAAAGAAATATTTCCGCATATTACTCCTGAGTCTATCCCCTTTCACCCTCATCCTACGTCCCCTCATAGCATAGCCTGCTTTTAATTGGAAGAGACTCTCCTCATGTGCATTAATGTCATGGGGATATTTAAACATCTCTATCTGCTGTCATGTTTCTATCTTTCTATAAGGAAAGGAATGGAAAACAAAACCAAGGATATTATAATACCTCTCTATCATTCCATGGTGTGACTGCACCTTGAATATTGTGTGCAATTCTGGTTGCCTTATCTTAAAAAGGATATAGCAGAATTAGAAAAGGCACAGAGAAGAGCCACCAAAATGGTAAAGGGGATGGAAGTATACTCCTATGAGGAGAGGCTTAAAAGGTTAGGGTTCTTCAACTTAGAAAAGAGAAGGCTGAGTGGAGATATGATAGAGGTCTATAAATTAATGAATGGCATGGAACAGGTAAACGTAGATTGGTTGTTTACATCTTCAGAAGGTAGAAAGACTAGGAGACACTCAATGAAGCTTCAATGTAGCCCATTTAGGACTAATAAGAAAAAATATTTTTTCACTCAATGAGTAAAGAAACTCTGGAATTCGTTACCGGAGGATGCCGTAAAAGCTGTTAGTGTATCTGGGGTTAAAAGAGGTTTGGACAGGTTCCTGGAGAAGTCCATAAACAATATTAAAGAGGACCAGGGAAATTCACTGCTTACCCCAGGATAAGCATTGTGGAATTTCTCTACCATTTTGGGAACCTGACAGGTACGTGTGACCTGGATTGTGCACTGTTGAAAACAGGATACTGTGCTTGATGGACTTTGGTCTGACACAGTTTGGCATTTCTTATGTTTTTATAAGTTTATTGCTGAAAATAATTAACTCCAAACCTTTTTTCCTCTGCCCTGTTTGCCCCTGTTACCACTCGCTTTTTATGCATGTAAATACAGGAGTTTAGTCAAATTTTGAATATAAATATATGCACTCAACCCTAGTAAATTTTCAGAGAGGTCAATTTAGGAGAAAGCTCTCAAAGTTAAGAGCATAAATCCTTTGAATATTGGCCTCAATGTAAATTACTCTGGAAATTAAGCTACTAGTGGCCAACACCAGTGCTTTCCTTACAGAGACACAATTTTTTTGTTTCTTCTGGAAGAGATCCCAATCTGATAGAGTCAGATCTGTTCTATAGAGTCCACAAATTCTATATCCCCTTCACTTTTCTTTGAGATACTAGTCTCTAAGATCCTAAAAGTATTCTATGTTCAGGGTCTTCTTCCTATTTGTTTCCAAGGTAGGTGCCTGCAAGCCCTCTTGACAGAAGCCTCTCAACTTCTCCTTGAATCTGGTCTAAAGGTATGGAGCCATAACTGCTTCATCTCCCTGTGAACATTATCTTCAAATGGGTTAGTTCTGCCTATACCCTGACTATAGTGAACCTCACTCCTGGAACATTTGATAAAACGTTTATGGGTCACTGTTTTTGCTCTCTCTGCTGTTAGATGCAGTTGTTTGTGTGTTTTATTTATTGGATTTCTTATTTATATTAACTGCTTTGGGTGATCCTTATTCCTAGAAAGCAATTTGTAAATATTTTAATAAATATCTAAAACTCCCGATATGCTCCTGCAGAAAATATCATTGTGTCCATTCAGGCCACATAGAGAAGTATTACTCCTGCAAGACTCATCAACTTCTGCCAGATCTTATTCAGTGCCTCGCTAAAGAGCCAGCTAAAGATGTTAACATTAGTTGTTTAAGCAAATAAGATCATTCTTTGGTTTCTTTGCATGTCTATGTATATTTTAAGCCTAGCCAATAAAATCATACTGGATTTTCATCTTCCCCAGTAACTTTTGAAGTGTTTGGGTATCAAGTTTCATTCAGTGTTTTGCTACTGCTAATAGGGCATCCTGTGACGCCTGATTTTGTGATTCATGCTTTCTATGTTTCCTTGATAATGACATTTAGAATCTCTTCTTTTGCCCATAGGCAAGAGTTTGTTCAGGTCAGTTTAATACACTGTGGTGTCACTGAGCATTTTTAAAGCCAGCCTACCACTAGCTGACTTCGAGCATTTTCAAAATTTCACTGTCATTGGTTAATAGTTCTAACCATATGAAAAGAAAGAAACTAGGTGGCATGAATTGTTAATACCTCTGCTTGTTTCATGTGTATTGCCCATTGTTTTTATCCACTTGGTCTTGTAAAGTGCTAATGTTAGAAGAGGAAATGTTTACAAAATACCTTTTCTTTATTCCTGGGGTCTTTATCCCAACAGGGCAAAACAGATTGGCAAACATTTTAAAGGCAAACAAATTCTTCTTAACTTCCTCTTTAAAGTCAGTGGAGTGTAAGCTGTGTGAGAATGCTGTTTTCCAGATGAACTGAAATACACAGTATTTTTACTGTCAGCAAAATTTACCTCCATGGTTGTGTGAGATCACTGCTTTCTGATCATAGCCCTTGAAGGATGGCATGGGAAGTATGCAGGAGGAGTGAAAGCGTAAAAAGTGTTTAACATTCTTCTGGAAGCAGGAAGCATTAAAATAAAAAGCAATTGACATTTAGGCCCATGCAACAGAGAGCACATGCTAAGTGTTAGTAAAAAGGGTCCTTAGTAAGGCTTTTGTCCCAAATCTTACCTTTCTCGCATAGCTTTGTGAGCATGCAATTGCTCATGTGATGTATTTTGGTTAATTTTACTTAGTCTGACATGAACCTGTGAAATCATGTTTTGAGTATAATCCTGAAATAATTAAAATAGTAGCAGCAGGACCTCTTATTAATACCATCATTGGTGCCTCCTAAACAGACTGGACATCATTGTGCCTAGCTGGAGTTTTAGAGTTTATGGGACATTCTATTATAGGAACAGAATTAGAGTTATGGACTGGTTAGTCTCTATTAAAGAAAAATCAGGTTCTTGGGCAGACTAGATGGACCATACTGGTCTTTATCTGCCGTCATATACTATGTTACTATGTATGTTACTATGTCTCCCCTATCCCGCCTTTCCTCTAAAATATACATATTAAGATCTTTAAGTCTGTCCTCATATGCTTCATAACGAAGATCACGAACCATTTTAGTAGCCACCCTCTGTACCAACTCCATCCTGTCTATATCCTTTTGAAGGTGCGGTCTCCAGAATTGCACACAATACTCCAAATAAGCGCACCAGAGACTTATACAGAGGTATTATCACCTTGTTTTTTCTGCTGGCCATTCCTCTCCCTATACACCTAAGCATTCTTCTGGCTTTCGCAGTCACCTTTTCTACCTGTCTAGCTACTTATAAAATCATCAGACACAATTACACCCAGGTCCCGCTCTTCTCTCGGGCACAAAAGTATATCACCCCCTATACTGTATTGCTCCTTTGGATTTTTGCAGCCCAAATGCATGACCCTGCATTTTTTAGCAATAAATTTCAGCTGCCAAATTCTAGACCATTCTTCAAGCTTAGTTAGATCTCTACTCATCTTCCTACTCCTTCCTGGGTGTCTACTCTATTGCAGATTTTGCTATCATCTGCAAACAAGCAAACCTTACCAAACAGCCCTTCTGCAATATCACTAACAAAGATGTTAAAAAGAATCGGACCAAGGACAGATCCCTGCGGCACACCACTGGTAACCTTCTCCTCAGAATCAGCTCTATTTACCTGTACCCTTTGTCACAATTTCTAATCCAATGAGTAACTTTAGAGTCCATCCCAGGATGCTCAGTTGTTTATAAGTCACCTGTGTGAAACGGTGTCAAAGGCTGTACTGAAATCTAAGTACACCACATCTAGGACTCTCCCTTGGTCCACCACCTTGGTCACCCAGTCAAAGAAATCAATCAGATTTGTCTGACAAGACTTGCCTTTGGTGAATCCATGCTGCCTCAGATCCTGCAATCCAGAAACCCCTCTCTTTTAGTAGCCTTTCCAATAATTTACTAATACAGAAGTTAGACTAACAGGCCTGTAGTTCTCAATGTCATCCTTACCTCTGCTTTTGTGTAAAGGAATCACATGTGCCTTTTTCCTGTCCTCTGGTACGACTCCTGTCTCCAAAGAAGCATTGGTCAGACAGTGGAGCTGCTAGAACGTCTCCAAGTTTCCGCATTCTTGGGTGTATCCCATCTGGACCCATCGCTTTGTCTACTTTTAGTTTAGCTAGTTCTTCACGAGCACAGTCTTCTGAAAATCGTTCGAGATCCCTGTTGCTTCTGTTCCTATTTGTGGGTGCTTTGTGAGGTTCTGCTCCTGGCCCTTCATCTGTGAACACAGAACAAAAATATTTGTTAAGCAATTTTGCGTTATCCATCAGTTTCTATATATTCCTCCCCTTCACCCTTGAGTCTGACAATACCACTTTTGCCCTTCCTCCTCTCACTAACATATCTAAAAAATGTCTTATCCTCCCATTTTATTGCATTGGCTATTTCTTCTTCTTTTTGTATCCTTGCTTTACTGACTACTTTGCAAGCTTCTCTAAGTTTTTCCAAATATAGATACCTGTCTTCCTCTCTCTGTGATCTCTTGTATTTCCTGAAGGCCTCCCTCTTTTTCTTCACCTTTTCAGATACTTCCTTTGAGAACCTGTGAGGCCCTGTTACTCACAAAAATGAACCACAACTAATTATTACTAGTTTCCTGTAATGATCAGATCCGAAAGTCAGTACAGGTGCAATCAGAGTCTCTGTTTATTAGATAACTGATGACCAATACAGGCAAGTGTGTGGGGAAGAGAGTTCTATCGAGCACTAGGCATCTCCAGAATGTCTTCTCCCACGAATATAAAAAGCTTACTACATATATACTTTTCTTTGCTTCCGTTTATGCATACAGTCCCAGATCTATCCCTCCTATGTCTTCTCCCCCTCCCTTTTTATTTCCTATTATTGCCTTTTTTGTCCCCCTTAGTTCCTGTTGCAAAATCCCCCTTTGGCCCCCCTCTCTCTTATACTTACCAACTATCGTTCAGCCACCTGCTTTCTTCAGGGCAAAAGGCCTAGCATATATGTTGCCAGCTTCTGGTTTCCTGTGTACGTGCTCCTTTGCACATTGCCCCTGTAGGTCTATGTCTGGACTTTCCAGTTCAGACCTACACCGCAGGTCTCTTTCATTAATACATGAGGATCATGGGTCAATTTTAGCAGGCAATGAAAAAAACGTGCTGGTACTCAGCAGGGCTGGCTCAAGGCATAGTGGCATCTGATCCAACTTTTGCTTTTGCAGCCTCTCCTCATGGAGTCAATCATATGGTATGACCTACGCAAATTGGGGCAGATTTTCAGCAGACACAGTCTTTGGCTTTAGTTAATGCCGGCGCTGCCATTGAACTGAATTTATATATTCAGTGCCACTATCCATATAGGTAGCAGTGCTGAAGAGATGAATAGGTTAGTGACTGCGCCAGCATTATTTGTTCAGTTTAGGCCTGCTATTCTGCCTAAACTGTAGAACTTACTTGAATAGTGGCTGGATATCGACAATATATGGATAATTTTCTGGCCTGCCCTTGCTCCTCTCTAACATGACTCACAAAGACAGGGCACTATCTGACCATTTAGCAATTTATATGGCCCAATATTATCTGTATGTTTATTTGAACATACATGGATGTGCTAACTATGTGTTTGCCATTGAAAGAATAATTGCTTTTGGTCTGATAGAGCATAATTCATTCATATGGAACATTCCCAGATTCATTAATAAAACCATCCCAGCAACTGATGCAGAGCAGAAGTAGGGTATTTTACTTTATCAGTCAACATACAAAAATGACTATTCAAATTCCTGTGTCACATCAGTGACATCACCACAAACTCTCCACTGCTAGACATTGTGTGTAGTAACACAACACCCTGCAAGAGGACACTTAGAAACTTACCATACTATACCAGCACTAAGTCCAAGGACTCAAACTGCACCAACCCTACTCATACCCCTCACCCAATCACTAGTCCCACTCCCCCAGCATCAGCTGCCTTTCAGTCCCAGTGCCTCACAGTATCAGTCCTCCAGTCCCAGCCTCTCACCTTGAACCCATTTCTAGTTCCACTACCCCACTCCCAGAATCAGACCTCTTCCAGTTCCAGCCCCCAGCACCAGCCCTATTCCATTCCCAGCATCAGTCCTCCTCCAGTTCAGTCCCAGTCTCCCTCCACTCACCATTAGCTCAAGTCCACTCTTAATACCCCTCCCCCAGCTTTAGCCCTCATCCAGTCCCAGACCTTCAGCATCAGTTCCCTTCTAGTCTCAGTTCCTCCCAGCATTAGTCCTTCTCCATTCCTAGCCTCCCATCATTAGCTCATTTCCAGTCTCACTCCCCCTCCTCAAGCATCAGCCCTTTTCCAGTCCCAACCACCCAGCAGCAACTCCATTCCAGTCCCAGCCCATTCCACCATCAGTCTTCCTCCAGTCTAATCCCATCCCCTCCCCTCCCCTCCCTATATCGGCCCTTTTCCATTCCCACCCCTCCAGCATCAGCTCCCTTGCAGTCCCAGTGCCTCCCAAGCATCAGTCCTCCAGTCCCAGCCTCTCAAGAGCCTATTTCCAGTCCCACTCCCCTCCCCTAAGCATCAGCCCTCATCCAATACAGCACCTCACATCAGTTCATTTCCACTCACACTCCCTCTCCCTATCAGCCCTCTTCCTGTTCTAGCCATCCAGTACTACTCCATTTCAGTCCCAGCCCTTCCCAGCATCAGCCCTCCTTTATTTCAAGCCCCAATCCCATTCCCCCACCATTAGTCCATTTCCATTTCTTTTCCCCCCAGCATCAACCCTTTTCCAGTCCCAGCCACTCTCAGCATCAGCCCTCCTCCAGTTCCAGTCCCAGCTCCCTCTACCATCATCCCATTCCCACTCCTGCTCTCCCTCCCTCCATCATCAGTCCTCCTCCAGTCCCAGTCCCTCTACCATCATCATTTCAAGTTCCCTTCCCTCTTCTTCTAGCATCAATACTCTTCAAGTATCAGCCATCTCCCCACCCCACCAGCATCAGTCCTAGTCAGTCATCTCCTCTCCCTACCATGACAGAAGTTGCATTAATGATTTACACAATCACGGGAGCATTTTAATTTGCTCTCGTGGTTGTGCTAAGTTGTAAGTGCCGGCATCACCACATTTCTAAAGACAAAAGAAAGGTTCTTCCAGCCTCGTGCAAAAACTGGAAGTGCCTGTATTTGAGTTTTGGAAACACAGTGATGGTGGTGCTTGCAGCTTAGCACAGCTATTAGAGCTAAGGAAAATGTTCCGCGGCCTGTGACGTAATGAGCTGGTGAGAAAGGCTTTCGGTGCCATTAAACTTGTGTGGCCAGCCCTGGTAGTCTTAGGCCAGCCCTGGTACTCAGTACCACTGAATACCCCCTCAAAAAGCCCTTCTGATTACTAAACATACAAAAAATATCTCTCAGGGAGAAAATGTGCCTGTGTTAGTGAATTTATAGAAGCTTTTGATCCTATATAACATCCTGGCCTTAAGCTTAAATGGCTGGAGCTGGAATCGGAAGAAAGTGTGTTGACATAATTAATCATCTGTTAGCTGTAAGGTAAAAAAATAAATCAGAGAGCATCAAGGCAAAAACGAAGAATGGGACAAGGATATAACCTCAGCTACACCCTCTTCAATATCTACATTGAGTTTCCCAATCTTTTCAGTTGTGTGAACCCCTTATTAACCTCCGAAAAGTTCAGGGGCCTCCAGTTCATCCCCACTACTCTTCTTAGACACCATCCCCTCAGCACCAAGCCTATCCCCACTAGCCCTCTTTATCAGAGCCAACCCGTTCCACTAGGTAGGCTAGGCACCCACCTAGAGTGGCTGAATTTGAAAGTGGTGGCATAGCTCCTGCAGACAAAAGAGCAGCACTTAAACACAGCCTCAGTGCAGGTCTGAGCTCAAGCCCCTCTGATTTTCAGCTGTTCTGGCCAGTTTTAATATGGCCAGGCCTGCTAGCAGACAGTTTCAAATCGGCAATGGAAACGTTGGGAGTTTTTGTGACAGAAGGGTCTGTTCTTTTCAAGGTGCAGAGTTTGCAGGCCTGCAGGAAAGGAATAGCTGCCAGTTCTTGAGCCCCTGTGCCTTTAAAGAGGGGACATGCCATGGTGGGATGGAGGAGTAGCCTAATGGTTAGAGCAAAAGCCTAATACCCAAGCAACAAGGGTTCAGTTCCCACAAGATCACCTCATTGCTTGGGAAGAAAAGACCTGGCAATCTATTTCTGGTCATTCCTTGCCAAGTAAACCCAGGGGCTGCTGGGCTGCAAGGAGTCAGCAATATGCTGCTGTCAGAACATGATTACATCAATTGAAGTAGGGGCAGGCTGACCTGAGAACCAGTGTGCCACCCCCTTGGGGGCCTGCTGTGGCAACAAGAGCCCTTAAACTACAGTGCTATCACAGTTTCATTCTTTTCACAATGTGCCATTTGTGCCCCCTTCTGATGCCACTTACGGTTTCAGAGGGGGGCCGAAATGACACAATGCAAAAAGAAGGAAATTGTTTCACGGTGCTGGAGTGTTAGTTGCGCTGCATCATGGTTTGAGAGCTATTGCTGCTGCTGCAGGCCCTGGAGAGACGTGACAGTGGTGGAAATAGGGGCGGGATGGAGGGCCCACCTAGGGCGCCTCTAGTCCTGAGTAGGGGCTGCAGCAGTAGGAACACAATCATAGTCACACCTCACATGGTTCTGCTCCCAGAGGAACCCTTTCATCTCGCTCAAACCTGCCCTGCAGTAAGGAGGGGGTGGGAGAAAGCTGCGTGGGAAATGGGGAGATGTCCAAGCCTGCTGCAACAGATGAATTGCCTGGGAGGAGACACTATGCTGCAGCCAGTTAAGTTAAAAAAAAAAAAAAGAGAGTAAGGGGAGAGAAAAAGTGACAAGGAGAGGAAGAGAGAGTTTTCCGGGAGCAAGTGAGAAAGAGAAAGAGACTTAATAACTTCTTTAATTTTAAGTTTATGGCTTTTTATCTGAGAGGCTTTCCTACAATGATGTAATCAAAACAGATTTTTAGAATGCTAGCAAATGATTTCTTATTCAGAATTAAAGTTATGACCACATAATGCAATCTGTTTTTTTCTGGGAAACATGCTCCTGTTACATTTTTTGGGTTGCATCTTCATTTTCTGCCTGTGGTAGTATAAATATTACGCTTTTTTGGATATTTATAATATTTCTGCTATCAATTTTTAAATAGTACAGTTTTTAGATTGATTCATATTTAGATACTATGGGGTCTATTCTGTCCCATGAATAGCGGGGATGGATACCCTGTTGGGACGTCCATCCCCGCTATTCATCCCCCCTTCCATTCCTGGAAGAAGCCTCCCTGTATGAACAAGGAGTTTGTAAGGGGAGACTTAGTCGGGGGTGGAAGAGGGCATTGTGGAGGCGGAGCAAGAGCGGGGCATGTGCAGTCTGCGACCCTGGACGTACAGGGCCGATTCTGAGGTTGGTTCTGTACGTCCAGGGTCATCAAACTGGATGGGGGATTTATTCCACCCTGGAGATGGAATAAGCCCCCCTGGATGTTGGGGGATGACAGACCTGGGCGGCATCAAAAAGGTGAGGGGTACAGGGGATTCCCTGCAGCCCGGCCTTGGCCATGGAATGCCAGATCGGGAGTCGGGCTGCGGGGAAAGAAAAATGCGGTTGGTGGCTGGGGATCATGGCTCCTGAATGGAACCATGGTGCCATGGCAACGGGGCACCATGACTCCATTCAGGATCCTAAGTTAGCCGGATAGGGGTCTGTACATGCAGGCTGATCAGAATTGGGTCCCAGCCTACACATACAGGTCTAGACCCAATTCTGATCCCAGGGAGCATCTCTAGCCCCCGTAGGATCAGAATCGGGTCTGCCTCTGTGCATCCCGTTCCGAACGAATGCACAGGTGCCTGGATGCACTCTATGGAATGTGCCTCCGTGTTACCGCATGGAATGTTCACTCTTCACACTTTATGTATTCATACTTTTCATCTAGTCTGATTGCTCCTTTCTGTGTATTTCAATTGATTTTACATATAAGAATAAGTTTTTTAATATCTACTATACTGTTCCACTTTTATGGTTTGTTTTATCATTATGTTTATGTACTTGGATTTTGCAGCTAGAATCAGCAGCATTATCCAGTGTCCCTACCAAGAATGTCAGATTTATACAGAATAAGGATTTATTTTAGGATGGGAGGAGTCTCCCTAAAGGAGAGAAACCCCACTCTTTAAAAACTTCATCCTAAGGCATGTTCCTGTCTATCGCCCTCAGGCCATTGTACCATGCACATCTGAGTGAGTGTTTACCCTTAAGGACAAGTGCCTCTGGAATCCAGCGAGGGTAAATCATCCACCAAGAGAGAGATCTGCACCAACTACCAGGCAAACCTCATCTCTTCAAACCCCCTGCTCTTGCTCCTGCCCCCTCCCTGGCATTACCACCACTGCTGTCCCCTCTCTGGGACCTGTAGGAGCAGCCAGGGCATCAAACAGCTCCGCAGTGCTTACCTTCAAATTCTGATGCTGCGAAGCTGTTTGACTTCTGCCCACTCCGATGCCCGATGCAGAGTTCCTTTTTTATGGGGGCAGAAGCCTAATGGTTGCTCTGGCCCTGCCAGCCACTCTAATCAGCAAAAAGAAATCTAAGAGGATTGGAGTCATGGCACAGTCCCAACCTGTCTCAGAGATGCCAAGTCCCATGTTTCACTCATTACTAGTACGTCACATTCATTTGAAGGCTTTCTCACTCGCGGACTTCCTTCACTCAAGTATTAGAGCCTTGGTGGTAGTGCACTGATCCTGATTGCTATTTTCATGAGAGACAAGCCAAAGAGGAGAAAAATTAAGTGGCCCAGCCAGTAGGAAGAAACTGGAGCTCACCTTCCTGTGTATTGCCTCCTCCTGCACCATCCCTTTTCCCTCTACATAGAAGTATGGTTGCTGCGAAACCAATGAACATACCTTTAGCCACTGAGTGGAGGGCAATTTTCAGTCTAGAAAATTTACCAATATTGCTCCCCATTCTGATTGGGGCCCGTCTGGCTCGTCCGGTTGTCCAAAATCTGGACGGGCCAGATTTGCAACCGTGGAAGCAGAATCAGGGCAAAGGACCTGGAAGGGCAGGACGTTGCCCGATTCTGTGTTGCCAGATGTCCAGTGAGATCTCAAGCTAGTCCAGCCAAAGCACCTGCATGGATCCTCGGTGCTGTGGCATCCCGTTGCCATGGCACCGGGATGCCATGCAGGAGCCCCAATCCATCACACAGCCCCAAATGTGCTGCTCCCTGCTGCCTCTCACCTTCAAGATGAGGTCCGCTGGTGCCATGCCTTATTCCACCTCCAAGGTGACTGGAATTGGCCCTCTATGTCCAGCATCAGGGTCCCGCTTCCGCCCTGCCCACACTCCTCCTCCTGCCTTCCCCTGCCCTTCCCCATCCAGAGCTCCCCACACATCTCCTCTATACGTCTGGGACATACATCCCTGCTATTCCAACATTGGAATGACCCCCATTGGTTCAACTCTGTCTGAATCCTTTCAGAGGCTCCAAAGAAAAGCAAATATTTTATGCTGCTGTAGAGACTACTTGGTTTGCTGCACTGAGATCAGTATCATTCAGCAGAAAAGACCAGTATAGGAAAAATCAATGCCACAACTAGTGATACCTCAAATCCTGTGGAGGCCAATTCTGTTTTAGACATACTGCCCCTGTACGGCTTGTCAGAATTGTGACCTACAACAGTAGTACCAGATTCTGATTCCACAGATGTGCAGACTGGGCCCCATTTCTGATTGGCTGCACATCCTGTACTTACCCAGCTAGCCCAGCCAGGCTCCTGCATGGAGCCATGGTGCCATGGCATCCTGTTGTCATGACAGCGCCGCTCCATTCAGGAACCACGATCTCTGACAGACCCACAATTCTCCTTTCCCCATCGCCCAACCCCTGATTGGGCCTGCCATGTCCAGGGTTGGGCAGCGGGAATCCCCCTTCACCTCTTACCACCTTTTTCTGGCTCCAGCTCCTGCATCAGCCCCTATCCAGGTGGACTTATTCCACCTCTGAGGTGGAATAAGTCCCCCGTTTACATAGCCGCCCCCAGATGTATAGGGCCGACCTCAGAATCGGCCCTGTGCATCCAGGGTCATTTGCCACTCACTGCCCACCCTCACTCCTCCCTCAGCCCTCCCCTCCCACCCACGAATAGAGCTCCCTACACACAAACCGGCAATATGTGTGGGGACCTCTGTTCCTGGCACACAATCCGGGTGTTTAGCAGGTCTGGACATCTGGATTGGACATCCATATCTGCTAAACGCGATCGGAATGACCCCCATACTTATTATAAAGGCTCTTAAGATAATATTTTTTTGTTGGACACTCAAAATGAGGGTGCTATTGAAAAGCGTCCTCCAGTATGTCCTTTATAATATATTTTAAGTGATCAGGCATCTAAAAACTGCCATAATTTAGCCAGTAAGCCAAAGCATTTAGAACCACAATTTCTATATAGGTTCTGCTTCAGAGCAAGGCAGTACTTATTTGAATCTTTATATGTCCCACTCCAAGAATTCTAGGAGAATCCTCCTTCCTTTGGAGCTCAGCTGGCTTATGCACTGAGATCAGTGGCACCATCCAGTGTCCCTACTAATTATTGCTAGAAGTTGAAAAAGGGGTCAACATTTCCCAGATCATGGGATGATCTGTCCTGCCATTCATTTTAGGATGGGAGGAGAATCTCTTGAGAAGGGAAAAATCCCCTGGGTATAAGAACCTCACCACAAAGGTAGTTTCTTGTCTTTGGCTGTTGTCAATGCACCATGATGGACTAGATGGAAGATTGCCCCTAAATGAGGCAAGTGCCTCCGGCACCTAGCCAGAACAAACATTCCATTATGAGGAACAACTACACCAGTCACCAAAGAGAATAAGAGAAGCTTGGAGCCACTGCCAGAAGGCAGGAGGTTGCTCAGCCAGAAGTCAGAGGTTCCTGAAGAGTGCTTTCTAGGGATGTGGTGGAGCACCACGAGAGAGGAAACACCAAGGTACCCAAGAGCCCTAAACCCGGGTACCTTGAGGTGGAATGGTGTTAAGGAAAAGAGAAGTAAAATAGCAGAAACAAACGACTGGTGAAATAAGTAAGTGGGACTTTATGAAACCAAAAGATAAAGAGTAAGGTGCAGAGAGATGGAAGGAATGGGGTAAACTGTACTCCAACTACTATAAGAAGAGCTTAACTTGTATAAATAATTCTATTTTTCTTATTATGATTGCCAGTTGTTGATGTTGTTTACCAATGACCCTAAAGTTTAAGGCAATCCTTGATTCAGAACACATTTTCTGGCCTGGACTCTGTTTTTTTTTTAGAAGGATGAATGTGAGAGTGTCATGTGCAAATTCCTGCTAACTGTTGCCACCTTATATATAGTCTCCCCTCAAATCTGAACCCTATATTTTTTAAATCCAGGAGCTCAGAGAAACTTTGGGAAAAAGCTCCTTGGATTGGTGGCTTCCTTGTCTGCCAAGCAGTTTTTGTAGTAAACGTCTGCACCAAACAGAAAGAGAGTTACGCTGCTTTTCTTTTTCATTTGCTAAGCAATAGAGCATTTAAATATTTTTAGATTTATACCCTGGATGCATCATCTGAAAAAAATACCGCTCTCTGGGGGAGTCTTTGGGGATGGTTTACCCTTTCATCTCTGCTATCTGCATGCGTGACTTCAACAATACATATTTTATATGCCTGCCTTTTGAATAAGTGGTCCAAGGGGCAGGGCAAGGGAGGGTTAAGGGGAGGGGCAAGTGGTGTTTTTTTTCTTTCAAGAAGTTGACAAACCTAACAGGAAGCCTGCCTGCTTGAGTGCAGGCCTATGCTGCAAGGCCTGCTGCAGTGCTTAGTCTCATTGGAACTTAGGGCCCGGGAGAAACTAGGAAATGGTAGTTGCATCAGCAGGCGCAGCAGGAGGAACAAAAGAGGGGAGATGTTGGATCAGGGTGGAAGGAGTAGGAAAGCAGAAATGAGATGCTAGACCCAAGGGAGGGGTAGATAGGAAAAAGGAGATGAAATATGCTGGCCATCTTGGGGAGGAGAAGGATAGATGCTGGCCATCTTGGGGAGGTATGGAGGGGCAGGAGAGATACAAGACAGGGGGTTTGGATAGGGAAGAGAACAGGAGATGCTGGACTATGGAGGAGGGGAAGGGCTTAGAGCTGCCCCTGGACGGGGGGGGGGGGGGCACATAGCTGAAAATTTGCTGTAATGTAGCCTGCAACAAAACTCTAGCTAATTGGGATGCAGAGAGTGCACAAAGCGTGCATTCTCAGAGACAAGCTTCTCATAGTGTGATCCACTTAGTTCACGAGAAAGCACTAATCAAATTAACTAACTCAACTAATGCTGCGCGCCCTTTGTCTTTATCGCAAAAAACAACAAAGTTTGGATCTGAACGAGCATGAAGCGAATGCATGTAGAGTGCACACGGGATGCACGTAGGCCATTCGCAAACACGTCCCAATTAGGCAAATATGTTGCAGGCTAGGTTGCATTGCATGTTGCATTGCACTTAGTGTATATGCGGCTTAAAAGCATCAAATATCCTAGACCAGCCTTGACCTAAATCTACCTTCCTCTGTTGGTCTCCACCCATCTCTTTCTCTCTCTCACACTTCAGTTGGTCTTTTTCTCTCCCTCCCCCAACCACTTCCTTCCAGTCTTTTTATCTTGCCTCCAGCCAATCTCTGACAGCCTCATCTTTTCTCTTCTCTGCATTCTCTGGACCCCTGGCTCAGACCACAGATTGGGAACCATTGATCTAAACATCAAGAGCTATCACTACCATTCGGTGAACTAGGCAGTCAACTAGAGTGCCAATGGTTCAAGGGCAGCCCATTTGCTGTTGCTGCCACCAGGGCTGGCCTGTCCATTGTGCAAGAATATTGTTCACACAGGGCCGCACACTTCAGGGGCCCCCGTGCCAACAACATCTCGCACATGCTGTTCAGCTACCGGCAGGCTCTGGCTCACCTCTCCCGCCGAAGTGAAAAGAGACGTTATTATTCACTCCGGTAGCTGTGTTCTAATGTAGGCCGCTGGCATGCTGGAGGTCAAAGGACATTTCCTGTTTCCCAGCACTCAGTGCGCCAGTGGCCTACATTAGAACACAGCTGCTGAAGTGAAGAAAAACGGCGCTCTGTAACGGCTGTACAGAGGTGAGCCGGGGCCTCCCTGGCTCCTTCTAAAGTCAAGCAGACAGACACAGGGCTCTTCGGGGGGGGGGGGGGGGGAAGGGCTAGAACTGGAAATGGCTGTTGGGGGAGCTAGGAATGGAAATGGGCTGATTGGGGGGGGAGGCTAGGACTGGAAATGGCTCATGAGGGGGCGAGGCTAGGACTGGAAATGACTGATGAGGGGGCTAGGATAGGACTGGAAATAGCTGATGGGAGGGACTAGGACTGAACATGGGCTGATGGGGGGGGGGGGGGTGCGGCTAGGAATGGACATGGGTTGATGGGAGGGCTAGGATTGGAAATGAGCTGATGGGGGGCCAGGACTGGAAATGGGCTGATGAGGGGGCATGGGAGAATGGTACTAGAAGGGAGTTGATGTTGGGGGAGGACTAGAAAGGGATGGGGCTGGGGGAATGAGGATGGAGAGGGCAAAAGATATTTTGTGTGGGAGGGAAGGAAAATCTACAATTGGTTGGGTATTGGAAGAGTAAGTGAGGATTGAGGATGGAAAGGTGAAATTTGAGTGGATGAGAAAAGGAATAAAGAAAGAAATGGAGGAAAGAGCAAAAGGGGCAAGATCAGTATGTTAAAACAGATGTAGAGAGAGAATGGAAATACTAGAAGAGAGAAGAAAGGACAAATGGACAGCAGACAATGGAGAGTTAGCAGAAGACACAAAGAGACCAGAAGAAAGCGACTGGAGCAATTGCAACTGAAAAATAAAATGCCCAAACAACAAAACGTAAAAAAGTACTTTTTTATTTTGAATTTATTAGCTGGAATATGTCAGTTCTAGGAAATGTGCATCGTTAACATCTTTGTGTTTTGTTTAGTACAAGAGGAAATTAATTTATAGTTTTATTTTTCCAGTTTTGTTGTATATTCCAAGTTTGGCTTTTGGGGTTCCCAGTTTAATTCCTATTTCTAAACTATGATCCCTTATTCCTTGTTTGGTGACGGTCCGTGTTCTGCATGTGTAACAGAGCTGAGGTATTCTGTTCATGTAGTTTCAATGTGACAGTCCCACTTGTTCTCTTTCCTCAGTAGGAGATGTATTGGCATTCTCTGAGATGTATTGGTTTAATATTTGCAGTGTTGCCTTTTGATAGGTAGGGTTTGGTGCTTTGTAAGTCCTGGTAGTGCTGTTCTGATACGGCAGGTTTGCTATGGGTTCTTCTTAATGTTGTGGAGGTTGGCACTGGAATATAGTAATGTAGAAATCTGGCAGTCTTTCTTTATCCAAACACTCTTTAAGAGGCATGTTTACTAAAAGTTAGCACACGTTAACATTATGCCATTTTTTATGCAAATTAGGCCCCGCAATGAGTCCCTGCACATGACCCCGCACCCCCCTTGGGCTGCCCCTGACCGCCACCCACCTCCAGGGCGTGCAGTGGCGACAATACTTTGTCTCAGGCGCTGTGATGCAGTTCCTGCTTCTGCCTTCATGCAAACAGGAAGTGGAATCAGAGCGGGAGGCGGGGAGCTGTTGGAAGCAGGAACAGCACTGTAGCACCAGAGGTGAAGGGAAGCAGAGGTGTGGCAATGGGGATGGGGGCTAGAGCAGGGGGGGCACTAGGATGAGGTTCACCTAGGGTGCTTGGTATCGTTGCACAGTAATGGGGAGATTCTCAGGCCCAGAACTAAAACGGAATGATTCAGAAATCAAAGCCTGCTATGTGCAGATGATCTGATCATTTTATCCCCTATCTGAGATGGTCTTCAAGATAACCGAAACCTACTAGAGACATACTGTTAAAAGGAACATAAGAATTGCCATACTGGATCAGAGCAAGGGTCCATACAGCTAGTATTCTGTTTCTAGCAGTGATCAATCAAGTTCACAAGTAGGATACCAAAAAGTCAATCGTTTTCATATTAGTACCCTAAGGATAAGCAGTGGCTTTCTCCAGGTCTACCTTAATAACAGTTTATGGACTTTTCCTCCAAGAATTTGTCCAAACCTTTTTTAAACCCAGCTACGCTAAGTGCTTTTACTACATTATTCGACAATGAGTTTGTTTTACATGTACTACTTTGTAACTTCATGGCATGCCCCTATTCTCAGGACTCTACCAAGCTAGAAGCTAGAAATGCGCATGTGTGACTAAAAAATCTGGTGCCCCCCTCCACCCAGCCACGTTCAGTATTTCACTCTTTTTGTGCTTCCTGGAAGCCTAGTGATGATATGAGCACCCCGTTCTGTCCTTGAGCACTGTGTGGCCACACCATTTGCACAGTCCTTGGTATGGCTCTGCCTATTCTCGGGTTCATTCGGTGGCACGGATAGTGGGGATGGACATCTGGATGAACACCTTGTTTGTATGGGGAGGATTAGTCGGAGCGGGAGGTGGAGATACTGAGGCGGAGTGAGGGTGGGGCATGGGCAGGCCGTGACCCTAGATGTATAGGGCCGATTCTGAGGTCGGCCCTGTACATCCAGGGCCTTGAACATGGACAGAGACTTATTCTACTGTAGATGTGGAATAAGTCTCCCTGGATGTCGGGGGGATCATGCCGCCAGGCTGGGTAAAAAGGTAGGGGGGGGGGGAGTGCAGGAAGATCCTCGCAGCCAGAAACTGGCCATGGGAGGCTGGATCGAGAGTCCAGTTGCTGGGAAAGAAGAGGGTCAGCGGCGGCCGGCAAATGGAGTTGCAGTGCCATGGCGATGGGATGCCATGGCACAGCGGCTCCATTCAGGAGCCTGACTGAGGTAGCCAGAGATCTGCTATACATGCAGGCTGACCTGCATGTTCGGGCCTAAGATCCTATTCTGATCCCGTGGCACCTCTAGCTCCCGTTGGATCAGAATTGGGTCTAACTCCAGGAGTCCTGCTTCTGGTCAGCCGCACAGAGGGATGGACGGCCAAGTCAGAATGCGCCTTTATGCTTCTTGAAAGAGTAAACAATTGATTTGTTTCACTCCTGTCACGATTTTATAGATCTGTATCATATCTCCAAAATTATGGGCCCTATACCTGGAAAAGATAAGAGTGATTTTTCAGAAAAGACCAAAACCTTTCCAGCAGAATTTCAAATTCTTCTTAAACAAATATAAGAGGGAATAAGGGGTTAGGACAAGCCCTCCCCAAATACAGAATAAACGACCATCGATTAGAAACAGAAACATGTAGACACAAATTGAATTGGAAACTCTAAGAAGCCAAACTCTCCATAAAGTGTATTACTAGAGAAATAGAAACATTAACACATTTCCTGTTACACTCTGGAAAATACACAGAGATCAGAAACGCACAGAGAATATCAAAGACTTCCCAATCCCACAAAAGAATGAGAAGGAAAAAACTGCATAACCCTGAGAATAACACGAACCAGCTGCAAGAGCAGAAAACCATGTAGTGTACTGTCACCAGGCAAGGCATGTAACTAGACCAGGCACCAAGCACTGGAGAGCAGTTTCCTTGGTAGTCTGTAATTTATTTCTCTCTCTTTACCTTAACCCTTTCAAGGCCTACTTTAAATTTTTAATCCACATTCTGCAGCCGGGTTAATTTTTGCATATTTCAGGAAAATTGTACCCATCTTATTCAATATGTTCTAATAGTGATTTTCCTTCTGCTATGGTCATGTATTATATACCATTTGATAGGAATATTTAGTCAGAACTTTGGATCCCAAGAGTTTTGGGCTCAGCCTGGAAAGGGTTAACCACATAATGTACTACTTTGAGAACAGATGTAAAGCTCTCCTGCCAGTAATGTGATGTGAATCTGAATTTGTGTCTTTGGGACTGTTTGCCAGTTCAGCTGCTGCTCTTCAGGACTGATCATTTCCTGCAGTGCTGCTATGTCCTTCCCTGGCCTCTTCCATCAGTGCTGACTGACGCCGCTGAGGGAGCCTTGAGCAGGCTATTTAGTCTAGTATTTTTATTTTTTATTGCCCTGCAAGAACTATCTTAGGGTACATCATTACACATTTTTTTTTAATTTTTATTTTTTTAGAAATTTAAGGGTTTGATATTCAGCTAGGTGGAAAATGTGGAGGGGGCTCCTAGTTGGTTCATCCCTTTTCTGATGAGTAGGGGGTTGTTATTTCAGATTGAAAATTTGCTCCTCTTCTAGGGATTTTCTTTCTTTGATTCTATTGGGAAGTTTAATCAGCAGGGAGTTGATATGTGCTCTGTGTTAAATATAGGATTCATTAATTAATTAATACTAGGCCTGTGTGGTCAAAAGTGGCTACTATATTTGATTTGATTTTAAAAAAGTAACCTGATATTTCTTATCACTAGAGCTGGCTGCGTGACATTGATACAGAGTTATATTTAGCCAGTGCTGCCCTTCTGGCTACACTATTATCTTTTAGTGTGTGTTATGGGGGTGGGGGGTCTACCTATCACTAAGAGCTCCCTATTACCCAGAAAGATTCATGTATTTCAGGTTCAGGGCACAGAATCATTGCTATGGATAATGCTAAAATATGTGTTTTCTATTAGTCTAGGGCTGCCAACAGATGCGCCTGACAGACCTGATCCAGTCCTGGATTTACCCCATTGCATGAAGGGATATGTAGATCTGTTTTCTGCATTGCACTCCATAAGAAAAACAAGACTACACTTCCCTGCATGCAATGGGATAAACCCAGGACTAGATAAAGCCTGTTGGGCACATCTGGAGCCAATTGGCAACCCTAATTATGTCATGCCACAAAGGGGTTTACCCAGCAGGTGGCTGATATGATTCAGCAGATTTGTGATTTACAGATGGAAAAACCATAATGTCCGGTGCTAGCTGATTTTTGTTTACATAAAGAAGACTGTTGATTCCTTAGGGTTGGATTTTTAGGTGAGTTTTGCTAGAGCAATAGTAGCTGTTGGGAATAGGGTTGGCGCCTAGCTCCAGAAGCACTTGAAAGGCTTGATCCAGTCCTGGGTTTACCCCATTGCATGCAGGGACTTGTAGATTGCCATTTTCTATGGAGAAATCAGAACTAAATGTCCCTGCATGCAGTGGGGTAAACCCAGGACTGGATCAAGCCTGTCGGGCACATCTACAGCCAGTTGGCAACCCTAGTTGGGGAAGGTCTATCTGTCTGTCTATTCACATATATACAATGGCACCAACTCCATCTCAACCCCACTCCCAAAGGCCATGCACTAAGGGCATGCAATGGATGTCATATACTTAGATTTCAGCAAAGCCTTTGATACTGTTCCTGACAGGAGGCTTGTGAATAAACTGAGCAGCCTGGGGATGGATCCCAAGGTGGTGAACTGGATCAAGAACTGGTTGACTGACAGACTACAGAGGGTAGTGCTGAATGGAACTCACTCTGAAGAAAGCAGGGTGAATAGTGGACTGCCTCAGGGATCGCTACTGGATAGGATTGCCAACTGGCTCCAGATGCGCCCGACAGGCTTTATCCCACTGCATGCAGGGATGTGTAGTATTGCTTTTCATATGGAGTGCAATGGAGAAAACAGATCTACATATCCCTTCAAGCAATGGGGTAAATCCAGGATTGGATCAGGTCTGTCTGGCACATCTGGAGCCAGTTGGCAACCCTACTCCTGGGATCACTACTGTTTAATGTCTTTGTGAGTGATATTGCCAAAGGGTTAAAAGGTAAAGTTTGCAGATGATATGAAGATATGCAACAGAGTAGACACTTCGGAGAGAGTAGACATGAGAAAAGATCTACAAAAATTAGAAGCATGGTCAAATGCTTGGCAATTGAGATTTAATGCAAAAAGGTGCAGAGTGATGCACTTGGGATGCAGAAACCCAAAGGAACTGTATACAGTGCCGTACCTAGCCCTGTGTGAGCGGTGCATTTCGGGCTGCTGGCATCAGCTCCACCCCATGCTGCCTTCTGTTGCCCTGCCACTGCAGCTTTTTGTTTTCTCAGTGCCGGCAGCACTGGCAACAGCGAAACAGATCTGACTTTCCATTTAAAACAACCCCCCCCCCCCCGGGGGCCCTTCAACTCCATGCATGTATGCAGTTCTGGTCCCTCCCTCCCTTCTCTGATGTAGGTCATGTCAGAGGAAGGAGGGACTAGGCCAGCCATTCAAACGCGGAATTGCAAAAGGTATTAATGAACAAACAAACCTTTTTCAAAGATGGGGAAGCTGTAGAACTAGAGGACATGAAATGAAGCTGCAAGGAGTTAAATTTAAAGGCAACATCAGGAAATACTTTTTCATGGAAAGGGTAGTGGATGCCTGGAATGCCCTCCCAAAATGGTGGTGGGAGCAAAAACAGTGACGGAATTCAAAAAAGCAGGGGACAGACACAGAAGATCACTACATAACAAGAGGATGAAATCAAAACAAAAGTAAAGAACTTCTAAATGGAGAGGGGTAACCTGCTTGGAATGGCACATACAGCTCTACAATTCTAGCACCTTACTAGGCAGATTAGATGGACCACCCTGGTCTTTATCTGCCGTTACTTATTATGTATGTTACTTATTCATACACACACACTTTATCCCTGTCACTGCTGCACTCACCCGCACCAGAGACACAAGAAACTTTCCTGCTACTGAGCGACCGTGAATGTGAGTCTCTGTTTCCGTATGGACTTGTTTTCAAATTATCGTCTTTTGAAATTGAATACACACAGTGTGCCATCGATTCACACCACCTGAGGAAGGCTATGGCCAAAACGCGTTGGGGTTTTTCATACAATAAAGCACCTGTCACCTCCACATACCACTCACCTGTTGTGTTCTCTTCGGCTTGCTGTGAGGGTATTTGATCTCTGTGTGTTTCCTCCACAACACCAGAGAGAGAGAGACACACACACTCATTCTTCTGCACTTACACGCATTACAAACACACATATACACTTGCAACTCTGCTGCACTCACATACACACATTATACCCCTGAGGTTCTACTGCACTCACACACATCACTCACATATGCCTGAAGCTCTGCTGCCCTCACACACAGCACAGACAAATACACACATATGCACGTCTGCCATTCCGCAACACTCATTACTTATACGTATCACACACACACATGTAACCCTGCAACTCAGTTACACTCATACGCATCACACACACATGTATGCCTGCCACTCTTTTGCACTCACATACAGTGCACCAGACAGATACATACCTGTAATGAGTTCTATGTTCTGTCAGAATATATAGCACTAAATGAAAGCTTAGATGTGATTGGTATCTCAGAGCCCTGGTGGAAGGAGGACAACCAATAGGACACTATCAGGCTCATTCCATCCCAGACATACAGAGGGGGTCGCGATTCTGATCCCACGGGGCATGTCTAGCCCTGCGAGACCAGAATTGTGAACAGTCCTGTACGTGCAGGCCAGGACTGTGATTCAGCCCGGCCTGCATGTACAGGGAAAGCCCAACTAACTCAGTCAGGGCTTTATAATGGAGATGCGGCTCCATTGTAAAGCCGCAATCCCGGCTTCCGGCAGAACAAAGGCACTCCCCACAGACTGACCCCCAATCCAGCCTCCAAAGGCCAGGGTCAGGCTGTGGGGAAGGTCCACAAAACCCTTCTGCCCCATCCATGCCCCGGGCATGCTGAAAAAAGGATGTCAAGAGAAGTTATTCCACCTCAAAGATGGAATAACTTCCCCACACAAGTCGCCGGCCCTGGATGTACAAGCCAACATTAGAATCACCCACTGCCTGCCCTAAATCTGCCCCTGATCCTCCCCTTCCCTGCCCCCCATCTAACCTCCCCGTACAACCGGCAGGGAGGTTAGACACTGGCAGGGAGGGCACGAATAGCGCGGATGACTGTCCCGTTGGAACGTCCGTCCCCACTATTCATGGGACAGAATCGGGCCCTGTGATACCTGGGTACAAATTATATCGCAATGATAGAGTAGATCAAATTGGTGGAAGAGTTGCTCTCTATGTTCAAGAGGGCATTGAGTCACACAGGATTAAGGTTTTGCAGGAAACAAAATACACTGTAGAATCTCTATGGATTGAAATTCCATGTAAAAAGAGGATGGCGATGGCAGTGGGGGTGTACTGTTGACTTCCTGGACAGAATGAACAAATGGATGATGAAATGCTCAAAGAAATCAGGAAAGCTAATAAAAGTTACAACACAGTAATAATGGTTGATATAAATTAGCCCAATATTGACTAGGTCAGTATCATGGCAGGAAATATTAGGGAGATAAAGGTTTTGGATGAAATAAATGACTGCTTCTTGGAGCTCCTGGTTCATGAACTGACAAGAGGGGAAGCCATTTTGGATCTAGTTGTTAGTGGAATACAAGATCTGGTGCAAGAGATAAGGATGTTGGGGCCACTTGGCAATAGTGATCATAGTATGATCGAGTTTGATTTAATAAATGGTGGAAAGACAGCAAGGAGATCCAAAGTATTACCTTTTAACTTTCAAAAGGGAGACTATGATAAAATGAGGAAAATAGTTAAGAAAAACTAAAAGGAGCAGTTGCAAAGGTTAAAGATTTACATCAAGCATGGACGTTTTTTAAAAATATTATCTTGAAAGCCCAGACCAGCTGTATTCCACGCTTTAAGAAAAATGGAAGGAAGTCCATAAAACCAGCATGGTTTAAAGGTGAGGTCAGAGAGGCTGTTGTAGCCAAAAAAGCATCTTTCAGGAAATGGAAAAAGGAGCCAAATGACAGCATAAATGCTGGCAAAGCATTGATAAGGCAGGCAAAGAGAGAATTTGAAAAAAATCTTGCTGTAGAAGCAAAAACACATAATGAAACCTCTTTCTAGCATATTCATAGCAAAAAAATGTGTGAGAGAATCTGTTGGACCATTAGATGATAGAGGGGTAAAAGCAGCATTAAGAGTGGACAAGATCATAGTGGAGAGACTGAATGAATTTGCTGCTTCAGTCTTTACTGAAGAAGATGTAGGGAAGTTACTTATGACTGAAATGGTATTTAAAGATGATGCATCGGAAGAATTTGAAGAAATATTTATAAACCAGAAAGATGTATTACAACTACCTGATATGCTAAACAGTAGCAAATCACCTGGACCAGATTGTATACATCCAAGGGTGTTGAAAAAACTGAAAGATGAAATTGCAGATCTACTATATAATCTGTGAACGATCATTAAAATCATTGATAATACCTGAAGATTGGCAAATGGCCAATGTAACATCAAATTTTAAAAAGGATTCCAGAGGTGATCTGGGAAACTACAGACCGGTGAGCTTGACATTAATACTGGGCAAAATATCAGAAACCATTATAAAGATAAAAATTACTGAACATATAGATAATCATGGTTTAATGAGAGAGAGGCAACATGGCTTTAGCCAAGGAAGGTCTTGTCTTACTACTGTAATCTGTTTCGCTTTTTTTTGAAGATGTGAATAAACAGGTAGTGTCAGACGCTTGCTACCCTTGTCCTTATTAGGCGGTCGCCTAGGGCGTGTGGTGCAAGCTGCCTTTGTAAAGAAAACTGTAGCTGTGTTTAAGGAAAAATTATAATGATGAGGATTTATTCCCTTTCCCGTGTGGTTTTCTGGTTTTCTCATACAGCAAACAAAGGATTAAACAAACTGTTTCTTCACAGCAAAATATCCAAAAATGCACCGTCTTTCAAAAACAGGTACAACAATGCTCTTGTTTCCTTGATTAACATAAAGAGGTAATCTCATCCGATATACAGAGCGTGCAATCCATTGGGTTATAATCAATGTCCTGATTAGTGCTCTGCCATTGCATCTGCTCAGTGTCTAAACTTGTAAGTGGGTAACACTTTCCACATCTATTATTCACAGCACTCTCTTGAGATGCAGCAGCTCTTGGAGCAAGGAACCGTTCTGTATAAGGGAAGTCCTGGGAACCTATACTGGAGCCTATTTCTCTAAGGCTTCCCCTTTCCTTCCACCAAGGGCTTTCCTTCCCCAAATTAGCCTTTGCTTTTCTAGTCGAGCCCACCTCTTGCCCTCTGGAGAAATTGGTGTACTTAGCTTTGTTTCTTGGATAACCAGCTTCCACACCTTCCCCTCTTAACCAGGCACTGTTACTTGGGCTGTAGCCTGCTTTGCCATGAGAGTTTCCTTCAGCAATTGTCTGGACTGGGCTCTGGTAACCTCCAGGAAAGGCTTCCTTTCTGCTGTTCCTTACTGCAGGGACACACCCGATGCTTCCTGGTCCCAGCAAGCTCTCCTGCTTGTGACCTCCACCCTCCAGCTGCTTATTCACTCTCCTTGGGACGATGCCCCCTCTGGCTTGGGAGATCTGTGCACAAACACCTCCCTTGCCTTCCAATGCACCTCCATTCACTGCTCCTCCTTTGCCTTCCAATGCACCTCCAGCTGCACCTTCAGCTGCACCTCCCTCTACTGGGATTTCCCAGCCACTTTTATCCTCCTGGCCCCTGCACGTTGTACGTGCTTTCCTGGCTTTCTGCTGCGTCACAGCCAGTGTAGGGAAAGTTTGTTCTACTGTTTTCTGGAACCTTACAACCTGAATATGCTTTCTGGCTTTCTGCTGCGTCACACTCATTGCAGGGAAAGCTTGTTCCACCATTCTCTGGCTTCTCATAATCTGAACCTGCTTTCTGCCCTTGTGACTGCAAGGTAAGCTCTTCCTTTTTTCCTGTACCCAGGGGTTCTGTGCTGGCCACTGTATCACAGTAGACAAAGGTGACCCAGTCAATATAGTGTATCTGGATTTTCAGAAAGCCTTTGACAAGGTCCCTCAGGAGAGACTCTTGGTGAAATCAAAAAGTCATGGGAGAGAGCGCAGTGTACTATTGTGGATCAGGAAATGGTTAAAAGTTAGAAAGCAAAGGGTAGGGCTAAATGGACAATTTTCCTAATGGAGAAAGGTGAATATTGGAGTATCTCAAGGATCTGTGCTGGGTCCGCTGCTTTTTAATATATTTGCAAATGACCTGGAAATGGGAATAATGAGTGAGGTAATCAGATTTGCAAATGACACAAAATTATTCAAAGTTGTTAAAACCCAAGAGGATTGTGAAAAATAATAAATCAGAAGACTGGACTTTCAAATGGCAGATGAAATTTAATGTGGACAAGTGCAAAGTTATGTACCTAGGAAAGAACAACCCAAACTATGGTTACATGATGCAAGGTTCCACATTAGAAAGCACCACACAAGAAAAAGATTTAGGCATCATTGTGGATAATATGTTGAAACCCTTCGCCCAGTGTGCAGCGGTAGCTAAGAAGGCAAATAGAATGCTGGGAATGATAAGGAAAGGCATGGAGAATAAAACAAAGGATACTATAATGCCTCTGTATTGCTCCATGGTGTGATCCCATCATGAATATTATGTGCAATTCTGGTCGCCGTATCTTAAAAAAGGATATAGCATTATTAGAAAAGGTACAGAGAAGAGCCACCAAAATAGTAAAGGGGATGGAAGGATACCCCTATGAGGAGAGGCTAAAAAGGTTAGGGCTCTTCAACCTGGAAAAGAGACGGCTGAGGAAAGATATGATAGAGGTCTATAAATTATTAAATGGAGTTGTATGGGTAAACATAGATTGATTGTTTACGCCATCAAAAAGTAGAAAGACTAGGGGACACACAATGAAGCTACAGTGTAACCCATTTAAGACTAATCAGAGAAATATTTTTTCACTCAACCCGTAATCAAAATCTGGAATTCGTTACCTGAGGATGTAGTAAAAGCTGTTAGCATAGCTGTGTTTAAAAAGGTTTTGACAAGTTCCTGCAGGAAAGGTCCATAAACCATTGAGGACCCGGGAAATCCACTGCTTGCCCTAATACAAGCATTTTGGAACCTGTATAACTTTTTGGGAACCTGCTAGGTACTTGTGACCTGGATTGGCCACTATTGGAAACAGGATACTGGGACTGATAGACCTTGGTGTGACCCAGTATGGCATTTCTTATTTCCTTAGATACTGGGTCTAGAGAGTTTAGAAAAGGACAGCAACCACAAGATTTTCCTCAACCTTGGAAAGAGCCAGGGAGAGAAAGAAACCAAAGAAGGTGGAGCCAAAAGACTGCTGGGCCAGGGATATAAAAGCAGTGGATGAAAAGGCAGCTCAGTCTATCCCAGGAAGAGGTGAAACTTTGCATACAGAGTAACCAAGCAGACTTTGTTTCAAGCTTAAGCTTTGTTTTCTTGAGTGATGTTCTGAAGCAGGCTGGACTGCCAGTTATATTATAACTGAATTGGGATTTGTTTTTTGTTGGACAAGTTGACTACAAGTTCTATGCTTGCTATGTACTTTTATAAACAGAGTGGTGGGCTCACAGACACATGCATGTATGCATCTCTGCCACTATGTTGCAGTCACACACACCAGACACACAATGTACTGCTGTCACTTTGCTGCCCTATGTATACATGTCTCACACCCACTCAGCAAACTGTGTCTATATGTAACGCGTCTAGCATTCTCTTTTGGGCTTGTGCGATATTGATTCCTCTTCTAGGTTTTATAATAGTTGACAGTGAAGCAACACATGTAGAAACATATATACTGCATCTAGTTTGTTTTTTTTAAATTTGAGGAATTATAGGTGAATAAAGTGATGGAGCCTCCCCATATACAAGAGGTCCCTTGCGCCACTCAACGAACGGTTATAACCGGAGAGGGTAAAACTGCCCTTCAGATTACTCTGGGTCTGTAGACCCTCAAACTGAAGGGCGTAAACTAGAATGCACATGATGTAAAGACAGAAGCCTGAAGATAAAGCAGCTCATTGGCAACATGTTAGATTGTATAAGGCTGCAATAAAAAATTGCAAAGAAATTATTTTTCTTACAAAGTGCTCAGACGGGTAATCGGCCTAAAGCACTTTTCCAGTTACCCTGAGATTTACAGGATCAGGGGAATGCCCAGTCATGGTTTCTGAATTCACCGGGATTATTGCATCTAAAACCAAAATATTAAATAAGAGCTTAAAACTTAGAATTTTGTGCGTGAAAAAAAAGAGTTCACCCTTGGTTGTGAGCCAGGATTTTGTTAGAATCAATTGTGGAAATATGGCTAAGGGCCCAGACCTTGTGGATTTTGATCTGGTAAATGTAAAAGATTGAACATCTGATATGGACTTCTGAGTCCTCTGGAAGTATTTTAGATACAGTTCCAGTATGGCTGGTGAAAGAACATGGTGAGAATTGGTATGTTGTGTAATGTATTGTTTCATTATTTTTAGGTATTTTTCTGGCTCAAGTTGAGGATGTGATTCACCCCATCCTCATTAAGGCAATCTTAGTCTTGCAGTACCTCAAGGATGTTTGATCTATTTCCAATCTCCCCTTTCTGGGAAGTGACAGAGAACAGTACTGTACAGCTTGGGACTGGCTGGAGAAAAATCGTTTCCATCCTGGACATGGAACAAGCTGCTCTCTTAGTCCTAGCTGATGAAATCGGGTCTAATTTGAACTAGGATAGTCACTCAGTTGTGGAAATAGTAGACCTGCCTCTACTTTTAACACAGTGGCCCTTACTATTCTGGCTAACTGTCTTTTTGGTCTTGGTGTCAGAGATAGAGTGAGAGAATGGCTGTAGGGTTTGGGTTTCTTTTCGATGCATGGATAGCACTGGGTTCAGCGACCTGCAGAATTCAGAACAGTGGGAATTCACTATAAAGGTTATTTTAGTAACTATGTTCAGCCATTAGGTAATCTGATCAATTACTGCGGCTTTACCTGTATGCTAATGATATGCAGATTATCTGAAAGTTCAGCATGCAGCCTACACAGTACACATCTTGTCTGAATTTTATTTGGTTCTGGATATATAAAAATGAACTTTTTAGAATTGACAAAGATATGAGCTGATCTGTGTTAAGAAGTCAAGCTGCTCCTTTGAGTCTCCCGCAGCGTCTCAGGGTGGCTTCTCATTCCCTTTGAAACTGGAGCTAAAAATATCAGGGGTCCAGTTAGACTTCAGTTGTTTCTCTGCCGTGTCTGCATTCAGTTTGAGGGTATCTTTCTGGTAACTTAGAAATATTCTTTACCTTTGTCCTTATTTTTATATGACTGATCCTAATATGGTAATTCAGGCTTTTATTTTTAGAACATTTGGACTACTTCAATAGCTTATTGGTGAGTGTAACGAAAAATGCCTACAGAGCAGAGGCTTCAAATTGCATGCCCATGTATTGAAGAAATTGCACTGGTTGCCTGTGCAGTACAGAACATCATTTAAATTATGTATATATTTACTTACAACATTTATAGGGCTGTCCATGCACTTACTGACCTGCGTGTACAAATTAAGGACATAAGCTATATTCACAAGACAAACAAAATTAATGTCCCTACTCAACTATATTAAAAATAATATGATTCTCCCCTTCCCCATCTCCATTGCTGAAACAGACTCATATCCAAAGGCTTCCTGAAATAAGAATTCTTTAAGCTCCGGATTTTCTCCACCAAACAAACTTCCACTTGTAGTGAATTCCACAGTCGCCTCTGGAAACAGCAGTTCTCTCACCTGGGTTTCCATTAAGCAATATTCTTTAACGATGGTGCTTCTAATGATGCAGCATCAGAAGACCATAAATGATGGAGGCCAGTTCTGTTTTCCAAACGTGCAGCTGCTATGGCCCTGCAAAAACCGGACGTGTGGGAAATGGACCCGATTCTGCCGCTGCGGGGTCTGGATGTACCTGCGATGGCAGAATCAGGGAAATAGACATCTGGGCAGGCAGCCGATTCTGGAGCGGAGAGTGTCCCGTGGGCTGCCTGTCCACAGTGCACAGCTCTCCGGCTGGCGTGCCAGTGCAGTGGTGTCCCATCGCCATGGCACCGGCACGTCCAGCCAGGGACACCAATGGGCCAGATGTGTAGCAACACAGTTTCCCCACCAGTTGACCCTTGGCGGGGGCTGCCGAAGGCCAGGATCAGGCAACTGGAGCTCTTCCTTGGCGTTGTCATATGGGAGGGGAGCTGCAGGCTGTGTTCAACCCCGTGCCTGGCACTTAATCCACCTCCAGGGTGGAATACATTGGACAACCATTCCTGTGCCAGGATATGTACAGAGGCCAGACCTGAATGGCTTCTGTACATCCTGAGCCTGACCACTCTCCTGCTCCGACCTCACTCCGCCCCAGCGCCACCCTTCCCACCTTGTCCAGCACTCCCCGCACAACAGCTCTGTACGTGCAGGGAGCAAAAAGAGCAGAATATGGTCCCAGGGCTGTGCGTGGGTTAGACGTCCAACCCGGACATCCAACTCCTCTATTTGTGGGTCAGAATGACCCCCATACTGTTTAAAGGCCTGTTGGAAAAAAATAGGAATCACCTCTTTCAAAGTTTAAACACCCACATCAGCATTAAATTCTCGACACTACAGATACTCAGAGATCAAGAAAATATGGCAGAAAGATGCAGAAATATTTCCCATTGTGTTGGGTGGCACAGGCTTGATAAAGAAGAATTTCCAAGCACATCTTGACAAACGACCCATACGTGTTACATCTTACGACCTCCAGCAGGAGGTGCAAGTAATACACTGAGCCTTAGCAGTAAATCTCCAGGAACAAGCAGGAATGAGTCTTCACATATGGGTACGTCGGTACCGATGGAGCCTGCGCGGGAACGCTCCCCAGCGTCCAATCAGAAAGCTTTTGGGAGCATCCCTCAGCGCCTGCGTGCTGCCTTCCTGTCTTTCCAACTGTCTCTCCTCAGTTTTCGTTTTTCCGCAGAGCTGGCAGGACGTCCTCCTGTCACCGCAGAAAATATTTTTCTTTAATTCTTTAATTCTTGTTTTCTTGTGGTCGCGGCTGTCTCCCCGACTCTACCGGTATCGCCGGTGTTTTTTCTTTTTCTTTTTCTTTAATCCAGGGAATTTTTTTCCCTCAGTTTCAGTTTTAAACTTTTGGGCCTTTAAGGCCTCTCCATTATGGAGCTGCCACCTTCTTTTCCTAAGAAATGCCTTAACTGTGGCAGTGCAGTACTGTTTTTAGACTCCGAGTCCTGGTGTCTAACCTGTTTGGGTCCTGGCCATTTTCCTTCGGAGCCATTAGGCTACAATGTTATGAGAAGAAATTTTCCATTTCGAGTTTCCCTCGATACCGAGTTCCCTTCCAGTGGCAGGGCGCCGACTATTTCTTCTCCTCTACAGGATCAGGTAACCCACAAACAGTCTGTTAAGGCTAGCCAATCCTTGACTGGTAGGTCTCATGCACAGCATGATGACGGCTCCGGCCTTGCCCTCAAGAGTCTATTGGTTTCAAAACCCCAGCGGGAGTCTTCGGCCTCCAAAGCCTTTCAGGGGTTTCAGGTTGTTCCTGGGGCTCACCCCTCACAGAACATACCTGAGCCATGCTTGGTGGTGGCATCCGCTTCGAGCGGTACCGATACCCCGGCATCGGCACTGGTGTTGAGCGATCCACTCCTCACCAGGGATCGTCATCTGGTTTTCTCGGTACCTTCGGGACCGGTCGATACATCCCAGATTGACTTTCCAGTATCGGTATCACTGCCGATACTACCACCGACGTCGGTACCTTCTAGACATGCATCGACAGACTCTCTTCCTTCGATGCCGAGTCTGGAATTGATTTCCAGTCTGGAAGACTGGGTACCGACACGTCTCGGATCCGATGCTTACCGGTTCCGGATGTTCGGTACCGAGGGTAATTGCCAAAGGCCTTCGGTTTCCTCGGTACCACTTGAGCAGCCTCCGATGACTGTTTCGATGTCGGTATCGTCTTCGATTCCGGCACAGCTACTGGTATCGGTATCGGTGCCGATACCTGCAGTAGCATCGGAGTCAGCTTCTTCCATGCTTTTTTCACCAGAGTCACTCCTTTCTATAGCTAGTTTGGAGTCGATACCTGGCATGGACGATGCAGTACTGTCTGTCTCACGTCATGACCTCCAGTACCAGCATCCATCCCTTAGGGATCCTTTTCTGCACCGGGCGAGATCTTCTATTCCTACATTCTCAAATGCCTACTCTGGTGCCCAGGCTAGTTCTTCAGATCTAGCCTGTCCAGGGATGGTTTCTGTTGGAGATCCTTCTTTTCAGAATTTTCTCCTGAACATAGCAACATCCCTTGCTATTCCTACCCCTGGCTATGATCCTGCTCAAGACTCTCTTTGTTCTGGAGAAAAGGAAAATATAATGCTTCCTTTACATCATTTCTTGCAGGATCTTCTTCTAAGAATGTGGGAAGCACCTTTAAGGGTTTCCTCACCTTCGAGAGCAACTGATCTTCTATATCAGGTGCCCCCCTCTCCAGGGTTTCAAAAGACTCAACTTCCCCATCATTCCATTGTAGTGGAATCAGCAATGAGGAAGGTAAAAAGCAAGAAGAAGCATTCTTCTTACCCGCCAGGTCGTGAATCTAGAACACTGGATGCCTTTGGACGTCAAACCTTCCAAACATCTATGCTGGCAACAAGGATTCTCTCATATATTTTTTATATGAGTCTATCCCTTCAGGAGGTCACAAAGAAATTATCTCTTTTGACTCCTTTTCTATCAGAGCCCAAGGCTGCAGACTATTCCTTACTTCTTAGTCATAGCCACAATATCTCTTGGTTTCTTTCTCGTGCTTCCCTAGACTCTTTTGAGTCTGTTAGCAGAACCTCTGCTATAGCCATAGGGGCACGATGTAGAGCCTGGCTCCAAGCTTCAGACTTGAACAAATGGGCAAAACAAAGACTGGGTAATACTCCTTGCACTGGAGAAAATCTCTTCAATAAGGAGTCTTTACATCAGGTTGCTCAGTGCTCCACTGACTTCCCTGTTTCTGAAGGCGATCCTAAGCCTTCTACTTCCTCAGTAGGTAGGAAATGCCCTACCAAACCTTCTTTCCCTAGGAGAAAGAGGTTTTACTCTTCTCCTGCCCATCATTCAGATGTTCCCAAGCAGGGGAAGCCTCATCCTGGTCTGAAGAATCCAAACTCTAGCCAGGCTGAATGAACATAACAACCATGGGGTTCTGATTAATCTCTTCATAACCTACAGTTAACTTCTTTTCAACAGAAGTTTTTCACTGTTTTCATCCACTTGTTCTGTGGTATGTTGAGCTGTCAGGATATTCATGTCCCTGAGTCACAGGATTTTCCTCTTCTTCCTGATAAGAAGAGAGATTTAACAACTATCACATGATAGTTTCTCTATACCAACATGAATTTTTTCCTTCCAATGACTTACCTTATGGTAAGTCATTCATCAGCTCTTGTATCTCTACCCTCTTCTCCAGGTTCCCCTGTAGGAGTGGTACCATACCACTAAAGGACTTTCTTAACCTTTATTTTTGTCTGGGCAGCTCATCAGACGGGAACAGGATTCTTCTCCTTGTTCAGTCTGTTCTCTCTGTTTGACACAGAAAGATCTCTTTGCTGTCCTATTCAATAGCTGCCCATGCAGGAGTTCCAGTGATTGACTACTGGTACTTTTCCACAAGTTCCAGTCTTGTCTTCCACTACTTTCTATCTGGCCTTAGTAGTGATTCCAAGACAGTACTTACATCTTTCTTGGATAATCCTTATCACTACAGGCTATCTCACTATCTTCTATTCTGCCATCTCCAATCCTTTGGGTTTGGCAGCATAGTTGATGTGGCAGCTGGTGTTTTCCAACACCAGTTCTATCTCCCAATTCTCCTGCATTATGGTCTCTGCAGTCCTACAGAGAAGCTTTCCACTATGGGCCCTTGCTAGAGAGCATGGGGTTTTTTCTCTAATGACTATCCTCCATGGTTGAAAAAGGCTTCCTCAGTCATGCCCCATGACTGCGAGGGTTCTTCACACCCTACTATCTCCTTTTAAAATAAAGGACATAAGCCTTCTCTACGTGAAAGCCTAAAGAGTTCTCCAATTCCTACAGGGAATATGCTCTTTTTTACTTGTAGCTTGTCCTCATGGTATTCTAATCCTTCATGGACAGCACATATTGAACTAAAATGTGCATGATACCCTTCTTTTGTCCCTTAAGTGGGTCCACTGGGTATCTCATCCTATGCGTCTCTGTCCATTTACCATGCTAGAGTTCTGCAAAACTCAGGACTTGCTATTTACAGACTGATATTATCCTCTGTTCTTTCACGTAACCCACTGGATAGCATTCCTGCACCATTATAACCTTGAGGAATAGATTTTTTTCTATATATCTTCTCAAGTAGGTTCCACCTTCTTGTTCTTAGATGAATCTTTCCTCTTCACATCTCCATGTGAACGTCCTAATGTGCATAACTCTGTCTGCTTAATTGCAGACATCTATCTTTAAACCTATATATTCATATATGTATATATATCTATATATATATATCTATATCTATAGAGATCTCTGTCTGTCAGCTATGTGTGCATATGTTATGCCCTCTAGATCTCACTATATATATATATATATATATATATATATATATACCTACCAGTGATGGCTAACCTTTTTGAGCCCGAGTGCCGAAACTGCCGCACAAAACCAAAGAATTTCCTCAAAGTGCCAGCACGTCAATTAAAGCCCCATTTGCATAAGGTGCTTCATTTGCATAAATATTTGCATAATGTTACCATACACTAACTTTTAGTAAACATGCCTCTTAATGAGTATATGGATAAAGAAAGACTAAAAGGTTTCTACATTACTATAATCCAGTACCAACCGCCAGGCACATTAGGAACTACTACAAACGCTGCCCATTTAGAACCCATAGCAAACCCGCCGTATCCTAACAGCACTACCAGGACTCACAAAGCACCATACTCTACCTATCAAAAGGCAACACTGCAAATATTAAACCAATACATCTCAGAGAACAACAATACATGACCTACTGGGGAAAGAACAAGTGGCAATGTCAAATAGGAATTATATAAACAGAATACCTCAGCTCAGTTACACATGCAGAACAGACCATCACCAAACAAGGAATCACAATTTAGAAACAGGAAGACAATAATTAAACTGGGAACCCCAAAAGCCAAACTTGGAATATACAACAACACTGTAGAAATAAAACTATATATTAATTTCCTCTTGTACTAAACAAAGCGCAAAAATTAATGATGCACATTTCCCAGAGCTGACATATTCCAGTTAATAAATTCAAAATAAAGAGATATTTTTCTACCTTTTGTGCATTTTTTTTCAGTTGCAATTGTTCCAGCCACTTTCTTCTGGTTTCTTCGTGTCTTCTGCTAACTCTCCATCTGCTGTCCATTTGTCCTTTCTTCTGTCTTCTTGTTTTTTTTTTCCATTCTCTCTCTACATCTGCTTTAACATACTAATCTTTCTCCTTTGGCTCTTTCCTCATTCCTATTTCATCTACTCAAAATTTACCCCTCCATCCTCAATCCCCACTTACTCTCCCAATACCCGGCCAATTGTAGATTTTTATCCCTCCCACACAAAATATTTTTCCCCTCTCCATTTTACTCTCCCAGCCCCATCCCATTCTAATCCTCCCCCAACACCAGCTCCCTTCTAGTTCCAGCCTCACCCAGCATCCATTCCCTTCTAGTCCCTGCATCAGCCCATTTCCAGTCCTAGCAGCCCCCCAACCCAATACCAGTCCTATCCCCCCCTCATCAACCCACTTCCAGTCCTAACCCCCCATCACCCCATTTTCAGTTTAAGCCCCCCCCCCTATAACCCATTACCAGTCCTAACCCCCCACTTCCAGTCAGCCCCCCATAGCCCATTGCCAGTCCTAACCCCCCCATCAGCCCACAGTCCATTACCAGTCCTAACCCCATCAGCCCACCTCAAGTCCTAACCCCTCCCCATCAGCCCATTTCTTGTCCCAGCCCCCCCATAGCCCATTATCAGTCCTAAACCCCACCATAGCCCATTACCAGTCCTAACCCCATCAGACCACCTCCAGTGTTAACCCCCATCAGCCCATTTCCAGTCCTAACCCCACCCAACAGCCCACCTCAAGTCCTAACCCCTCCCCATCAGCCCATTAGCAGTCCTAACCCCCCCCTAGCCCATTAGCAGTCCTAACCCCCCCTCTCTAGCCCATTAGCAGTCCTACCCCCCCCCCATAGCCCATTACCAGTCCTAACCCCCATCACCCCATTTCCAGACAGCCCCCATCAGCCCACAGCCCATTAGCAGTCCTAACCCCCCCTAGCCCATTAGCAGTCCTAACCCCCCCCTCCTAGCCCATTTGCATTCCTAACCCCCCCCTAGCCCATTAGGAGTCCTAACCCCCCCTCCTAGCCCATTAGCAGTCTTAACCCCCCCCAGCCCATTAGCAGTCCTAACCCCCCCCTAGCCCATTAGCAGTCCTAACCCCCCCTCCTACCCATTAGCAGTCCTAACCCCCCCCTCCTAGCCCATTAGCAGTCCTAACCCCCCATCCTAGCCCATTAGCAGTCCTAACCCCCCCTGCCCATTAGCAGTCCTAACCCCCCATCACCCCATTTCCAGACAGCCCCCATCAGCCCACAGCCCATTAGCAGTCCTAACCCCCCCTAGCCCATTAGCAGTCCTAACCCCCCCCTCCTAGCCCATTAGCAGTCCAAACCCCCCCCCCCAGCCCATTAGCAGTCCTAACCCCCCCCCTCCTAGCCCATTAGCAGTCCTAACCCCCCCTCCTAGCCCATTAGCAGTCCTAACCCCCCTCCTAGCCCATTAGCAGTCCTAACCCCCCCCTAGCCCCTTAGCAGTCCTAACACCCCCCCCCAGCCCATTAGCAGTCCTAACACCCCCCCCCCGGCAAATTTAAAAACAGAAAAAGCGGGCTCTGGCTGCTGCCGCGGACGCGGCAGCATGCAGTGTCCCGCGGGGCCCCCTCCGCCCGCTAAGCCCCTCTGCAAGGGCTTTCAGATTCGCGAGGGAGACAGCGTCTCCCTCGCGTCTCTTGTTAAGCCCGCAGGGGCTAATGGGAAATTTCCCATCAGTCCCTCGCGTCTAAAGGGGCTGATGGGAAATTTCCCATTAACCCCTACGGGCTTAACAGAGACGCGAGGGAGACGCTGTCTCCCTCGCGAATCTGAAAGCCCTTGCAGAGGGGCTTAGCGGGCGGAGGGGGCCCCGCGGGACACTGCATGCTGCTGCGTCCGCGGCAGCAGCCAGAGCCCGCTTTTTCTTTTTTTGCGGACCTTCACGCGTGCCAGCTGCAAGGCCTTCGCGTGCCACAGCTGGCACACGTGCCATAGGTTCGCCATCGCTGATATATACAGTTAAACCTCGGTTTTCATGATTAATCCGTTCAAAAAAGTCTGACTATAACCGAAACGGACTAAAACCGAAGCAAGATTTCCCATAAGAAATAATGTAAATTCAATTAATCCGTTCCAGACACCCAAAAATATTGACAAAAAATACATTTTATAGAGAATAACTATCTTTTTACATACAGAAAACAATGAGAAATACATATAAATGACTAATGAAATGGATAAATGAGCATGTAACATCACTTTTACCTTTATTGAAGGCTTTTGTTGGCATACACAGTGTCGGGAGAGGTGGAGAGGCAGTGTCAGCCAAGCAGCAGGCAGTTGAGAAACAGTGGGACAGAGAGTCTTAGGCTGCCTCCGGCCCCCCTAAGGTAGCAGCCTGACACAGGTGAGAGTCAGAGAACAGCGTGGGGCTGTGCCAGCAGGAGCCTGCAGCTGCAGACTGCAAGGTTTCAAGGAGAGGCCGCGTGTGCAGGCCTGCAGGACACCCAGAATCCAATCGGGAGGGCAGGGGCCCCGGCGGGAGACTGGGCCGCCAAGGAGAAGCAGATTCGGTCACCAGCTCCTGTCCCGGTTCAAGGGATGTGCAGGGGAAGAGGCAGCAGGCAGACGTCAATCGGGGGAGAGTCCGGGGCAGGAAGCAGTTTCGGGCAGGCCACGCTGGAGCGTTGAACTCCTCGGCTCCCCAGAGGTCCCGCAGAATCGCTGGCTCAAGCTCCGTGGGAGATCGCTGGCTCACGCTAATCCATGGCAGGTACGGGGGGGGGGGGGTAAAATGCTGTACGAAAACCGAGACAACGTACGAAAACCGAAACACAATCTTGATGAAAAAAATCAACGAAAACCGAATCGTACGAAAACCAGGGCATACGAAAACCGAGGTTTGACTGTATATATATATAGATATATAGATATATAGATAGATAGATATATATACATACCCATATATAGATATAGATATATATACACATATATATGTGTATCTGTTGAGATATTTTTTATAGGTAGATATGTTTTACATACTTATCTCCCTAACTGTCTATGCTCATAAAGGGTTTCCCTTCCTATATGTTCTAGACAGTGGTTTTTGTCCATGTTCATACTGTTCCACAGTATTTTTGGTATATTATGCACACAACCACTGCTGTGGTACTGACAGCTCCTACCTTAACCCTAGGTTAAGTATCCCTGAAGCTCCATGCTCCAATATCTTCCTACCTCTCACCAGTTAGGAAAGACATGGTGGATCTTCAGTAGTTCTGAGGTTTCAACTCCTCAGACACCTGTCCTTTTTTTTGGGAATACGGGTTTTTTTCTATATCCTTCTTCCCTCAAGGACTAGGCCAGGTTTTGTCCAAATCGGTCAGTCTTCCTCTTTTGCTCCTCACTGTGAATAATTCTGTAGCCAAAAGAATTTTTCAGCTTTTTCCATAAAGCTTCCCACTAAAGACCTACCGTTTTTGTACTACCCCAGTTAAATCTTGGGGTCACCTGTCATTTCCAGATTTTGACCTTCACCTTCACTTCAGTGAGGTCACCTTGAAGATTCCTCTACTGGATCCCCAGTAGACTCCATCAGCCTCTCTACTTCCTGGTTGTTTATTTCAATATATTTCATGATAATTATCATACATACAAGGACTCCTTGCCTGTAGTCCTATCTCACTTTAGCTGTTCTGCAGCTCTTCTCTTTTCAACTCCTACCCTCCATCCTCAGGATGCCTGGCCATATGAGGTGTAGCATGTTTCAATCCTCATCATGCTCGGGCTCCAGGCATTTCAGCTTGGGAGTCCCCATATGTGAAGACTCATAAGAGGAACAGGTTTTAGAGGAGGAAGGAAGATGAGAGGTTTCCTCTTCGGAAATCTTACAAAAGGATGAAAGGGTTACAGGGATTGAGGGAAAAAGTTGGTATTGAAGAGGGGGAAGAGAGGGATGAAGCTGATCTTGAGGGGAATTGGAGTGTGATCTTGTGGATTTTTGTCCTGGAAATAAGTCAGCAAGGGTTTGGGCAGAAAGAAAAGCGGGGTCGGAGGCAGAGGTGTCTTGAGGAGAGAGTTGAGAGTAGAGAAGAGACGACAAGGGTCAGAGGCAAGAGAGTTAGCTTGATGCACATAATAGTTTTGCTTGGCGAGTACTATGGCAGATTGGAAGGAAGTAAGCATGAATTTGAATTGAAGAAAGTCAGAAAGGGAGTGGGATTTGAGCCAAATGCGCTAGCTGAATGGGCACAGGAGTGAAGGCAGTGGGTTGTTTGAAGACAGTCAGGGCTAAGCTATAATGCACTCCACAGGACATAGGATAGGGGGAGTAAGAGAATCCAGAGCAGAGGAGAGAGCAGTATTATAGGAAACGATAGCCTCATCAACTGAGTTAGAAGACAAATTGGAGGAGAGAGGTGATGAGACAATAGTGGAGAGAGCTAATGGATCGATAGCATGAAGATTCCTAAAATGGTAGGAGGAGACTGGGTGAGATTGAAGTGGGGAGTGATGAAGAGTGAAGCTAACAAGGTGAGGGTCAGATAAGGGAAAAACTGAGATATGGAAATTAGAGGGTAAACAATTAGAGAAGAAAACAGGGTCTAGGCAATGGGCGTGCTAATGAGTAGGGGCTGAAGAGCAAAGCTGAAGGTTAAATGAGGAGGTAAGAGAAAGGAGTTTGGAAACATAGGGGTCAGAATGGTTATCAACATGAATGTTAAATTCACCAAGAATAAGGGAAGGGGAAAAAGAATTCAGAAATAAGGAAAGCTGTGAATCAAAGTCAGAGAGAAGGGTAGAGGTGGACTTGCCAGATGGTCTATAAATAGCAGCTATCTGGAAATGTAAGGGATTAAAAAGGCAGATGGAGTGGACTTTGAAGGAGGAAAAGGAGTGACACTGAGGTAGAATGAGGGGTTGAAATTGGCAGGAAGGACAGAGCAGAAACCCAACACCACCACCACAACCAGGGGCACGAGGAGTGCGTGAGAATTGATAGCTGCGATGAGAGAGGGCAGTGACTGAAGCAGTGTCATCAGGGAGGAGCCAGGTTTTGGTAATTGCTAGAAGTTGAAGAGAGTTAGAAATGAAGAGATCATGGGTAAAGGGGAGTTTATTAGCTATGGAATGAGCATTCTATAAGGTACAAGAAAAGGGAGAGAGGAAGGAGAGAGGAGAGGAATATGGATGAGGTTAGAGTGGTTGAGTGAGGAGCAGGAGTGAGAGAAGTCATACGGAGGGGGGGGGGGGAGGGCAGGGTTAGGATAAATGTCGCCAAATGAAAGAAGAAGGAAGAGTGTGAGGCAGTGAGGAGATGGAACGGCAGAGATGATGATGAGGTGGTTTGAGAGAGATGGGAGAGGGATGGATGAGAGGATGAAAAGGGCAAAGTTCAGGAGGGATTAAATGGGCTATATCCCTTCAAATTCTAATGAGATTGAGGGAGGAGTGGCCTAGTTGTTGGGGCAAGTTACCTCAGGCCAGAAGGTCAGTGGTTCAAATTCCACTAGACGACAGCAACCTTGGGCCAGAAGGACTGGGGTTTCTAGTCCCGCAGGTGCTCCTTGAGGTCTTGGGCAAGCCACTTAACCCTCCATTGCCCATGTTCCCTGGAAGCATTAGTGTATGTGTCTCATATCCCCCAATTGTGTTGTGACCACTTTGATGGAAGGATAAGATGGTATACAAAACTGTATAAATAAAGTTAGCAGCCTCTGTAGTTAACTAGCAGTATTTACACACATAGGTTTGCAAAATGGCCCACATGCATGTGAAAGCTTTTGCACTTAAACATGTAAGTTTCTGAGTTGCCTCTCATTCCCCTTCTCATGTGTAGATTTGTAAGGTGTCTCTTCTGGCTATATGTACCGGCACATTCCTGTGGACTCCTGCCTCTTCTTTGCATTTTAAAAAAGGCTCCATGTTTAGCAAAGCGCTTTCTAGAATGCCATTGGTAATGTGTATATACTGACCTTGAGGTTTCAGTTCCATTCCCCATAGAAGCTAAAATCTGGCAGATGGGTAGAATATAAGTATTTCAAATGTATGTATTTTTAAATAAATAAAACTGCAGTAAAGCATGCAGACTTAGTTAGTCTGTGGGGGATTCCAGTAATTTGCAAAACTGCTCAGCATGGCTGTCCCTAAGGATACAGGGGAATTGCATAGGACTCTCTTAATTAAAAAAAAAGAGAAACGAAACAAAGCCCCCTCCCCCCTAACTTGATGATTCACAGTGTTGTTTTAAGTGAGACAGGATTAAAAGAATTACTGGTAACATTTTTGATTGAAGAAGTGCACCACTGGCTACTTATGTTGCAACATTGCACAATCCAGAGGTAATGTTTTAGTTCAACAGTTTGGGTTCTAAAATCTGCACAGTGTATTTCTCCAGACCCCCATGGATTTTATGCACTGAGCAGTGGCATTTTCCAGTGGCTCTACTAGTATTGGTTAGTGAGTTTGAAATGTGTGGCAGCTTCCCTCTGCCAGTCCTTTGAGAGGCAACAGCCTTGGTTTATGTTATAAAACCCTCAGCCAAAAGCAATTTTTTGTCTTTGGCTCTTAAGCTATTGCATCTTGGACATCTAGTGGGCGTTTGCCCTTAGGGGCAATTCCCTTCAGTGCCCAGCCAAGGTACTCTACCCACTTAGAAGGAAAATCTACACCATCTACTCAAACCAGCATGATCAAAATCAGAGGTCTGGGGTCACTGCACAAGTGCAGAGGGCAGCTCAGCCTGAAAATTGAAGTTTCTGCAGAGAACTGACAGAACTCTAGTAACAGATGAAGCCTTCAAGGAACCTGAGTAGGAAGGTGAAGCCATTTAGTAAGCATGGGGGGGGGGGGGGGGGGGGTTGGCTCAGGCAGCCCCAAATGTGCCCCTATTTCTTTGCACCCTGTGTGGCTGCACTGCTCACACAGGGCTAGGTACAGCGCTGGTGCAGAGGATTGTAAAAGGTGGAGTGCCATCTTCTCTACACTCATTGGATGTTTTACAGCCAAAATGAATACTGACAGTTCTGTGATTAGGCAGTGATGTCCAGATTCTTCAGAACACCATAGTCATGCCCCCATCACATCCCCATTCAGACTTAGACCTCCACAGACCAGGCTTCTAAAATGCCTCTGGAGACATCTTCATGCTTTGGATGTCTCTATACCTGTTTTTAGATGTCCAAAGCATGAATAGGGCTTCTAAAATAACCCCTAAATAAGTATCTTCAATCAGAGCTTTTTCAATATATGATTATCAGCATTCTGTATCATTATCTCATTTCTATATTAAGTTTATATATATATATATTTATATATTTATTTATATATATATATATATATATATATATATATATATATATATAAATACACACACACATACGTAAAAAGATTTGGTATATATGTATGTGTATGTATGTATATATATATATATATATATATTAAAGTTTTTGAAAATTTTTAAAGGGCCTTCAGCAAGGGAAACTATAAAAGGTGAAGACTGGAGGACCTATATTAAGAAGAGTCTCAACATAATCAACTTCATTTATCTCTCTATATAAATTCATGTAATTCCTCTCAGTAAGCCAGTTCATCTCAATGATCTTCCCAAATGTCACAACCCAACATGAATTCATGTTTTGAGCAGCATTCTGCTCTGCATCAGGGAACATTAAGACAATGCGATATGCCATGCTGGGTCAGACTAAGGATCCATCAAGCCCAGTATCCTGTTTCTAACAGTGATCAATCCAGGTCACAAGTCCCTCTCAAGTTCCCAAATGGTATACAGATTCCATGCTGCTTGTCCCAGCGGTAAGAAATGGATTTCCCTGGTCCTCTTTTTAATAATGGTTTATGGAGTTTTTCTCCAGGAACTAGTCCAAACCTCTTTTAAACCCAGCTATACTAACAGCTTTTACTTCATCCCTCTGTTAACGAATTCCAGAATTTGATTACGCGTTGAGTGAAAAAATATTTTCTCCAATTGGTTTTAAATGTACTACATTGTAGCATCATTGCATGCCCCCTAGTCTTTCTACTTTTTGAAGGAGCAAACAACCCATTTCACTCCATTTATTATTTTATAATATCCCCTCAACCGCTTTTCATCCATGTTGAAGAGCCCTAACCTTTTAAGCCTTTCCTCGTAGGGATATCCTTCCATCCCCGTTTACCATTTTGTCGCTCTTCTTTGTACCTTTTCTAATTCTCCTATATTCTTTTTAAGATATAGCGACCAGAATTGCACACAATATTTAAGGTGTGTTTGCACCATGAAGTGATACAGAGGCATTATAATATCCTTGGTTTTGTTCTCCATTCCTTTCCTCATGATTCCTATTGGCTTTCTTGGCTGCCGCTGCACATTGGGCAGAAGGTTTCAACGTATTATCCATGATGATGCCCAGATCCTTTTCATGGGTGGTGCTTCCTAATGTGGAACTTTGCATCGTATAATCATAGTTTGGGTTGTTCTTTCCTAGGTGCATAACTTTGCACTTGTCCACCTTAAATTTCATCTGCCACTCGGACGTCCAGTTTCCAAATATTTTAAGGTCCTATTGCAATTTTTCACAACCCTCTTGTATTTTATCAACTTTGAATAATTTTATATCATCTACAAATTTGATCACCACACTCAATATTCCCATTTGCAGGGCATTTATGAATGTTACAAAGCAGTGGGCCCAGCACAGATCCCTGGGGTACTCCACTGAGAAAATTGGCTGTTTAGCCCTACTCTTTGTTTTCTATCTTTTAGCTAATTCCTGATCTACAACAGTACACTATCTCCTATCCCATGACTTTTTAATTTTTTCCAAGAATCTCTCATGAGGGACCTTGTCAAAGGTTTTCTGAAAATCCAGATACATTTTATCAACTGGCTCACCTTCATCTACCTGTTTATTCACATCTTCAAAAAACATAAGCCTTTCACCTGCTGATTCTCCAACTACATAAGAGAAAAGGATGGTATCAATGTTCCTATAAAGATTGGCAGATCCCTTCTTTAGGGTGGATGCTTGGAATGTCCTCCTGATGGAAGTGGTGGGGGCAAACACGGTGACAGAATCCAAAATGGCATGGGACAGACATAGTGGATCCCTTTATAGCAACAGGATAAAATCAAAATAAGCATAACTATCTCTTATATCTGAATAAAACGGGACGACCTACATGGAGCGGTGGGTACGCCTCTAAACAAAGGCATGGGGAGGGATGACCTGCATGGAGCAGCAGGTGCACCTACTCTTGCCGCCTTGCTGGGCAGACTAGATGGACCATACTGGTCTTTATCTGCCATCATATACTATGTTACTATGTTTAGAACAACCAGTCAGCCCTTATAGTAGAGACATCCATTGAATCTCATTATTTAAATCATTTGATTGGACTGGTTACAATTTAAAAATGACAAGTGCTGCTCATGATAGTTTATAATAATTGGCACTCTGTCCCTCTGCGTCTGTGTTCAATTATGTGATCAATAATTCTCCACTTTAACTCTTACAGTTTGTTTCTCTATAAAAAGATTCATCAAGAATGCTGATTGTGTATTTAATCTCCTGAAATGATCATTCAATCTCAGTTTAGTTGCTCTTTTTGTCCCACATATAATAGCAAGTACAATCAGCACATATGATTGTACTTGCTACTATATGTGGGACATAAAGAGCTGACATAACAATGGCTGCAAGAATTATATAATCTTAATAGTTGACATGTAAATAGTTACAGATCGATATGTAAATAGTTAACTGATTTTTCTGTTAACTTATTATACTGTTTTATGTATTATGTTGGTTATTTGTAAACCACCCTTGATCTCTGGAAGGGGCGGTATAGAAAAGTGTAACAAATAAATAAATAAATAGATATGATGGATCATTTTATAGAGAAACTGTCACACCTCCAAAAGGTACTCCTACAACACTACCCACTTGAGCAAACCTACTCTGCAACTACACTTCTAAGTGCACCACGGTATTAGGCAAGACCTAGCTTTGATTTAGTCACATAAAAAGCCTCTTATAATGTTCTACATGCAGCTTTATAAAATTGCTTCCTTTGTGTATGCAACAGTGATGGAACTAGCACTGAATGAGTCAAATCAATTAAGCCGTTTTGGAGAGATACTTCATAAGAACATAAGAACATAAGATATGCCATACTGGGTCAGACCAAGGTCCATCAAGCCCAGTATCCTATTTCCAACAGTGGCCAATCTAGGTAATACGTACCTAGCAGTAGCCCCAAAAGACACAGGTTCCACAATGCTTGTATTGCTTCAGAAATCTATATTTTTTGTTTACAATTATTTGGAGTCATTTAGGGCAAACACAACCACATACAGAAGGTGGAAATTTCCCATCAGCCCCTGCGAGCTTAACAGAGACGCGAGGGAGACACTCTGCCTTCGCGCCTCTCACAGCGTGCACGGAGGGAGGGAGGAAGGAACGAACTGACGGATTCAGCTTGTAGAGGGGGCCCCCGCGGGTCAGTCGGTGCTGCCGCGGCAGCAGAGGGGGCCCCGCGGCGGCAGCCAGCAGGTTTTTTTTTAAAATTAAATTTTACTTTAGGCCGACGGGGGTGGGGGGTAGGACTGGTAATGGGCTATGGGGGGGGGGCTGGGACTGGAAATGGGCTGGGGGGGTTAAGGCTAGAGGTGGGTTGATGGGGTTAGGACTGGTAATGGACTGTGGGCTGTTGGGGGTGCTTAGAACTGGCAATGGACTTTGGGGGGGTTAAGACTGGTAATGGGCTGTGGACTGATGGGGGGGCTGTCTGGTAATGGGCTATGGGGGGCCTAGGACTGGAAAGGGGCTGGGGGGTTAAGACTGGAGGTGGGCTGATGGGGTTAGGACTGGTAATGGGCTGTTGGAGGGGTTTAGAACTGGTAATGGGCTTGTGGGGGGGTTAAGACTGGTAATGGGCTTTGGGGGGGGTTAAGAATGGTAATGGGCTCTGGGATGATGGGGGCTGTCTGGTAATGGGCTATGGTGGGCTAGGACTGGAAATGGGCTGGGGGGGTTAAAACTGGAGGTGGGCTGATGGGGTTAGGACTGGTAATGGGCTGTGGGCTGATGGGGGGTAGGACTGGCAATGGGCTATGGGGGGCTGACTGGAAATGGGTTGATGGGGTTAGGACTGGAAGTGGGCTGATGGAGGGTTAGGACTGGTAATGGGTTATAGGGGGGGCTTAAACTGAAAATGGGTTGATGGGGGGTTAGGACTGTAAGTGGGTTGATGGGGGGATAGGACTGGTATTGGGTTGGGGGGTTGCTAGGACTGGAAATGGGCTGATGGATGGCTAGGACTGGAAATGGGCTGATGCAGGGACTAGAAGGGAATGGATGCTGGGTGAGGCTGGAACTAGAAGGGAGCTGATGTTGGGGGAGGATTAGAATGGGATGGGGCTGGAAGAGTAAAATGGAGAAGGGAAAAATATTTTGTGTGGGAGGGATAAAAAATCTACAATTGGCCGGGTATTGGGAGAGTAAGTGGGGATTGAGGATGGAGGGGTAAAATTTGAGTGGATGAAATAGGAATGAGGAAAGAGCAAAAGGAGAAAGATTAGTATGTTAAAGCAGATGTAGAGAGAGAATGGAAAAAAAATCTAGAAGAGAGAAGAAAGGACAAATGGACAGCAGACGATGGAGAGTTAGCAGAAGACATGAAGAAACCAGAAGAAAGTGGCTGGAGCAATTGCAGCTGAAAAAAATGCACAAAAGGTAGAAAAATATCTCTTTATTTTGAATTTATTAATTGGAATATGTCAGCTCTGGTAAATGTGCATCATTAACGTCTGCGCTTTGTTTAGTACAAGAGCAAATTAATGTATAGTTTTATTTCTACAGTGTTGTACTTTCCAAGTTTGGCTTTTGGGATTCCCAGTTTAATTATTGTCTTCCTGTTTCTAAATTGTGATTACTTGTTATGTTCTGCATGTGTAACTGAGCTGAGGTGTTCTGTTTATATAATTCCTATTTGACATTGCCACTTGTTCTCTTTCCCCAGTAGGTCATGTATTGTTGTTCTCTGAAATGTATTGGTTTAATATTTGCAGTGTTGCCTTTTGATTGGTAGGGTATGGTGCTTTGTGAGTCCTGGTAGTGCTGTTAGGATACGGCGGGTTTACTATGGGTTCTAAATGGGCAGTGTTTGTAGTAGTTCCTAATGTGTCTGGCAGTTGGCACTGGATTATAGTAATGTAGAAATCTTTTAGTCTTTCTTTATCCATACACTCATTAAGAGGCACGTTTACTAAAAGTTAGTATATGGTACCATTATGCAAATATTTATGCAAATGAGGCCCCTTATGCAAATGAGGCCCCGCACCCCCCTTGGGCCGCCCCTGCTGGGGGCTCACAATTTTTGTTGGCGTAGGGCCTCACTCAAGGTAAATCCGGCCCTGGCTGGTCACTATTCTGTAAGTGTGCATCTAAAGGCCTATTCAAATGCATAAGTCCTTTAAACTAGGGACTGCTGTGCATAAATAGCATGTAACATTCCACATACTCCTTATAAAATTGGCCCCTTAATGTAGCAAACAGAGTAGAGTTATAGCTTAATGGTTAGAGCAACAGCCTAAGAACCTAGGAAGTCCAGTTCAATTTCCACTGCTGCTATTTATGATCTTGGACATAATCACTTAGCCCTCCATTGTGATTAGATTGGAAGTCCCCTCCCAGAGATAGAAGGATACCCCCTGTACATGAATGGGAAAAAATTATAAGCTGCTCTACCTCCTTCTGGCAGAACAAACAGAATATTAAATTTGTGGGCAACACTGTATAGGCTCCAAAGGATGTTTTTACTGACCAGAGTAAGTTTCTTGTTCCTCAAGTAAGCAGCAATTTTCTTAGAGAAAAGGAAAGGTGCTTTCCCATACAGTCATAAAGACAAAAGCTTAGCAGTTATGAGATGCAGGGGAGGAAAAGGAATAGTGAGACCTGAAGTTTCAGATGACATTCAGCATGAATTACTGTACAGTCACTAGAGGGAATACACTAGGGTCCAACTCTGCAGCCTCTCTGGGACATTGTCAGAGCACAGGAAGATTGGATCTACTCACATTTCTTTCCTATGCTCTGCATGTCTTTCCATCTTCCTTTCATTCTGGGGTCAATTTTATAATGTATTCTTGGACATTAGGTCTTTTTTTATATAGACCTTTTTTTTCATACTAGTATATATAACACTGTACATACATTTCCGAGACCCAATGTGGGACTTAATTTGTAAATAATAGTTATAATAAATATCCACATTAATGTATATAGTTCATACTCAGTTATATTCAACTGTACATGGAATGTTATAATGTTCAGAAGTTCAATGTATGTTTCCTGTTGTTCATTGTGAACCGCCCCTGATCTTTGGAAGGGGCGGTATATAAAAGTTTACAAATAAAAATAAATAAATAAATATTGAACACCCGTTATAATCAGATCTCTCATTCATATTGATTGTGGTAATCCTGAAAACCCAGCTGGCTAGGCATACAGCCACGAGAGGGGTGAGAAGCCCTGCCCTAATGACTTCTGATACTGTTTCACCTCCACCATCTTTCTGTAAAGAAATATTCCCTTAGGTTACTCCTGAGTCTACCCCCTTTCTTCTTAATTTTCTGACCCCCTTATTCCAGAGCCTGCTTTCTGTTGAAAGAGTATTGCCCTTTGTGCATTTATATCTTGGAATTATTTAAATGGGTAATTTTTTTTTATAAAGGTTGTTCCCCCATGTAAAGCCAGCTTTATGTATGGAAAAGGGCTTTTATAAAATTTCATGATCATATATGACACAAGTTCACATGCCAACAAGATGGTGCAAAGGTGCGCACATGACCCTCATAGACATTCCATGGGGCTTAGTTTGGGCAGAGCAGAAGTGAAGTTAGGATGTGCCAATGTTGTTTATAAAACATGTCAGTACATATGTAGGACATAACCACATTTACACCTTTGGAGCACATGTAAATTTGCAACGCTTCATGGCAAAGTTCATTGACCAATTCAGTAGCCACCCTCTGATCAACGCCAAGTTTATTAATTTATTTACAGTTTCTTTTATACCGCGCTATTCGACATCAGTGCGGTTTACAGTGAACATAAAAACCACACGTCCCAATTAATTGATCTGTGTTTACAATGAACAGGTAAAATAAACTTGGATATACATTAAACAGGTTTCTTGAACAGTGAAACATGATAACTATGTACAAAGCAACTAAATGTAGCTATATGTAGGGTTATGTGAAACTAGGTACATTTCTCTTGGTGAGAGGAGGTGCAAAGTGAGATTACGGATCTACAGATTAAGAATGTGAAGTGCATGGGTTTAAGGTGTTGGCCTGGGGTGTGGTGGTGGGTTGGCATGAGGGGGTATCCAAAACATCGTAGTGCTGCAAAATAGGTGATGCTTCAGTGCCTTCCTGAACTGGGAGAGGTCACTGATGGTTCTGATGCCTGATGGTAGAGCGTTCCAGCATGATGGTGCAAAGTAGGAAAAGGCTCTGGATCTAGTGGCTTGAGAGCACTTCGTGATTGCCTTCGGTAATACGAGAGAGTTGGAAGCGGTCGATCTCCTTGCTCGATTAGGGGGTGTAATTGATATCAGGTCAGTGATAGCAGTCGCAGAGTATTTATTGATCGCTTTATGAGTCATAGTTAGGATCTTGAAAGAGATCCTAGATTGTATAGGCAGCCAATGTAACTGTTTCAGTATTGGAGTGATGTGGGCTCTCTTAGGGGCTCCATGAAGGATTCTTGCAGCTGAGTTCATTGCAAGTTGTAAGGGGTTAATCGTGCTCTTTGGTAGGCCATGTAGTATCGCATTGGCGTAGTCAAGGTGAGGCATTATTAGGGCCTGAAAGACTGATCGGAAGTCATCTGGCTCTAGCAGCTGACGCAGATGACGAAGGGTCTGGATTTTGTGATAGACAGATTTTGCTATATCCTTTTATATATATCCTTAAAAGTTTATATCCTTTTGAAAGTGCAGTCTCCAGGATTACACGCCGCATGCCAAATGCAGTCTCATCTGTGACTTGTATGGAAGCATTGAGTATCTGGATTTAAGTTTCAGCGGTGGCGGCTAGTTGCAGCTGCTGAATATCCCCCATGTTTTTAACATTGTTTGTATACTGCACCACCATACTGTACTTCTCCCTATGGTTTCTGCAGTCACAATGCATGACCCAGCATTTTTAGCATAAAACCTTTGCTGCTATCCTATGCCTAGACCAGGGTTTCTCAACCCATTCCTCTGTGCACACTTAGCCAGTTAGGTTCTCAGGATAAATACTTTTTCACTGAAAGGGTGGTGGATGCTTAGAGTGCCCTCCCGATGGAAGTGGTGGGGGCAGATACAGTGACAGAATTCAAAATGGCATGGGACAGATACAGTGGATCCCTTTACAGCAACAGGATAAAATCAAAATAAACTTAACTAATTTCTCAACATACAGGGGTATCCTACAGGAAGCAGTGGGTTCACCCTTAAAACAAAGACATAGGGAGGGTTCACCCCTAAAACAAAGACATGGGGAGGAGTGGCCTGCACGGAGCGGAAGGTGCACCTACTCTTGCCATCTTACTGGGCAGACTAGATGGACCATACTGGTCTTTATCTGCCATCATTTACTATATTACTATGTTACTATGTTAAGCTTCACTGGATGCCTACTTATTTTACAGATCTTCCAGGATGTCTGCCATGTTTCAGATTCTGGTTTCATCTGCAAAAAGTAAACCTTTCCCAACATCCTTTCTGCAATAGTGCTTATAAAAATGTTGGAAAGAACCCGACCAATGATTGATCCTTGCAGCACACGAAAGGCAGCAGGTATCTCACTATTTTCCATTGAACAATTAGATTGTATCACTGTATGCATAAGATTCCTGGGAACTTCCACAAGTATGTTTGCTTATGATATGACCATTAAAAGTCAGGCAATTCAATAGTCATATGAAATGAGTCATACTTTTCACGTTTACTCTTGAGATCTTGTTACAGCTAATGCAAATTCCTGATTGCGAAACTATAAGTGGGAGGAAAAACAGATTTGTTTCAGAGCATGCATTTGAGACCTGCACTCAGGCCCAAAATAATGATCCTTTACATTTTAAAGGCAAAAATATTAGTACTGTCAAACTGCCTGCTGGCTTTTTCACTGGCGTATATATTTAGGGTTTTCAGTGTTTGGATTCTATGGGAATCTTGACTCCATGCCCACTTGCAAGGAAGGAATCTGGAGGTGTGAACTTTACAAAGTTAATGTTCCTGAAGGCATGCTCATGTTGCAGCAGTTTTGAAATGTAAACGTTTCAGAGTCTGCTTAAGAAATGAGGAAAACCATGGGTGGCACCCAGTAATTAAGGATGTGGTTGTATTAAACAAGATAGGATCTATCCACATTATAAATTATAAATAAGAGTTTTTCTTTGTGAAATGAGACTGTCCAAATCAGTTTTCCCTACCTTCAAATGATACTTCTACTACTTATTTCATGGTACAGCCAGATGTGTGCAGTGCTGCATAAATATACATAATGCAGTGAAACAGATAAAGAGAAATTTTGTAAAACATTATTTCAAGAAGTAGAGACTACATGACACACTATGAAGTTACAAAGGGGAATGCTCACTAAAACCTATCGTGTGTTAATGAAAGTTAACACGTTAAATGCATGATGTTGGATTGTTCTCCAAGCTAGATAGTTTGATTGCAGATGTTTCATCACCATTCAAGGGGACATCATAGGTGTGAAGTTCCAGATGGTAATGTACCTAAATGTTTGCATTTGTACTTATACTGGGGTTGGTGGTGACTGAGCACTTTGGTTCGCAGGGATTGATTGGTTGGTTTCCCTGAGGGTTGTTGCGATGTGGTTGCTGTTTCTAAGCCTTGTTGGTGTTGACTCAGCACTTTGGTCTGCAAGGATAGATTGGTTGGCTTCCCTGAGAGCTGCCAGTGTGTTTGCTGTTCCCCAGTGTTGTTGGTGGTGCCTCAGCTCTTTGGTTGGCAGGGATTGGTAGGTTAGGTCTATGTCGATATGTCTGTTTATCGATAGCCATGAAGGGAGAAGTGATCATATTGGGTAACTTTAATCTACCCGATGTGGATTGGAGTGTGCCTTCTACAAATCTGCAAAGAAGTAAAAAAAATTGTGGATGCCTTCCAAGATGCGTTAATTAAACAAATAGTGATGAAACCGACCAGGGAGAGCTCTGTGCTGGATTTAGTCCTCACCAACAGAGATAGCGTGTCGAATATCCAGGTGGTTGCCCATATGAGCAGCAATGATCATCACATGGTGTGGTTTGAGATAAAAGCCAAGGTGGAATCCAATCACAGCAAACTCAAAGTCTTAGACTTCAAAAATGCTGACTTCGGTAAAATGGTCAAGTACCTGAAGGAGGAGTTGGTAGGGTAGGAGAGGTTAAGGGAAGTTGAATTGCAATGGGCTAAACTAAAGGAAGCAATAAAAGGTGTAACAGATACATACGTAAGGAAAGTAAATAAAAACAATAGGAAAAGGAAACCTATTTGGTTCTCCAAAGAAGTGGCTGCACAAAAAAAGCAAAAAACACAGCTTTCACAAAATTCAGAAGCTCGCAAACAGAGGAACACAGAAAAGAATACAAGATCAAACTAAAAGAGACAAAAAGAGAAATAAGGATAGCAAAATCAAAGGCAGAAGAAAAGATGGCTAAAGTGTGAAGTGTGGTGACAACTTTATTTCAGGTGTATTCGGGGGAGGAGGAAAATCAGAGGTGGAATTGCAGGACTCAAAATTGCTGGGAACGGATTAATGGAGAGTGACATTGAAAAAGCGAAAATGCTAAACAAATACTTCTGCTCTGTTTTCACTAGAGAAAATCCTGGAGAAGGACCACCTGTGACTGACAAATATCTAAATGGGAATGAAGTAGATACCATACCATTCACAAAAGATGATGTGTTAGAAAAGTTTGCAAAACTGAAAGTGAACAAGTCTATGGGATCATATGGGATACACCCCAGGATACTGAAAGAGCTCACAGAAGTTCTCGCAGGGCCTTTAAAGGATGTTTTTAATAGATCCTTGGAGAAAGGAGAAGTTCCAAAGGACTGGAGAAGGGCTGATGTGGTACCTCTCCATAAAAGTGGAAATAGGGAAGTTGTGACAAACTACAGGCCAGTAAGCCTTAGCTCGGTGGTGGGAAAAGTAATGGAGGCACTCCTGAAAGAGCGAATAGTGGACTTCCTCGAAACCAACAGGTTGCATGATCCAAGGCAACATGGTTTTACCAAAGGACGGTCTTGCCAAACAAATCTGATTGAGTTACTTGACTAGGTGACCAGAGAACTAGATCAAGGGCATGCGATGGATGTGATCTACCTAGATTTCAGCAAAGCCTTTGATACTATTCCTCACAGGAGGCTTATCAATAAATGCAGCAGCTTGGGGATGAGTCCCAAGATGGTGAATTGGATCAGAAATTGGTTGACAGACAACAGAGGGTGACAGTAAACGGATCTCACTCGGATGAAAGGAAGGCGATTAGTGGTGTGCCCCAGGGTTCGGTGTTGGAACTGATACTGTTCAATATATTCGTGAGTGATATTGCCAAAGGGCTGAATGGAAACATCTGTCTTTTTGCAGATGAGACCAAAATTTGCAACAGAGTGTACACCCACAGGGAGTGGGAACATGAGGAAAGATCTACAAAAGCTGGAAGAATGGTCTAATGCTTGGCAGTTAAGATTTACTATGAAGAAGTGCAGTGTAATGCACTTGAAGTGCAGAAATCCAAGGGAATTGTACGAGATAGGGGGCAAGAGATTGATGTGCATGGACCAGAAGAAAGACCATGGTGTGATTGTTTCTGATGATCTCAAGGTGGCAAAACAGTGTGACAAGGCAGTGGCAAAAGCCAGAAGGATTCTGGGTTGCATACAGAGAGGTATTACCTGCAGAAAGGAAGAGGTACTAATGCCATTGTACAAGTCGCTGGTGAGGCCTCACTTGGAATATTGTGTTCAGTTTTGACGTATCTTGCAAAGGATATAAAAAGGCTGGAAGCGGTTCTGAGGAAGGCGGCCAAAATGATTTGGAGCCTGCATCAGAAGACTTATGAGAAGTGACTTGAAGACCTAAATAGGTACACTCTGGAGGAGAGGAGGGACAGGGGAGATATGATTCAGACCTTTAAATACAAACAAACCTCTTCCAAAGATGAAGCTGTAAAACTAGAGGGCATAACATGAAGCTGCAAGGGGGTAAACTGAAAGGGAATGTCAGGAAATACTTTTTCACTGAAAGGATGGTGGATTCTTGGAATGCCCTCCCGATGGAAGTGGTGGGGGAAAACGCAGTGACAGAATTAAAAATGGCATGGGATAGAGAGTGGATCCCTTTATAGCAACAGGATAAAATCAAAATAAGCATAACTATCTCTTATATCTGAACAAACAGGAGTGACCTACATGGAGCGGTGGGTACACCTCTAAGCAAAGACAGGGGGAGAGGTGACCTGCATGGAGTGGCAAGTGCACCTACTCTTGCCGCCTTGCTGTACAGACTAGATGGATCATACTGGTCTTTATCTGCCATCATATACCATGTTACTATGTAAAATGACAAACTCAATAAACACAAATTCTTTTTCTTTTCATTTGTGTTTGTGCTATGATTTCAGTTGTGTTCCAGTTGAATTTGTGTCCTTCAGTGTCTTCATGGATTGAGCCAGGGAGAGTGGGTTGTGTTTTTTGTTGGCTAGTTGGTGTTCATGTAGTCTGGTGGATAGCTTTCTTGCTGTTTGGCCGACGTGGTTCTTGTCACAGTCACCGCATTGAATTTTGTATACGATGTTTGTCCTTTGATCTTTCTCTGGTTGTCCTTTTGGTTTTGACAGGATTCTTCTTAGGGTTGCGGTTGGTTTGTGGGCTATCCGGAGGGTCACCATGAGAGTGCTATACCTAGCTCTGTTGTCGGCCTTGGCTCCGCCCCCACGCTGCCTGCCTTTGCTCTGCTTCTGCTTTTCATGCTCCCTTAGTGGCGGCAGCAGCAGGACCTCCAATTGAAAAAGAAAACATGCAGGTCTTTCCGACTACATGCTTGCATGTTAGCCTGATCCCATCCCCTCTGATATATGCTCATATCAGGGAAAGAGGGACCAGAGTAGCCATTCAAATACTGGTCTTTGCAACTGCACATTTGAATGGCTGGTCTGGTCCCTCCTTCCTCTGATGCAAGCATATGTCAGAAGAGGGAGGGATCAGGCCAGCATGCAAGCTTGGAGTTTGAAAGACCCACGTGCTTTTTCAATTGGAAGGCCTGCTGCCGCCCCTGCCAAGAGAACACAAAAAGCGGTGTTGGAGGCGGGACAAGGGCAGGCCAGGGGGAAGGGGGGAGCTGGTTGGACATGGAGGTAAGATGGGGAAATACTGGGCATGGGGCAAATGACAAACAAGGGGGAGGGAGCGCGCTAGATGTGCAAGTTGCATTTATGGCTTGGTACAGCCCTGGCCATGAGTTTATAAGGAATGTAATATTTGAGGCTAGCTACCTTTCAACCCCTTTCAATCCTCTTTTGGACTTACATTTGTGATGTATCTCTTTTCCATGTATAATAGTGCAGGGAAACTAAAGACTTCTTCTATGGAAACTATTTAAATCTTGTGAAAATTTGTTTTAGTTCTGCTATTAAGGGTTTTGTTATCTTCTGTAAACAAAACACATAAAAACTCTATAGCGAGTGATTGGTGATTCAAAAGTGAAAAAATTCACAAGATGATTCTTTGAGGTAGACAAGTAAACAGTTCAAGGAGGAAGACATCTTTAACAAGAATTTCAGTTAGATATGGTGGAAGGATTTTGAAATGTTCTGCTTACATCAGAACAAAAGACACAAAAAAGTTAAATGTTTGTGTTTATTACAAATGATATGCCACCCTTAATGTATGCAGCAGGGTGATGTACTATAAAAACAAAGTATAGTGAGGAAAAGGAAAAGAATGCCATAAATTAGACAGGAAACAAAAGAGTATTCATTCTGGAGGGGGGGGGGGGGACGGCGGCCAGGGTTACAGGAGTGAGCAGCTGGGGGAGTCAGGGAGGTTGTAATTCAAAGGTTTTCTGCAAAACGTAGGTTTTGAAGTGGGTGGGGAAAAAATGGGTTTTGAGTAGTGACTTAAACCTGGTATGGGATGACTCTAAGCAGAGGTCAGGGGGTAGAACATTCCAGAAGGATGGGCCGAGGAAGAAGAAAGTTGAATGACGGGTCATTTCTAATCTGTGTGAAAAGCATAGTTTCCATTGAATTATACATTTGATATCTCTCAGATACAAGATGATTCAAATAAACCTCTGGAGGTGTACCATCAGACAGCATTATAGACTCGGTAACGATTTTACTAATGGTAAGACTGCTGTGTCTCATAAAGGGGTATTCTGAAACTAAAGCTGTAGATCTTAAAGTGCTGTTTGACAGTAGATGTGCAGAGCCAGATTTTTCAGTATGGTTAGCATTCATCCCCAGACGCCGCTCAGTCAGTGTTGGGATACTGACTGATTCATGCATTAGTCTCATTCTTTCTCATTCACATCTATAGGGGAAGCTATTTTAGAGTGTAACAATGAGGGTTGTTATCTATTTTCAATCAAACCTGTTTGAAACTTGCTGGCAGGCATCGGTAACAGAGGCAGCAGACTATAAGCTGTCAAGAGTGTCACAAACATCCCATGGCATCAGAAGAGGGGCAAAGGGCACTAACACTATGAGGAAGACTTCCAGAAGCCACCATCAAAAGATCAAAGCAGTACAAAAAGCAGAATGAACACCTCGAGAGGGTGGAAGAGGGCAAAGCATCATCTAAAACGGTAAAAGCACTTTGAGAGGAGTAAAACAGCAGGAAGATTCCAAGGCATAAGCAGTGGGGTAAAGCAGCAACATGAGGGTTAAAAGCACAGACAGGATGATCCTCGTGCTATTAGTACTGCTTGATGGTATGCTTACTGTTTCCCCTGCTGCTTCTTCACCACCCACTGCCTCTGACACGCCTTTTCCTCCATTTGAATCACCAGTGGGTCTGTCTGTTGCACTTCTGACCGTGGGTCAGAGAAACACACACTCATAGAAGCATCCTCCTTCGTAAGGGGTCACGTCCTGTTTTCCACATGAACATACGAGAAATCCACCATTGCCAAAACCTCTGCCAAAAATCCTCCAACTTTGCCTGTCGAATATCCACTACTGGAATGAAAAGGGCTTTCAGTCTTCCCTGATCTGAGTCATATTTGTCCAATCCTGGTGTTCCAGGGGACTCTTCATTTTGACCTCGGTCTCCAATGACATCTGATGCAGGGCCGCCTGTTCCTCTTCTAACCTCTCCAGCATCTGATAAGTTGAATTGCACCTGGGGCCAATATCTTGGATGAGATGGTGTGCAGATGCTGACGTTGCTCCCTACTTCTCATGCTGCTCACACCCACCCTTCAAACACTGGTGAAAATACCCTGCCACTTCTTGCACTTCTTGACCAGTACTTTTAGGACAGGGCTGCTGCGTCCCATGCTCCCCAGGCCTAGGGTGTCTCTGATGACCAAGTGCAGTAAGTATCAGGGCCGGATTTACCTATACGCCATGTACGCCATGGCGTAGGGCCCACAGCTGGCAAGGGCCCACCCGGGGCCGGCCCACACATCGCAGGGCTTCAGAGGGAGCAGGGTAAGCTCGCGTGAGGCCCCGGCTCCCTCTGTACAGCCGCCAGCGTGAAGAGCCTTTTCCTTCACGCTGGTGGCTGTATCTGTAAAGCCGCGATTGCTGGGAAAGGTTAAAGGCAATGCCCATTAACCTTTACCAGCATTCGCGGCTTCACAGATACAGCCGCCAGCGTGAAGGAAAAGGCTCGTCACGCTGGCGGCTGTACAGAGGGAGCCGGGGCCTCGCGCGAGCTTACCCGGCTCCCTCTGAAGCCTCTCAGACAGCCGCGGTGCTGGTCGGGGGGGCCAAGGACTGCATGGGCTGTGATTGGGGGGGGGGGACCTGGACCGGAAAAGGGCTGGGGGGGGGGGGGGGACTTGGACTTGAAAGAATTGGGCTGTGATATGGGGGGGGGGGGGGGGAACCTTAACATTTAAAGGGCTATGGGGGGGACGGGAATTTGACAGGAAATGGGTTGTGTTGGGGGGGGGGGACATTGACCGGAAAAGGGCTATGGGGGGGGGGGGGGACTTGGACTGGAAAGAAATGGGCTGTGATGGGGGGGGACCTGAACTGTAAAAGGGCTATGGGGGGGGGGCCTTGGACTGGAAATGGGTTGTGAAGGGGGGGGAACCTGGACTGGAAAAGGGCTATTGGGGGGGGACATGGACTGGAAAGAAATGGGCTGTGATGGGGGGGGACCTGAACTGTAAAAGGGCTATGGGGGGGGGACATGGACTGGAAATGGGTTGTGATGGGGAGGGGGACCTGGACTGGAAATGGGTTGTGATGGGGGGGGGGACCTGGACCGGAAAAGGGCTATGGGGGGGGTAACTTGGACTGCAAATGGGCTGTGATGGTGGGGGGGGGGAACTAGGACTGCAAATGGGCTGTGATGGTGCAGGGGGACTCGGACTGCAAATGGGATGTGATGGTGGGGGCTAGGACTGGAAATAGGCTGTGATGGGGGGGAGGGCTAGGACTGGAAATGGCCTGTGATGTGAAGGCTAGCACTGTAAATGGGCTGATGAAGAGCTAGAATAGGAATGGAAATGGGCTGATGTGGGGCATGGGAGAATGGGACTAGAAGGGAGTGGATGCTGGGTGGGTCTAGAACTGTAAGGGAACTGATTTTGGGGGAGGACTAGAATGGATGGGGAATGAGAATGGAGAGGGGAAAAATATTTTGTGTGGAAGAAAAGTCTATGATGGGCTGGGTATTGGGAGAGTAAGAGGGGCTTGAAAATGGAAGGGTGGAATTTAAATGGATGATAAAGGAATAAGGAAAGAATTGGGGGAAAGAGGAAAAGGGAAACAATCAGTATGTTAAAGCAGAAATAGAGAGAGAATGGAAAACATCTAAAAGAGAAGAAAGGACAAATGGATAGCTAGCAGAAGACACGAAGAAACCAGAAGAAAGTGACTGGAGCAATTGCAACTGAAAAAATGCCCAAACAGAAGGTAGAAAAATACTTTTTATTTTGAATTTATTAACTGGAATATGTCTTTTTTAATGTATTTCTTGAATTCCGATGCTGATTTTGTCCCTATTGCCTCTTTATGTCAGGCAATTCTATACATCTATTGCCATTTCTGTTTTGGTAAGTTGATCTCGTTTTTATTTTTTCTGGGGGCCCACAATTTTTGTTGGCGTAGGGCCTCACTCAAGGTAAATCCGGCCCTGGTAAGTATACAAAGATCTGATCCCATGAAAGCCCCCCCCCCCCCCTTCTGCACTGCATGCTGATCTGTTTGTGACTTATCTTCTAGCCCAGCAGCACTGCCCCTATTTCTGCTAACATATGATTCCAGGTATGGAGATCAACAATCTCTTGGATGTGAAGCACAGCCCAGAAGGACCTTCCTTCAGTCGCTGCCCCTTTATCCCTGCCTCATCCAGCTGCCACCAGTGTGCTCTCAGGAAGCGATAGGCATGTGCAGTATTCTGACTTGTCCAGCTGTCATTGGTGAAATACTTGTTACTACCGTGTGCCTTTTCCAGAGCTGTCTGTAACTGGCCATGCAACTGGGCATCACCTGCCTATTACAATCTACCTTGCAGGGCACTCATTAATTGGGAGCTATGACATACATCCTTTTCTTAAAAAGCACGAGCACGATATTCATTTGTAATGGCTGTGCAGATAGCCATCACTGCCAAACTTTAACCCCGGATATTCAATTCTGGAGTCGTATGTGGCCCCAGCATTGAATATCCGGGGTCACCGCATAGCCAAAGATGCCGCAGAAGCTAAGCGGGCAGTGGCAATATCGCGCCGCTGCTCAGTTAGCTCCCATGGGTAAAAATGGGCTAGCTTTTGCTGCGCATATCTTTACCCACAAGTAGCTAAGCAGGCAGTGGTGCAGTATCGATGCTGCCCAGTTAGTGTCTGATGCTGCCTCTGCTCTACCCTGAAACACCCCTAACACACCCCGATGCTTAGCACTTAGAATTGGGGCATGTAATGGCACTAATCGGGATATTCACTGGCACTATGTTAATTAATTAATTAATTTATTTATTTAACAGCTTTTATCATTTCAATCAAAGCAGTTTACATTGTAACTTAAACTTGGTAATGCACATTAAACAGGGACATTGATAACTTGGATTTTTCTGAGGCAATGGAGGGTTAAGTGACTTGTCCAAGGCCACAAGGAGTGCTAGTGGGAATCGAACCCTGGTCTCTGGGTTCCCAAGCCAGTGCTCTATGCCACTGAATCTCACTCTAAGCCGCATTTGCATAGTTTATAGGTTTGTAAACCATGTAAATGCCTTTGAATACTGGGCCCAATGTTTTCATCTATCTGCAGGAGCTGGCCATCCACAGCTCTTTCCCCAGTGTATCCTGTTGCCATTTTCTGTGCTGCTTGCCGCTTGTCTGGTGACAGTACGGCCAAACACCATCCCATATCCTCCATGCTGACTTGTTTTGATGCACTTTGGGGGCTGCTGGCATGCCACCTCACGTGGGGATGGGAGTTGGGGGAGGGGGGGAGAAGCTCAGGGCTTTGCTTGGAAGTGGAGGAGTAGCCTAGTGGTTACAGCAACAGTCTAGTACCCAAACAAGCAGGGTTTGATTTCCACTGCTACTCCTTGGGCAAGTCACTTTATCCTTCATTGCCTTGGAAGAAAAGGCTTGGCAATCTTCTTCCAGTCATAGCTTGCCAAGAAAGCCCAGGGGCTGCTGGGTTGCCAGGAGTCAGCATTGACTTGATAGCACTTAAGAAAACAATAAAATTGCCATTGCTATTTACAATTCCACTGATGCATCAAGTTTCCAGCCTAGGAACAGTGTACTTATTTGAAAAGAATACTGTTTCTGCAGGTGCTATATTGCAGACCACTGTTGGCAAGGTGGCCCATCATCTTCCCTCTACTAATGTGCTTCCTACAATAATTATATTCTAGATACTGTGGAATCTCAAGCATTTTAAAATGCCTTCAAATCTCTGAAGTTTTACGAGACTTCCCCTCTAATTCCTTGGGGAATGGGGGACTGCTGCTATTGCTGCTGATGCTGCTGGACCTAGAGATAAGGATAGAGGAGTGAATACTAGGCCACTGGCATCCTTCGCACTCTCTACTGCCTCCTCTACTTGTGGTGTGCTCTTGGCCATGGCCTGCCAATATTTCTTCCTACCTCCCTGTAACTTAGCATGCTAACGAACTCTTCACGACCCTCTTTAGCCAAAAAACGTTTGATATCTGCTTTTTATGGAAATACCACCCATGAGGATTCCTCAGAATCAGGGCCCTTGTGGTGAGGGTGTCCCAGCCATTGTATAACATTTCATCTGTTGATGCCCCATGATTTGCAAGTTTCTGGAAAGGATATTGGTGCATCCTTCCTCCCGGACAAGGACTGTCTCTATAGTCTGCGTTCCAATTGAGCTGGAAACTCAAAGGAGAAGAGGGAACTACCACCACCCTCTCAGATCTAGCACTGAAGCTTTTTTCTTCTTTTATCTTTTATTTCATTTTGTTTCATTTTTTATATATTCTTAGTGTGTTAGTTTGTAAATAATTCATACTAAATGACTGGTAGATATCATATAAAATGCATAAAATGACAAAAAAATTAATTTCTCTGCCTTTTCATTTCAAAAACATGAGATGACTTACCTGTATTAGGGGTTCTCTGTGGAAAGCAGGATATATCAGCCACATGCTGGCCCGTTATCCTTGAGGGATCAGGTTGTACTACTCTGCCAGAGCCAGGAAGAGTCTAGAAAATCTCTCTGGGCATGTGTGATGCTCCCTCAAATGTTCTCCTAGCTCTTCCCCTCAATCTATTACAAAACATAACTGACTTCAACCATAAGGGAAGGCAGGGTGGGGGGGGGGGGGGTTGTGTTGCTGATTTTATCCTGCTGTCCATGGAGAACCTCTGTTACATGTAAGTGACCTCACTTTCTCCATGATCAAGCAGGACAGAATTAGGTACATAGGTGATTTTCAAGTTGAGGTTACAAAGGTGAATTCAAAATGTCAATCAGCTGTGTCAGTGCTGTGGTAGGTTGAAGACAATTAGGCCAAAATATGCAATGATTATGGGCTATTAACTTAGAACGGAGCTCGATAAACCCCAGGTGCCAGGTCACTATGGTGACTTAAAAAAATCAGATCTGGCACCTGGGGATCAGAGCATATGGCCAAGACCAGCGATGTCTGCCCAGAGGGATCCTATCTCCCAAGGGCAGAAGTCGTATCTGTCCAGCCTGTAAAAAAAAACAAAAAAAAAAGTAAGAGACTGGGGAAGGCAGCAGACAGCTGATGAAATTTAAAGGGACAGTACTTTATAATAAATAATAAATGGTGGGAGAAATGGAAAGCAAGGGGTGAGTGAAAGGTGAAGGGGGAGGGGAGAGAATATTGGAAGGGAGAGAGGAGGTGGGGGAAGGAGGGAAGAGTGCAAAGGGCTGGAGGGTGATGAGATGAATGTATGGGAAGTAAAGGGCACAATGTGTATGTGTAAAATGTGCACCCCACTCCTACCACACAGACATGTAGGTACCCACCTCCACCCCCCCCACCACACGCACACACAGGTACCCTACCTCCACACCATACACAAGCACATACACACATTGTTGGTGCTGGGCAGTGGCCCATTAAGTGTCTGATTTTATTAAGCTTTTCCCCACAGACAATGGGAAAACAGTCTAAGGGGTATGTTTACTAATCAGCGGTAGCAGCTTCCGTGCGATATCGAAGTTGAACCCCATTGACTTCAATGGGGCCCACAGCTACGATATCGCACGGAAGCCACTATCACTGATTAGTAAACATACCCCTTAGTAAATCGGGCCCTAAAACAGTAACTTCAATACACCTTTTTGGGGACTGGGAGTATGCACTGTGACCTAGTTTTTGGCAGCTGGCTCCTAGATTTTTAGGCTACTAAAGAAAATTTGTCAAGACCTGACATAGAGGATATTGTGACAGTGAGGTGGCACCATGCAATAAAATATAGCAACTGGAGGAGCAAAGGGAACTCAATAGCAGTTTTCATGATGGTAATTCTCTGAAGAAACCAGTTTTTGATTCACCTGACCATAACCTGCTAATCTTCACTCTTCATCACTCCCTGTCTCATTCTTGTCCAGTTTTCTCCTACCTCTTTAGAAATCTTCATGCTTTCAATCCATTGGCTCCCTTCACTATTGTCTCATCACCTCTTTCCTCTGTCATGTCTTCTATATCTGTTGATGAGGCTGTAGTTTCCTAAAACTCTGCACTCACTCCTGCTCTGGATGTTCTTGCTCCGCCCATGCCACATCCTGTGAGATGCACTTTACCTCAGCCCTGGTGGTCTTCAACAACCCATTGTCTACACTCCTGTGCCCACTCAGCTGAGCACATTTGGCTCAAATCCCACACCCTTGCTGATTTTCTTCAATTCAAATTCATGCTTGCCTCCTTCCAGTCAGCCATAGCACTCGCCAAGCAAAACTAACAATGTCCATCTGACTAACTCTATTGCCTCTGACCCTCATCGTCTTTTTATAACTCTCAACTCTCTCCTCAAGGCACCTCTGCCCCAGACCCCTCCTTCCCTTTCTGCCCAAACCCTGGCTGACTATTTCCATGTCAAAGTCTACAAGATTATATTTATGTTTATGCAATTTTCTCGATATACCACCAGGCTGACGGGAATCAGAGTGGTTTACACACACTACAAGCAGGTACTGGATACATTTCCTCGTCCCTGAAGGGCTCACAATCAACATTGAGGCAACTGAGGGTTAAGTGGCTTGCCCAAGGCCACAAGGAGTGCCTATAGGACTAGAAATCCCAGTTCCTCTGGCCTGAGATTGCTGTTCCTAAGCAGGAATTGAATCCCTAGCCCTCTGGCTTGGGGTACCTTGTCCCAACCACTAGACCCCTCCAGTCCCAGGATAATTTCTGCAGCATTGGTATGCTGAGTGAGCATCTCAAGATGAGTGGATGAAAAGGAAAGTTGTTCTGGAAGGGGAGAGCTCTCCTGATGTGCCACTTCAGTTCTAGACTTGACACCACCTCTGCTGGTTCCTAACACTTATCAGTGGTTTGAAGGTGCTCCCCAAACAACTGTGAGACAGGTGAGATGACTTTGCAGACCAAGATCTCCATTTGCTTAGGATAAAATTGGGCCTTGCAATATCTCCTTTCCTTTCTGTGCTTGGTCTACCATTCACTAGTAGCCAATGGAGCCTCAACATTCCCCTGGTGATAAGTGGCTCAGATCCTGACTACAAGAAGCTTCAAGTTGTTCATAAGAGGTTGCGGTCCCTGCTGGTTACTTTCCCTCCCTAGAAGTGGGCCATTGGTTGTCATCAGTTCTGTCTTTGGATGGGCCCATTCCATAGCAGTTAAAATTGTAAGTTATTATATAAAGGTAGCTCTTTTATTTTGTCAAGATTTTCTTATTGAATGTGTTAAGTCAATGTCTTGATCCTGCTGGTTTCCAAATCAAGCCTAAACCACAGATACTTTACATGTATACTGCATCCTTCTTATCTTCTCTTTGTTGTTCCCTTCCAAACTATTCTTTGCAAGATGCCTAAATAATTGCCACAGTTCTGGGCACAATTATGGATAGATAGATAGATAGATAGATAGATAGATAAAGGGTCTCTTTCACTAAATGCCGCTAACCAGTGTCACCAGTAGTCCGCCCGTAGCTTCAGCATACGGGGTTAGGTAGCCTGGAAACCTTTTATTGAAAGGTTAGGGGTGTAGTTGTGTACCTTTTCAATAAGTTGTAGTCGTGACTCGAGTGGTTCAGGCTAAGACAGGCTTTTAATTCCCCTCCCGGGGCAGATTCAAACACAAAGTAACATAGGAACAAAAAGCCATACACTCTGGCATAAGGTAGGAAAAATAACTTATAACAGCTTCCAACTTAAATCACAAATGGTACGGTATTCATTGCATACAGTCCCTTGGTATTAGGAAATAAAGCCCTGTGCTTTTCAACTGACAGTTGACCAGCTTCCTCGAGGTATCTGGCTCAGCACAGTGAAATCCTATCATTGGTAACTGTTAACGTACAATCCATTTGAGTATCAGATAACTGTTCATCTGGAGGATCAATTAGCATTGACTCAGGCTGGCTATTATCTGAATACAACTTCTGCCTTGTATCCCACGTTTCCAGATTATTCTCTGCTGTCTGTTCCAGAGGCTTCTCTAGTATTGCCTCTATGAGGTAAGGATTAGCTTTACTATATCTCTTGGCATAGCTTAAAGGAGAATCATATTCTTTATAGTTCTTATGAGAGAAATTCTTATAACCACTTTTACAAGGATTATACAGCCTACCTTCTGGCTTTGAGGCAGGAGAAAGTCCGTGCACAGCTCTCCCAGGATGGGGTTTAAACCTCAGAGGTTTTTCTCTGCATTCTGGCTGCTCACCCTCTTCTTCTGACATACAGATGTCTTGCACTGTATATCTTTCACTCCTTGGAGCTTGTAAGTGCTTCCCAGTTATCCTCACTGGTAGCTTCTCCCTTTGAGTGCCTTCACCATAGGATAAATACCTGGAGTTTTGGTCAAAGGGTTTTTGTGCCCTGCTCCTCCAGTTATTCCTGTCAGCTGCTTTCTGTCTCTCTCCCTCACATTCAGAATCAGAATCCACTGAATCACTTACATACGTTTTCCATTCACACTGGGACAGACGCTGCTTCCAAGAGTCAGACCTCAGCTTACACAAACTTTCCAGCTGATTCTGTTCTCTTCCGTCTTCCCTGTTCTCTCTCTCATTCCTCTTGCTGTTGTCCTTCCTCTTTCCCCTTCTGTTGCTAAACTCTAATGAACGTTTCTTATACGTTTGCTTGGGAGCTAATCTAGCCCTTCCCCCTCCCAGGTGAAAGCTATCAGGCCCAGGAGATGGGGATTGTTTGCTAGCTGGGCGGGGTTCCTGCCTCGTGGCTGGGACTGTTTGTGTTGCTCCTGGCAACTGGGAGTCCTGAGCTTATCCTTCCTACCAGAAACAGCCCTACTGCACTCATGTTCCTCTGTTTCCATATCACAGGATGTCTCTTCCCCATTACATATCCCCCCCTTAAGATATTACAGCCTACAGCTTCCTGAGTCTACCAGCTTGTAATCCTGCTTAACGCATCAGCGTTGCCATGTAGTCTTCCTGGCCTATGCTGTACCTCGAAGTTGAAGGCTTGCAGGGCTAAATGCCACCTTGTCAAACGAGCATTGTTATTTTTCATCTGGCTGAGCCATTTTAATGGAGCGTGGTCCGTGACCAGGAGAAATCTACGGCCTGTGAGGTAGAACCTCAATGCCTCCACAGCCCATTTTATAGCTAAGCATTCTTGTTCCACTGTGGAATACTTCCTTTCTGCACCAGATAATTTCCGGCTAAGATAGGTGACCGGATGCTCTATCCCTTCAAACTTTTGGGACATGACCGTCCCCAACCCGGTCTCCGAGGCATCAGTCTGCACTATAAAGGGTAGTTTAAAATCAACCCCTTTCAGGACCGGAGCTCTACAAAGCTTCTCTTTAAGAGATACAAAAGCTTCTTCCGCTTCCGGGGTCCATATCACAGAGTTGGGCGCATTCTTTTTAAGCATGTTTGTGAATACAGCGCTTTCTTCCGCAAACTTGGGAATAAACCTACGGTAATAACCGATGAGGCCTAAAAAGCTACGTACATGTTTTTTGTCAGATGGTCTGGGGAAATTCCGGATGCTATCGATTTTACTCGCCAGAGGCTTTACCACTCCGTTCCCCACCACATGTCCTAAATACTTGGCCTCTCTGCTGGCAAATAGACACTTTCCAGGGTTTAGGGTTAACCCAGCTTTCCGTATGGCCCCTAAAACTGCCTCTACCCTGGATAGGTGTTCTTTCCACATACTACTATAGATGATAACGTCATCCATATAGGCTAATGCGTAGTCTTGGTGAGGTCTTAACACCTGGTCTACCAGTCGCTGGCATGTAGCCGCTGCGCCGTGCAAACTAAACGGCATACGGCGGAACTGGTACAGCCCCACTGGCGTGCTAAATGCTGTCTTGAGTTTTGAGTCCCTGGTCAATGGTATTTGCCAGTACCCTTTTGTTAAATCCAGTGTGGTTAAATACTGCGCCTGGCCCAAGCGATCCAGCAAGTCGTCAATTCTAGGCATTGGGTACGCGTCGAATTGCGATATGTTATTGACTTGTCTGAAATCTATACAAAAACGGAGGGTACCGTCGGGTTTTGGGACTAACACAATGGGACTCGACCAGGGGCTTCTGGACTCTTCCACTATTCCCATCTCCACCATTTCCTTTACTTGGGATATAACTTCGTTCTTCTTGGCCTCAGGTAACCTATATGGCCTCTGTCTCACTACTTTCCCTGGTGTTGTGATAATCTCATGTGCCACAATATGCGTCTCCCCTGGCACCGTCATTAAGACGTCTGAGAACCTTGCCAACACCGTAGCTAACTCTTTTTTTTGTTGTAGGGACAGATCCACGCCAATTATTGGCTTCGGATGTTCCTTCCAATCGACTGGTTGTGGGCCTAGGTCTTCTTCCCTTTTTTCATCAGTCAAAGCTGTCAGGCTTTTTACCTCCCCCATTCCAGTAGAGCCGAAACCACTCGCTCCCCGACTTGTGGAAGTCAGCGAGGGTACCTCCACTACCACTGGAAAGCCTACTCGCTCGCAAATTAGTTGGGCAATCCTATCGCCTGTTTTCACTTTATAGTCCTCTTTACTGAAGTTAAAAAGTAGGACTTTTACTGGGCCTCGATAGTCGGGATCTATTACCCCGGCTCCCACATCTAAAAAGTGCTTAACCGCTAACCCCGACCGCGGTGCTATTCTCCCATAACACCCTTCAGGTATTTGTATTTGCAAGCCCTTGTCAACTAATGTTCTCCCCCCCTTTGGGACTACAATATCCTCTATGCTAAATAGGTTGTAGCCTGCGGAGGCTTCGGAAGCCCTCTGCGGACTTTGGGCCTGAGGAGATGTCTTAGTAAATTGCAAAATAAACTTCTTTTGCTGTACAGACTTATCACGTACCTGTGGGTGAGGCTGGACACTACCTTTACGGGGTTTCTCAAATAAGGGACTTGAGATTTTCTTGGCCAGGGCTTCTGTCTTAGGGATCCCGGGCTGCACGCTACCCATTCCTGGAGCTTCTACAAAGGCCGGGTCTGGTTTTTCCCTAAGGCCTTTCTCCATCTCCTTGTCAAATGGAGGCCAATCACGCCCTAGAACTACATCGTAAGGGAGTTTCGGGACTACTATTTATTTATTTATTTATTTATATTTCTTATATACCGCGCTATTATAATCAGTGCGGTTTACATTTGAAACAGAACATACAAGAATGTAAGCAAGTTACATCAAGTTTTTTACATTGAACAGGGAATGTAAACATGGAGTAAAAACGAGGGAGAAACTATGTACATATTATAAAATTATAATGCTCTTACAGATAAATAAATATGACCTTTGTCTAGAGGGTTGGCTAGATGGTCAAGGAGATCAGTGGGAGAGATAGTGGTTAGCCATTATCTACAGGAAGATGATCTGAGGGACGGGTTAGGCAGGGAGGTGAAGTGGGGGTCTTGTAAATGTCGGGAATGCTGTCAGGATAATATTGTAGGAACAGGTGATGTTTGAGGGCTTTACGGAATAGTGCCAAATTTGAGCTGGCCCGGATTTCTGCTGGGAGGGCGTTCCATGCCATAGGTGCAGCAATGGAGAAGGCTCTACTTGCTGTTGATTTCTTACATTTTACCAACACTTTTGGGACTTCAAGTTTATTCAACAAAGTAGATCTCCTAGTTCTATTGTCTGGTGTGCTGTTGAGGAGATCGCTGATGGGTGTGTGAGTAAGATTCTTACATGCCTTGAACGTCATGACAAGAGCCTTGAAGTGGATTCTGGCCCGCAGCGGGAGCCAGTGTAGGTTCTTTAGAACTGGCGTTATGTGGTCTGATCTTGAAAGCCCTGACAGTGCCCTTGCAGCTGAGTTCACACAAACTTTCCAGCTGATTCTGTTCTCTTCCGTCTTCCCTGTTCTCTCTCTCATTCCTCTTGCTGTTGTCCTTCCTCTTTCCCCTTCTGTTGCTAAACTCTAATGAACGTTTCTTATACGTTTGCTTGGGAGCTAATCTAGCCCTTCCCCCTCCCAGGTGAAAGCTATCAGGCCCAGGAGATGGGGATTGTTTGCTAGCTGGGCGGGGTTCCTGCCCTTGTGGCTGGGACTGTTTGTGTTGCTCCTGGCAACTGGGAGTCCTGAGCTTATCCTTCCTACCAGAAACAGCCCTACTGCACTCAGGTTCCTCTGTTTCCATATCACAGGATGTCTCTTCCCCATTACACCAGTTAACGTGCATTTTAGTGTACAGTAACTGACTATGCTGAATAGTAATTTGTAGGCATGCCAGAACGCACGTTAACTGTCAATAACATGCTAATGTGCAGAGTGGGTGGGTTAGGGGGTGGAGTGTGGGCATGCAGAACACGTTAGCTGCAATAACTATAAACGCAGCAGTTAGAATGGATGCACGCAAGGATTTGCACGATAACTGCCAGGAACGTGCTAGTCATGCCCCTGATGGTTAATTTACTAGGTGTTAACTGCAAAACTAAAGTGAGATTTAGTAAAAGGGCTCCAAAATGATTTGCTCAATCGCTTTTCACATCCTAGGATATAACAAGGCAATTTACAATAAAGAATAAACTTTTAAAAATAATAAAGATACATTGTTCTTTTCTAATATGATTTCAATTTCCCTTTACATCTGCAGATATCATAGATTTGTTTCTGGCAACAATATAAATTTGTACGTTTTTATTGTAGTGACTTGTGAATGCTCATCTTTCCCAATTGTTTCCACTGGAGATGGTTTATGTAAGTGGTTTTCAACACATTTATATGAAGCAATGTGGTGCTTGACACGAGAGGAAATGATTTTAACTTCTTAACCTTTGCTTGAACTGATCTCAGAATGTGAGTGTGCTCACTGTGTTTCCTCTACCAATGTCAGATCTTGGTGACATCAGATATTTGACTCTCTATATAAAAAAAAGCAATACATGTTTTTAAAATTACTTTTATTCTGACAATCTACAGGGCAAAAAACAGAATTCTGAGTGGATTACATTAAAAACGAAAAATGATTACACTGCAATTCCCCACAAGATCAGCTTCATCCCCTCTTAAGAGCATAAGACATAAGATGCCATACTGGGTCAGACCAAGGTCCATCAAGCCCAGAATCCTGTTTCCAACAATGGCCAATCCAGGCCACAAGTACCTGGTAGGTTCCCAAAGAGGCACGCAGGTTCCACAATGCTTGTCCCGGGGCAAGCAGTGGATTTCCCGGGTCCTCTTTAATAATGGTTTATAGACTTTTCCTCCAGGAACTTGTCCAAACCTTTTTTAAACCCAGCTAAACTAACAACTTTTACTATATTCTCTGGAAATGAATTCCAGAGTTTGATTACAGGTTGATTGAAAAAATATTTTCTCTTATTAGTTTTAAATGGGTTGCGTTGTAGCTTCATTGTGTGTCCTCTAGTCTTTCTACTTTTTGATGGTGTAAACAACCAATCTACATTTATAAAATAATGAATGGAGTGGAATGGGTCATCTCCCCTCAGCCACCTCTCATCCATGTTGAAGAGTCCTAATCTTTTAAGCCTTTTCTCATAGGGGTATCCTTCCATTCTCTTTACCATTTTGGTGGCTCTTCTTTGTATCTTTTCTAATCCTGCTATATCCTTTTTCAGATATGGTGACCAGAATTGCACTCAGTATTCAAGATGTGGTCGCACCATGGAACGATATAGAGACATTATAATATCCATGATTTTGTTCTCCATTCCTTTCCTTATGATTCCTAGCATTCTATTTGCTTTCTTGGCCGCTGCTGCATATTGGGCAGAGGGTTTCAATATATTATACACAATGATGCCTAAGTTCTTTTCCTGGGTGGTGGTTTCTAAGGTGGAACTTTGCATTGTGTAACCATAGTTTGGGTTGTTCTTCCCTAAGTTCATAACTTTGCACTTGTCCACATTAAATTTCAAATCTGCCATTTGGATGCCCAGTCTTTCAATTTATCAAAGTTCCCTTGCAATTTTTCACAATCCAATTGTCTTTTATCAACTTTGAATAATTTTGTGTCATCTGCAAATTTGATAACTTCACTAGTTATTCCCATTTCCAAGTCATTTATGAATATGTTAAAAAGTAGCGGGCACAGCACGAATCCCTGGGGTACTCCACTATTCACCTTTCTCCATTGAGAATATTGTCTATTTAGCCCTACTCTGTGCTTTCTATCTTTTAACCAGTTCCTGATCCACAAAAGTACACTGTCTCTTATCCCATGATGTTTTAATTTCACCAAGAGTCTCTCATGAGGGAACTTGTCAAAGGTTTTCTGAAAATCAGGATATACTATATCAGCCTGCTCACCTTCATCTACCTGTTTATTCACACCTTCAAAGAATTATAACAGATTAGTAAGACACAACTTTCCTTGGCTAAATCCTTGTTAGCTTTCTCCCATTAAACCATGACTAACTACATGTTCAGTAATTTTTTTCTTTATCATGGTTTCCACCATTTTTCCCAGTATTGATGTCTGGCTAAACAGTCTATAGTTTCCTAGATCACCACTGGAATCCTTTTTAAAACTGGCATTGCATTGGCCATTCTCCAATCTTCAGGTACTACAAATGATTTTAGTCACAGACATCGAAAAGAGGTGGGCCACATGGGCCCTGACTCTACCAAAAATCGTGGCATGGTATGCAACAGGCTGCCTGTGGATCCCATCTCCCACAGGCTGAAGAAGAAAAGCACTTTCCTTTCTGCCCGGGGTTGTTCAGATCCCCACAGGCAGAAAGGTACCATCTTTGCTGCGACTGTAGCTTCACTTCTTCTTCTGCCCACGAGGGCAGGATTGTGGGCAGACAGGAAGGGTCTGCCCACTGGGATACCATCCCCCACAGGCAGTAGAAAAGCCACAGTCGCGTTAAAGACCCTTCCAGTCTGCAAAACAGAAAGGGTCTCTGCCTGCGGGGCAGGGCTTGGGCGGAGTTAGGGAGAGGCTTGGGCCCCCAAAGAAAAAGCCCTTCCGCTGCCCCTGGTTTTAATGATTGTTCACAGATTACTAATAGTAGGGCTGCAATGCCATATTTCAGTTCTTTCAGCACCCTGGGATGTGGTCCAGGTGATTTGCTACTTTTTATTTTATCAAATAGTTGTAATGCATCTTCCTGGTTTGTCAATATTTCTTTCAGTTCTTCCAATACATCACCTTTAAATACCATTTCAGGTATGGGTAACTTCCCTACTTCTTCTTCAGTAAAAACGGAAGCAAAGAATTCATTCAGTAGCTCCGCCATGGTCTTGCCCTCCGTTAGAGCCCCTTTTACCCTCTATCATCTAATGGTCCAACAGATTCTCTCACAGGTTTTTTGCTACGAATATGCTTGAAAAAGTTTTTATTATGCGTTTTTGCTTCCACTGCAAGCTTTTTTTCAAATTCTGTCTTTGCCTGTCATATCAATGCCTTGCATTTAAGTTGTCTCTGCTTATGATGATCCCCATTTTCATCATATGCTTCCTTTTCCATTTCCTGAAGCTACATCATCATCTCTGACCTCAACTTTAGACCATGCTGACAGTTTTGGTCTTCCTTCCACTTTTCTTGAAGTGTGGAATATATCTGGCCTGGCTTCCCAAGAATGTATTTTTAAACAATGACTATGCTTGATGTAAACGTTTAACCTTTGCAGAGGCTCATTTTAGTTTTTTCTTAACTATTTTCCTCATTTTATCATAGTCTCTCTTTTGAAAGTTAAAAGATAGTACCCACAGTTGCCGGTAATGTATAAATCCACCTCATTGCTGGCCTTCCTCTTTTGCATTGACCTTCTACCTTGCCAAGCATGATGTCTTTCTCTAATGATCTCTCTATTAGCATGATGTGTCCAAAGTATGAAAGTCGAAGTCTTGTCATCTGAGTTTCTAAAGAAAGCTTAGTTTTGATCTCCTCTAGTACTGACTGGTTTATTCTTCAGGCAGTCCATGGTATGCACAATATTTGTCACCAGCACTATAATTCAAAGACATCAATTTTCTTCCTGTCTATCTTTTTCACTGTCCAGCTTTCGCATCCATATGACATTATTGAAAATACCACTGCTTGAACAAGTCGAATCTTTGTATGGAGAGAGACATCTCCAGGGCCGGATTTACCTTGAGTGAGGCCCTACGCCAACAAAAATTGTGGGCCCCCAGAAAAAATAAAAACGAGATCAACTTACCAAAACAGAAATGGCAATAGATGTATAGAATTGCCTGACATAAAGAGGCAATAGGGACAAAATCAGCATCGGAATTCAAGAAATACATTAAAAAAGACATATTCCAGTTAATAAATTCAAAATAAAAAGTATTTTTCTACCTTCTGTTTGGGCATTTCATTTTTCAGTTGCAATTGCTCCAGTCACTTTCTTCTGGTTTCTTTGTGTCTTCTGCTAGCTATCCATTTGTCCTTTCTTCTCTTTTAGATGTTTTCCATTCTCTCTCTATTTCTGCTTTAACATACTGATTGTTTCCCTTTTGCTCTTTCCCCCAATTTTTTCCTTATTCCTTTATCATCCATTTAAATTTCACCCTTCCATTTTCAAGCCCCTCTTACTCTCCCAATACCCAGCCCATCATAGACTTTTCTTCCACACAAAATATTTTTCCCCTCTCCATTCTCATTCCCCATCCATTCTAGTCCTCCCCCAAAATCAGTTCCCTTATAGTTCTAGACCCACCCAGCATCCACTCCCTTCTAGTCCCATTCTCCCATGCCCCACATCAGCCCATTTCCAGTCCTATTCTAGCTCTTCATCAGCCCATTTCCAGTGCTAGCCTTCACATCACAGGCCATTTCCAGTCCTAGCCCCCCCCCATCACAGCCTATTTCCAGTCCTAGCCCCCACCATCACATCCCATTTGCAGTCCGAGTCCCCCTGCACCATCACAGCCCATTTGCAGTCCTAGTTCCCCCCCCCCCACCATCGCAGCCCATTTGCAGTCCAAGTTACGCCCCCCCATAGCCCTTTTCCGGTCCAGGTCCCCCCCCATCACAACCCATTTGCAGTCCAAGTCACCCCCCCCCATAGCCCTTTTCCGGTCCAGGTCCCCCTCCCCATCACAACCCATTTCCAGTCCAAGTCCCCCCCCCATAGCCCTTTTACAGTTCAGGTCCCCCCCCCATCTCTGTTCATTTGTTTCCAGTCCAAGTCCCCCCCCATAGCCCTTTTCCGGTCCAGGTCCCCCCCCCATCACAACCCATTTCCAGTCCAAGTCCCCCCCCATAGCCCTTTTACAGTTCAGGTTCCCCCCCCCCATATCACAGCCCATTTCTTTCCAGTCCAAGTCCCCCCCCAGCCCTTTTCCGGTCCAGGTCCCCCCCCAATCACAGCCCATGCAGTCCTTGGCCCCCCCGACCAGCATCGCGGCTGTCTGAGAGGATTCAGAGGGAGCCGGTTAAGCTTGCGCGAGGCCCCGGCTCCCTCTGTACAGCCGCCAGCGTGAAGAGCCTTTTCCTTCACGCTAGCGGCTGTATCTGTGAAGCCGCAAATGCTGGGAAAGGTTGAAGGGCATTGCCTTTAACCTTTCCCAGCAATCGCGGCTTTACAGATACAGCCGCCAGTGTGAAGGAAAAGGCTCTTCACGCTGGGGGCTTTACAGAGGGAGCCGGGGCCTCGCGCGAGCTTACCCTGCTCCCTCTGAAGCCCTGCGGTGTGTGGGCCGGCCATGGGTGGGCCCTTGCCAGCTGTGGGCCCTACGCCATGGCGTACATGGCGTATAGGTAAATCCGGCCCTGGACATCTCTGCTCTTGAGAATCTTGTCTAGGTCCTTCACAGCCATTCTGCCAAGAGCAATGTGTCGTCTGATTTCTTGACTGCTTGTTGTTTCTTTATTGATAGTTGATCCAAGTAGGTTAAAGTTATCCACTATTTCAATTTCTTCTCCATCAACGATAAACTTATTGATTTTGCCAGCTGTCAGGATCTTTGGCTTCTTTACATTAAGGTAAAGACCATTTTAAGACTATGAGGTATGTTTACTAAATGGTGATAACGTAGCAGCGGCGCAATCATCGCGCGATACATAATGTTATCATGCAATACGTGACATTATCGTGCGATAAATGAACGTCATCGCGCGATAATGTGCTGTATCGCCCGACAACGTCCCTGGTGGCGCTATGGCACAGAAAAAGTGGAGTAAGGCTCCCCAGAGGGCAGGGAGAAGGGGTCAATGGGTGGGGGGTGGGTGGGAAGAGTCTCCAGGCACAATAGCAAAATGAAGTTCCGAAAAATAGTGCGAGTCGAAACCTGGTGTTAGAGGCAAAAGTGAAGGAGAGAGAAACCATTTCAGTCAGCAATGTACAACAAAGGCAGGGAGACCAAAACAGTGATAGTAGTGATACATGTGCTGCACCACCAGATAGTGCCCAAGTACAAAAGGGCACTATGGTGTGGCTGCACATGGGGTACAGGGGACTGCAGGCGTGACATGCAGTGGGGCAGCTGGGGCATAGGGCAGGCTAGGCATATTCTTAGCTGACACATAGAAAAACAGAAACACAATATCAGCAACTGATCAAGGTCAAACATGCCCATGAGTGTCTGCGTCCCACAGTGTCCCAGGGGACAGTACCTAGCAAATACCCCAAAGGGCACAGAACATTGGCAGGTGGTGCCGGGGGGGAATCATGGATGTCCATGCAGGCACCCCTACCCCAGATTACACACCATAGGCAGCCGCCTACCGGCACACTGGATGGCCTGGGAAAGCGCACCACCAGCACCACCGGCATAAGGGCATGTCAGCATGGTGGCAGAGGGGTGCCTGTGGTGGTGGGGGCAGTGGCATCTGCCCACAGCAGACCAAGGCCAAGCCCTGTCTAGGTGGGTGCCCTGTCTGATGAACAGTAATGGTATACCCAGGGAATAACCTGCCTCTGTGGCAACAGTTTGGTGCAGTGCACCCAGCCAGTGCATTCAGGGGCAGAAGGTCACAGGTTCAAGTCCTAGCTGAGGCTCCTGCAGACCATGTCCCTATATATTGCCTAGTCCTAAACCATGGTAATAAGGAAGGAACCTTTTTGCAGATAAAATAAACACACCATAAACGCCTATATTCTACCCTACAGAGCACATTCACCATAGACATGTGCAGTCCCTAGAGCAGAGTTTCCCAACTGCAGTCCTGGAGGGCCAAACACCATTCAGGTTTCATGCTGTCCCTAAGAAATATGCTTGAGATGCATTTGTATGTACCACCCCCATTGTATGCAAATGTATCCCCTGCATATACATTAGGGACAGCATGAAAACCTGAATTGTGTTGGGCCCATCAAGACCGGAGTTGGGAACCTCTGCCCCAGAGTATCGGCCAGCTCCACTATCCAAAGCCTCATGGAGGGCCAGGCTGTTGGGCCCTGCGCGGAGCAGCTTCTACCAATACTAGAACCTGCATACCTTAGCAATGCCATCATAAACCTTGAAACACGTTCCACATATATCAAGCGGTTGCTATGATTAATGTCAGATAACAAGTCCAAAATGAAACACAATATGTTAACAGAGATCCATCAGAGCAACCTGTCTGATATCTGTGGAGTGTGTCTCGGTTTATGTTTCTGACAGTGTTTACCACCCCGGAGAGTGACCCCAACAGTCCTGAGTACCATAGCAATGCCTGCGCTGTGCCCAGGATTGGTGTGGCGGCCAGGGCTGCCAACCACCTTCTATATTTGCACAATGCTGAAGTAGGTGTGGGAGTGTGTGTATGTCTATCCAGTGTTTTGTGGCTGGCCCACAATGCTTGCACTGTTTCCAGTGTTAGCCTGCCAATGTGCATAATTAGGAGCAAGGTACTGTGGGTATGGGCCGGACAGGGCAGCCTGGGCAGGATGCATCTGCACAGGGCATAGGGCAATGGCTGGGACATTGTAGTGGCTGACCACCACCTGCAGGGACAGGGTGACCACAGCATGTCATGCTGGGGGGGGGGGGGGTGGTCACTCTCCCCCTGACTGAGCAGTGACCATGGCATGGCTAGGTCCCCTCATAGTGCCATACAGTGTTCCTCTCAAGTGATATCTGGGAGTTTCTCTGGTTGGGGCCCAATCGCTGACATACCACCTCTGGGTGCACACAGTTTTACCAGGAATATGTACTAGCTAGCAGACTGTCTGCAGCTAGCATGTGTATGGCTGGAGCACCTTGCAGAGTGAGGACTGACAGTGCTCTCTGCTGGTGAATGTCAGATGGTGGTGGCCCCGAGAGGGTGGGTTGGTAGACGTTGCCCCTTAATCTGCATGTGGGTGCAGACACCCCTCCTGCCCTATAGGGTGCAGTAGGTGATGGCAATGAGGTAAAGGTGTTTCTGCTGGCAGCACTGATTGTAGAGATGTGTCAGACTGTTACATGCAGCAAAAGAGATTGCCTCAGACAGCCATATCAGATGAGACCCCTGAGGGATTGAACTCATGACCTCTGGCTTGTTGGTCATCACATTAACCAGTGGGCTGCAGCTCTATACACCTTCTCACAGCGCTGCCACAAAGTTAAGGTTACCGCGCATAAACAGCCAAGGCACCCCCTATTGGGCGATACACAGTGCATGCTTCGTGGATGCCGGCACGCCCACCCCCCTATATGGCATTGCTCACATTATCGCTGGGAGTTTCGCCGGTAACATCAGGACGGCATAGTACACAGACCCCATAGCAAATATCAGTGTGTCCACCAAAAATAAACCATCACCTCAGCTGGAAAACCTAAGGTACCCTGTAAAGTGCCTTAGCTGTGGGTATACCCGATCCCAGTAAGCACAGCTGACATTTACTGGGTTGACCTTCAGTTGCTGTGTAGTCAGCCCATGCTATGAGAAAAGGCATAGCATACTGGTTAATACGATGCCCTCAGAGTCACTGCTTATGGGTTTGAATCCCCACTGCACCAATAGCAAGATGAATGTTAGTAACAGTCAAACACATCTCTGCAATCAGTGACACAAACCTAATACACTATAACCTTTGTCCTGTGCCTCTAAGGAGAAGCATGGCATTGCATCAGCGAAAGCGCATCATAAGGCGCACCAGATGTGGTCCAGGCCAAACAGCGTAAGTCATGTGATGTTGTAAGCTAAAGCCAGCCACCATGTCCACCAATCTCCGTATCTGATGTGTATACATGTGGCCCCAGAGGTAGTTTTCCATGTGGCATCTGTGACACATGCGCAGCGTAGTAGGGCGCAGCACGATACAGCACATGCGCGGCGTACGTGCATGCATCATCAACACATGGGCATCCCCCAAAATGGCAACGCGATCCCACAAGCCAGCATTTAGCCGCCACGACCTATGACAGCTGGCAGCCTTAATCTGCACCAGGCAGCCGCGCTTCTTCCTAGGTGCCTCAAAACGCCAGGATTTGGAACACGTCAGGAGGGCGTGGGTGCGCATAACAAGGCGCTTCAACCATGCAGCAGACTACCCACGTGAGGTAAGTGTATGGGGACAGGTCACTAAATGGAAGGTGTGCAACACAATATCCAGCAATAAAAACACATAAGACATGCACCACATGTGCAAGACACATGTATGTGGGCAACCCTGTGATCAAGCTATCTGTTTATGTTGCTGTGTGCATGTATGCCAATCCCCAGGAGCTACAGACATGAAAGCAGAGGTGCAGAGGTTAGCGTGGTGTGATGTAAGCTTCCCCTGTTGCAGTGCACACCTCTGCTCAACCCCCAGGAGTTGCAGCCCCCATGACAGAGCTCTATTAGGCATCCCTGTACCATGATGGCTGCTGCTAAGACACATTACCAGCTCTGGCCAATCCCCAGTAGACATTGGACCTGATCACAGAGGTCAAGTAGTCATCATGGTGCACTGGAAGCTGCTGCAGTTGGAGTTCCACAGCCCTGTCCCATCCCCAGGAGGCATCAGATCTGATGACAGAGGTCCAGCAGTCATCCTGGTGGTGTGGTAGTTGCTGCTGTTTATGTGTGGAACATCACCCTTGGCCCCGAAGGCTCCCAGACCTGCGCACAGAGGTGTATCAAACATCCTGGTGTCAGGGTGGTTGCTGTTGTTGCAGGTTCCCAGGTCTGCCTTATCCCCAGGAGGCATCAGACCAACTGACATAGGTCTATTCTCCATCCTGGTGTTATGGTGGTTGCTGTTGTTGCAGGTTCCCAGCTCTGCCTTATCCCCAGGAGGCCCCAGACCAGACTACACAGGCCTATTCTCCATCCTGGTGTTATGGTGGTTGCTGTTGTTGCAGGTTCCCAGCTCTGCCTTATCCCCAGAAAGCATCAGACCAGCTGACACAGGTCTATCCTCCATCCTGGTGTTATGGTGGTTATTGCTGTTGCAGGTTCCCAGCTCTGCCCCAACCCCAGGAGGCATCAGACCAGACTACACAGGTCTATTCTCCATCCTGGTGTTATGGTGGTTGCTGTTGTTGCAGGTTCCCAGCTCTGCCCCAACCCCAGGAGGCATCAGACCAGACTACACAGGTCTATTCTCCATCCTGGTGTTATGGTGGTTGCTGTTGTTGCAGGTTCCCAGCTCTGCCTTATCCCCAGGAGGCATCAGACCAGACTACACAGGTCTATTCTCCATCCTGGTGTTATGGTGGTTGCTGTTGTTGCAGGTTCCCAGCTCTGCCTTATCCCCAGGAGGCATCAGACCAGACTACACAGGTCTATTCTCCATCCTGGTGCTATGGTGGTTGCTGTTGTTGCAGGTTCCCAGCTCTGCCTTATCCCCAGGAGGCATCAGACCAGCTGACACAGGTATATTCTCCATCCTGGTGTTATGGTGGTTGCTGTTGTTGCAAGTTCCCAGCTCTGCCCCAACCCCAGGAGGCCCAAGACTAGACTACACAGGTCCATTCCACATCCTGGTGTTATGGCAGGTGCTACTGTGTATGCGTGGAACATCACCGTATCCCTGGGAGGCCCCCAGACCTGATGACAGGGGAGCAGTACACATCCTGGGGTCATGGTGGTTGCTGCAGTTTCCATCTCACTGCTGTGGCGCACCCCCAGGGGGCACCAGCCCACAAAACCGAGGCCTATCAGTCACCCTGGTGTTATGGCTGCTGCTGCTGTTGCAGGCTCCCAGCTCCACCACATCCCCAGGAGGCTGCACACCAGATTCCAGTGGTCCACCAAGCATCCCGGTGTAATGGTAGCTGATGTTGGTGCAGGTACCCAGCTCCCCCACACCCCCAGGTGTACGAGTCCACACCACAGAGGCTGGAGCAGCATCCAGGTGGCATGGTGATGGCTCCTGTTGATGTGGGACGGGCTGCCCAACACCGAGGTGTGTGCTGGACTGCACTGAGGGTATGGAGTCACACCCCATGTAGATCAGAATTGGAACACCCCACATGCCATGTTGCTGTCATGTCATGCCATGAGATGGCAGGGACATGGCATGGGGTGGGTGTAAGGCAGCGCACAGGGTACATAGGTGTCACACCACACATGCCCAGCCACACGCCCACACATGCAGGCGGATCTGCCAACAGCTAGTATGGGACCCCCTGCTCATAGCAGGAGTGGCCCCCATTGCACACAGACATGTGTGCCATGTGGTTCGCCATGGGCAGGGAGACAGGGCCCTAATGGTTGCAAACATTGCTTATCCCCCCAGGTAGAGGACCTATGGAAGAAGGGCAGAGAGATGAGGCTACACTGCCCTGGATACCTCCGCCACATGCAGTGGGAGGCAATGGCCGGGGGTGACGGTGAGTGTCCCAGCCTATGCATTGCACCACACCATGTCCCAGTGGCACGGCAGCCTGTGATGCCACATACAATGTGTCTGTGCCGTAACAAACGCATGACGCCCTGTTCATACCTGCTTTCTCCACAGAGGCTGCAGATGCTGGGGAGGGTACCTCTGTGCCCACACCATCTGGTGGCAGCCCCCCTGCAATGACTGGAGGTACCGATGTGGAGAACGTACCTGCAGTGGCAGTGGACGCCATGGATATGGGGGAGGAATACATGGAGAGTGGGGAGGGGTGGGAGGAGAGTGCTGGGGAGGTAGAGTGGGAGGGTGAGGAGGTTGAGGGGGAGGGTAGCAGGGAGAGTGAGGGGAATGGCCAGGGCGGGGGGTCATGGAGGGTGCGGAGGGGGGGCCTGTGCCTGAGGGCGGACGCAGGTCACCACTTGGTACTGGGGGTCCCTGCCACCTGCCCCATGTGCATGGCCAAGGTGTCAGGCTGGGTGTGGGACCCCCCACACATTGCCACACACAGGGCCAATGCAGATGCCAGCCACATGGTGTGGATGTGGTGGCAAATGTGTGGGTCTCCTGTGTGTGGCAATGGGCACCGTTATGGGGACCCTGAATGACCATGGCCATGCCATCAGGCAGCTGACAGCTGCTGTTGAGGGTATGGCTGAGGTGATGCGCCGCCAGCATTATCATGGCATGTTCACAGCGCATCCTCAGCCATACCCCCACGGCAGGCCCCCAGGTGTGTGATCAACATAAATATCTGTGGCCATCTCCCAGTGTCTGCAAGGTAGTTAAGAGGATGCACAGATGTCAAAGGTGGCAACCCTAATAGCTAAATGTGTCCCCACTAACGTGTGAGATGGATGTACATGCTGGGCTAATGCCAAATGTGAACCAACTTTAATGTTAACCCGCCTGTGGGAGGGTGTTGTTCCGTGGTATGTTTTAAGGTTTGTATGGTACCTACCAACACATATTTGTATTAAAACATTGTGTAGGCAGCCACATCTTGCAATGGTTATGTGTCCTTTGTACATACATGCTGTAGCGATGAGTGTGACACCTGTGTGCATGTCCCAGTGTGTATTTGTGCCACAGACATTGCTCCTGCCCCACAACAGGCTGTATGGAGCACCATGTGTGATGCCGGATGTTTCCCCTGATGACATCGTGATGTAACCATGTGCTGCACCGTCCAACAGACATGGACACATGCATGTTGTCACGGATAGTCAGTCTGTAGCATGGATGCAGCACATGATAGGATGGTGAGGAGGTGCATATGTGGTACCCATGATGCAGCCTAGATGTGATATATGCGAGGATCCACATGTCTGACAGGGCATCAGTCGGTGCGTCTCACCAAGATTGGGTCTGGTGGGGTGAAGGGGCAGCAGCTCACTACAAGCGCTGTAGGGGGGTAAACACCTGACAGCAGCTAGGTATATCTGTACATCATGTCTGTCCACCAAGCATGTATGGTTAGTATGCCACAGTGACCCTGGTGTGTGTCTGACAGACGGGTCACCCATGTAGATAGCCTGATGTGGATGATATGCGGGGACAGAGGGGAGATATACCCCACAATGTTGGTGAACAAGCAGATATATACAGCAGGTGGCAGGGGAAGGGAGGGTGTAACCCCAGGCATATGTATGACTGTTAACACATGGCACGGTGCATGGAACACAGAGCATGTTTGGACCGCTCTGTCATGACTGCTGCTGGTGCATACACCCCACCAGCCTGTGACATGGTAGCCCCATGTGACCATGGTAACCCCAATTTGGACAGCCCACTCAGGGAACCCCCGACACAGAAATGGACACGTGCACATCGGTGACCAAAGATAATGCGTTATTCAATGTGGTGGACAGTCCAACATACAGTCACACAGACCTATGGCCTGCATGACTGCCCACACTCATGCCCTCGCCCCCTCCCACGGCCCCCCACACCCCTTGCTGCTGCAGCTTCTGGCGCCGCCTCAGGCTGCAGGATACATACCACCACGGCCTCAAGGGCATCCACCACCCAGCCTATTCCAGCTGCGATATCCACAGCAGTCCCTTGCAGCTGCCATGTCTCCAGGCTGTGCTCCCTGACGTCCCTGCGGAGCCCACACACCATCCACATGAGGGCCCGCACCGCCTGGCATTGGGCACGCTGTACCTGCTGCTGGCCACGCATCTCCATCCGTATAGCAATCAGTGCCTGGCGAGTGCCTGTGGGAGGGGAACAGGGTGACCTGTGAGACATCTGTTGCCTAGACCCCAATGTGTATGACCTGCCCATTCCCCACTGAGTAACACCAAACACCACAGACATGGCCAGGGGGGCATATGTATGTGTGGAGGCCCACTGTTATTGTGCATGTGTGGCCCCACTGCTGTGTCTGGGGGTTGGTGTGGTACACCAGCACATGCAACCATCCTGCCAGTTGCCTACCTGCAGCATCCCTGCGTGCCGACGCCTTATGTGCCTGCATCTCCTGAAGGATGATATGCATTGCGCCGGTTGTTGCAGTCGATGGCCCTGGCAGTGGCAGTGTGGGGCTGACCCCCACATCCTCGGGCCCCTCGCCAGCCACTGTGGTGTCTGTGTACCCGCTCCACTAGGGTGACTGTTCATCCTCTTGGGTGGCCACCTCCTCAGGCAGCACATCGGCCTCTTGGGTGGCCACCTCCTCAGGCAGCATATGGGGTGTCTTGGGCATTGCTGATGGCAGCCTCTGCATGTGGCGCCTCCTCAACCTCTGCTGGCTCGGGCTCACCGCCATTGTCTTCCTTGGCCGCCTCGATGGCCTGGATGTTACCTGGGGGGGGGGGTGGAGCAAGGTACACAGTAGAGGGTGCTGGGGAGGTGGAGTGGGAAGGTGAGGAGGTTGAGAGGGAGGGTGGCGGTGAGAGTGAGGGGTTGTCACAGACACAGATGACAGACGGAGAGCACATTGTAACATGGACACATCTTTGTTTATGTACGCCTTGCTTTCCTCTGTCTTTCTTACTTGGTCAGCCCTAGGGACAGGAACTCTGCTGCTTGCCCCTTCTATACCCCCAGTCCCTCCTCCACCACACATGGTATGCACAAAACTAACCCATTTGAGGAGATTGCCCCATTTTGTAATCCACATCTGGGGTGAGGACATCCATGCCTGACTTGGAGCGTGGAGTGAGCATGTGTGGGGTGCACCCAGAACTTGGATGTCCTCACCAGATTTTAGATATGCCCAGGACGTCCTGAGCTGTATCCCAGCCTACATCTACCCAAGGCATGAATGGGTAGTAGGAAATAGCTCATGTTGTCAGACAGATATCCGGAAGGTGTTGAGAAGGAGGTTAGATTCTAGCCCATATATGTTCCACGAACAAACACTAATGGGGAATGCGGACTCAGGATTCTGTTTTTCTAGGTTTGGCCACACCTGCTCCCAGGACATGGGCACGCAACAGCCCGTGGCATGCCCAGCGTGTGCGTGGTAGATAGCGGTATGTGTACTGCATGTCTCGAACATACCTGCTTGTGGGTCAGCCTTGTCCAGCGCCGGGGAGAGGCCATGTATGTAGATCGGGCCTAGGCGCTCAGCAAGCTGCTGCTCCAGGGGCATGAGGCTTGGGATGCAGGGGCTGCCCCCACCAGTGCTGCTAGCATGTCGGCGTTCTGCAGTCATGTGTGCACGGACCCCCTGCCTGATATCGTTGAACCTCTTACGGAGGCTGTCAAGGTCCCTTGGTGGTCCCCCAGCCTGTGCCATGGCCCCCTGCACCTCCTCCCACACCTGGGTCCTTACGCTAACAGTTGTGCTTGAGCTCATGCGCCCATTCAGCTCCTCATAGTGTTCGAGGACACTTGCCAGCAGGTTGTGGTTTTCCTGCTGGCTGAATCATATGGCCCTCTTCCTCTCCCTATCCGGCACAGGCGTCCACCTACGCTTGCCTGTGTTATGCCCCTCAGGCTGCTCCTGGGTGGGGTCAGACATACCCGATGGGCCTGCAACCTCGGACTCAGGATGACCCATCCCTCCCGTCCCTGGGGACTGCGGCCCTGGCGTTTCCCCAGACAACCCACCTATCATGTGCAGCCGCAGCATGTCCCTGCTCTCCCTGTCCTCCCTCTGCATCCTGGACTTGTCTGACCTCCTGTGGCCCTTGTCCCCTCCCCTGTCACCTTCACCAGCCCTCACCACCTTAGCCACTCACCAGCCCTGCCTCCTGTCACCCCCACCACGCACCAACCCAGCCACTCACCACCACCGCCAACCACCCTTGCCACTCACCTCTCCCACCACTCACCAACCCAGCCACCCACCTCCTCAACACTCACCAAGCCTGCCGCTCACTTCTCCCACCACTCAACAACCAAGCCACCTACCTCTCCCACTGCTCACCAAACCTGCCACTCTTCATGCCTAACCTGCCTCTGACCCTCTATTCACTTCACCACCAATAACGTACGCCTTCCACCTCGCTCGCCAGCACTAACCCCTCATCGTGTACCAGGTGTGCACATTCATTTATGGTATGTTTGAATGTCTGCACGTGTGTGCGCGCAGTGCACATGCGCAGAGGCGATGCGTAGAGTGCATATGCGGAACCATGCACTGCACGTGCACAAGATGCGTACATGTCTGCGCATGTGCGGTGCATGGTTCCATTGACCCCTGTCGCCTGTGGGATGGCCGTGGAACCAGGCGACGCACATGCGCATGCAGGCGACGTATTTGCATGGGGGGCATATGCATGTGCGTCGGCAGCTCACACCATAACATTCGTTATGGCTTGCGTGTATCCAGGCGCAGCACATGCGCAGACACATACACGTCTTGCGCATGTGCGGTGCACAGTTCTGCTGACCCCTGTCGCCTGTGGGACGGGCGCGTATCCAGGCACAGCACATGCACAGGGCCTTCTCCCTCTATGCCCCATCCCTATGGAATACCCTTCCACATATCCTGCGAAACTGCTCCAGCCACTCTGAGTTCCGGAAAAAGTTAAAAACTCACTTATTCCTGGAGCACTTCTCCCAACCACCTTAATTCATAGCCCCCTGCTTCCCCCTCCTCTTACCCACGCTATCCCAATGTTGATCATAAAACCATGTAGCATCTCTTAGCCTGTATATACCATGTACATAGTTATTCTGTGTAAATAGTTCCACGTTTTGTTTTTGTTTCTATTTTCTGACACACATATTTATCCCTGTTCATTGTTCTATGTAAACAGTTGAAACATACTGCTATAAAAATGTTCTATGTAAACCGTCCTGATTTGTAGGACGGTATATAAAAAATGTTAAATAAATAAATGCACAGACACGTACATGTCTTGCACATGTGTGGCGCACGGTTCTGTGTATGCACTCTACGCATCACCTCTGTGCATGCGCAATGCACTCACACACGTGCAGATGTCCAAACATACCATATATGAACGTGCACACCTGGTACACACTTAGGGGTTAGTGCAGGCGGGCGAGGTTGAAGGCGAGCATTGTTGGTGGTGAAGCAATCAGAGGGTCAGAGGCAGGTTAGGCATGGAGAGTGGCAGGGTTGGTGAGCGGTGGGGGAGGTAGGTGGCTTGGTTGGTAAGTGCTGGGAGAGGTGAGTGGCGGGCTTGGTGAGTGCTGGGGGAGGTGCGTGGCTGGGTTGGTGAGTGGTGGGGAGGTAGGTGACATGGTTGGTGGGTGGTGGGTGAGGTAGGTTGCAGGGTTGGTGTGTTGTGGGAGAGGTGGGTGGGTGGCACGGTTGGTGTGTGGTGGGTGTGGTGTGTGGCAAGGTTGGTCGGTGGTGGGTATAGTGTGTGGCTGCGTTGGTGAGTGGTGGAGGAGATGTGTGGCAGGGTTGGTGTGTGGTGGGGGAGGTGACTGGCAGGGTTAGAGTGAGTTGGTGAGGTGAGGGGGGTTGGGTTACTAGTGTCTGCTATGGCGGCTTTTGTGGTTGCTTCATGTACACTGGGGGATGAGCAGGGTTTGTGGTTGCCTGACGAGGGAGATGGTGTCCATGGGGCTGGGTCACAGGGCGGGGGTACAGCCCCGCTACAACACTGACCTGCAGCTGTGGGGGCAGGCCAGGCAGGGGCTGTGCCTGCACAGTGCAGGTGGCGTGCCGAGTTGCAGGCTCGCCAGCCTCACCTCTATAGGCCCAGGGCCCGGCCACAGGACATGTGTGAGGACTATGTCATCTCCCTCTACCGCCTGAGCACAGGGGCTATTAGGGAGCTCTATGAGGATCTGAAACCTGACCTTGAGCCCCTGACTGGTCGGTCACATGCCATACTGGGTTTGATCAAGCTCCTTGGTGCCCTACATTTCTTTGCCTCTGGCTGTTTCCAGTCATCTGAGGCCGCAGTGGGTGGCATGAGCCGCCCCACCTTCTCACGCTGTCTCCACCAAGTACTGCGTGCCATGGTCAGACGGCTTGGGAATTACATTGCATTTCCCAACACTAGGCAACAGTGGGGGACCCTGACCCAGGCTTTTGAGGCATTTGCCGGGTTACCACACGTAATGGGAGCTATTGATTGCACACATGTTGCCCTGGTCCCGCCCAGAGACAGGGAGGCTCGCAACCGCAAACACTACCACTCCCTGAATGTTCAGGTTGTAGGTCATGCAGGTATGCATATTCTGAATGTGGTCCTGCAGTTTTCAGGGTCCACCCATGACTCCTATATCCTGCATCACTCGGCACTGTACAGACAATTTGAGGCCGGTCAATTTGAGAACTGTATACTGCTGGGTGGGTATCTGTCATCTCTGACATGCACATTGTATACCCCTGCTAGCCGTCTGCACACATGTGTGTCTGTGACATATGTCCTGAGTTGTGTGTGTGTGTCATCTGTGTGTGTGGGAGCTGATGCGGGGGGTGGGGGGGATGACTCCAGGTCTTTTGTGCTGCGGTGCTGTGTATTGGTGGCAAACTGACATTTGACGTTACACGCCATTTGAAATTGTGTGCTTAGGTTGGCACGGTGCGACACACATGTATGCTTCCTGTTTATCAACAGTGTGGTGTTGCCTATGCCATCCTGCCTGCCATGGGTGGGGTACCTGTTTCTGTCACACCATCTATAAGTGGACAATAGCATGACCGTCACATACATGCACATGTGTGCATCTCTGCCTTTGTCCAGGGTGCATTGCATATGTGTCTCTGATGTGTTCAGGGCTGGCGCTACTACCTTTCGGCCTCTGGTGTCTGCCCATGTGTCTGCTGTGGTTCTGGATAATGTTGTTTGCACTCCTTCTACCTCCCCCGTGCTCTGTATCTCACACCTCCAGACACTGGCATTTAGTTGTTGTGTCCCATCATGTATTCCCCTATGTTTCTGTCTGACCTGTAGGTGCTGTGGGTTTGCACATACATTCATGTGTGCATGTGTGTGGACATCAGCTCCTGGTTTAATGTTCAACATTTTTTTCTGCAGGTGATGCAGGATATGGGTATCGGCCCTGGTTGCTAACCCCTGTGCGTCTACCACGGACACGTGCAGAGATGAGGTACAATGAGGCCCATGCCTCCAGTCACTCCGGCAATGAGTACACCTTTGGTGTTTTGAAAAGTCACTTCAGGTGTCTAGAGAGGACCGGCGGGACCTTACAATACCAACCCATGGTAGTGGCAGAGATCATTATTGCCTGTTGCATACTGCACAACATTGCTCTCAGGCACAATATCAATGTCGAAATTAATGAGGATCTGGAAGACGATCCAACGTGCCCTCCTGTACATGCCCATGGTGACACATGTGAGGGCGCAGCACTCAGGCGGCAGCTGATTGAGGAGCTATTTTCATGTGAGTACTGGATGTTTTGGGAATAACATTTGGATAGATATATGTACTACTACTACTACTGAGCATTGGTATCTCATTACCAGTCATACGCAGCACTGCACTGACATTGCTGACACAATGCCTGGCCATCTGAGCTTACAATGTAGTCCAACCGCTAACACAAGGTGTGGGCAGGGGACAACAGTGGGTGGAGGTGATTAATTTAGTCAGGATTATTAGACTTAGGCAGTGTGGTAGGCTGTCACACAGGGTTTTTAAATGGTTGGTGAGGGTGGCTGCCCTGCAGCCACAGGTAGTTAGTTCCAAGCATTGGATGCTGCAAGGTGACAGGTGTGTGGTCCCGAGTTAACAGTGGGGGAGCAGCCCATAGATAGGACCAGTTGGCTTGACGTGTGGGGATGACATTTGGGGGATATGAGGGGATTGATTGGATTGTATGCTCTGATGAACAGGGACTGTGTGTTACATGTTTCGGTATGGCGATGCATACAGGTGTTAGCACTGTTTACATGCTCAGTAGTAGTAGTATTGTTATGCGAGTCATGGTACAGGGCAACCACAGTGTGACTGCATGTATAGATCAGCAGGTGTGTCTTGACCTCGCCTGGAGCCTGTGAGGTGTCGTGACAGGTGGGATGATATTGTCATACTGAGGCTATCGGTAGATTAGCCATGCAGCGCAGTGTTGCATACAATGCGGCGGACAGAGATGATTTCGAGGCAGACCAGTAAGGTGTAGGTTACAGTGACCAGGATGGCAGGTGATGAAGGGGGGCATTAGCGTTTCATTTGTGTGTTCTGGGGTGATGGCAGGAATCTTGCTGATGTTATCTAGGGGGACACCGCAGGCCTTAGCTACATGATGGGTGTGTGTGGGGAAGGGGAGCAAGGGGGTCATAGAGACCTGCTACTTTGACAACCACATCGACAGAAGGTGTATCCAACCTATACACAGACACTGTAAAGGTTGGAGAGGGTTTAGGGGTGATGCCCAGATGTCCGGTCTTGGCCATGCTCAATTCATGCAGCGGGGGAACCTGCAGCCAGCAATGTCAGGGGGCAAGCTGAGGTCAGGGTGTGGATTGCAAACATAGTTCATGCGTGGAGAGATATCTTTGGGACACATCAGTGTACAGCTACTACTGATAGCCAGGGGATGTGCCTGCTGCACCAGGGAACTGGGTAGGGGGTCATGGGACTGTAGCAGCCCCTGCATATATCCCTTTCATACAGCACCTGGGAGCGGGTTAGCAGGGGAGGTGGACCCACAGGAACACACTCTGAAGGTGCTTTGGGGGACATATGGGGGACGCAGGATTGTAATGGGACCTTTGGGCTGAGCACGTAGAGGGTAGCGCAGTGATGGTCGTGGTCAACGGTCTCAAGGGCAGCAGAGAGGTTACAAAGGGGACAGACAGGCTACAGGCCCTTGGACCTGGCCAGGAACACGTCAGTGGCGGGTTTGGGTGGGGACAATTAGGTACAGTGTCATGACGAATTGCCAGACTGTGACGGATCTAGGGGGTTATGAAAGATGAGGACGTGAAGCTGGTGTGTTTGTTGCACAGCTCGAAGATGACATATGTATGTTTCCCTTGTGTTTCTCAATCCACAGGACATGCTTCGTGACGTTCCTGGTGCTGTAGTGCAGTGGCAGCTGTGTGTACCTCATTCAACGTGCAGGACACTGGGGTAGGTGGACATACAGGTAATTTGTCTGTGTGGACAGTCAGGAGCAGCACATGTCAGAGGTTATCTGTCTAATGCACATATGTTGTGGGTGACCTATTTAATGTGCTCCCCCGCACCCCATATGTTGATGTTGGCCACACATATCCACATGTGTTCGTGCCCAGTTTGTCTTCTCCAGCACTGTCTCTGGGACACATCCAACAGGGCTGCGTGTCTCTACAGGTCCTAGGTGTTCTGGTGGTGGGCCGCACATACCCCCTTCCCTGACATTGTAGCATCGGCCAACAGCAGTGTATCATGGCATTTGCAAGACCTTTATCACCACTATTCTCCAATTGTGCACATACAGGCCGTATGTTACTGGTGGCATGCTCGCCTTCTCATACTGTGGTGTGTGTGTTTGTGGGTGGCTCTGTTTTGATACAGTGTGCACACCGTGATATATAAAAGTCATTGTCTCCCAAGCTAGGGGGCAAATCATGCAATTCCCACATTTCCTATGGCTTACTTGTGCTGTAGCATCAGAAACTGACGCTACAGGACATAACACAGCAGGACTCAATATCTCCTTAAGATTTTGATGGCATTGCCATACACATCGAACCCGCTTGTTAATCAACCCAGGAATTGTGCTTAGCACATTCATGTGCTTATTTACGATGCGCTAAATTCGGGAACTAAACATCGAGTATTTTGTAATCAAATTCACAAATTCAGTATCTTCTTCATCTCTTGATGCAATCGGCCTTAACAATAACTCTCGATTATTAAACAACGCCCTTTGGTATGCACGTTTGACTATGTGCCGCGGGTACCCCCTATCCGCAAAATTAGCTGAAAGCAGGCTAGAAGCCTTTTGAAAATCAACCAGCTCGGAGCAATTCCTCCGATAGCTAAGGAACTGGGAAAAGGGGAGACCATTCCAAAGCCTGACTGGGTGGGCACTATCATAATGAAGGAACGTATTCCTATCAGTAGGTTTCCTATAAACAGAGGTATTCCAAGGACTAGAAAAAGGGACTGTTACTTCTGGAGAGAGATCTGCAACTGTGAGTATATACTTCTGGTAATTTTCTAAAAGGAATTATTTGTAATAAAGCTAATTAATCTGTGAATCCACTATTTTTGTTAAATCAGTCAGGGCCTAGTAGCAACAGTTTAAGTTTAAATTTAAAACACAGAGGAGAACTTTCTGGTTACATTTCATACCCAGCAGAGAGCTTGTAGTTTAAATTTAATAGTCACTCAGGGCCTAGTAACAGCAAAGTACTTTTAGTTTAAATTTAAAACACAGAAGAGAGCTTTCTGGTTAAATGCAGAAACCAGCAGAGAGCTTGTAGTTTAAATTTCATAAGAAGTTAGAGCCTAGCAGCAGCTAAGAGCTATAATTTAAATCAAATCAGAATATAGCTTACCTCAGCAGCACAAGACAGGGTACTGTGTAGCAGCCTTCTTTTAATAAGTGTTATTTCCTTCCCTCCCTCCCCACACCCACCCACCCCTGGGATAATCGTAGCTTTATAGGTACTTACACATCTTAAAAGACAGGAGGTGCTCTCAAGGTGAAGCTCATTACCCAAATCAGTCATACACTAAGGACCTGAGATTAGTTAAGCTTCAGGTGAACAAGGTATATTACACGTATTAGGTACAGTTTTATTAGTATAAATATCCATAGCAACCCTTAGTAAGTAAAGAACTTAGATCTAAACACAAACTTAAAACTAAGATGCAGACAGCAGTCCAGCAGCGGGATGGGGGCTTTCCAGTCTTTTGCATTGAGTGTCACATGTATGATTTTTCTCCCAGTTGCTGAGAGGTCTTACGTGTGCACTAGGTGCAAGGAGCTCTTTGCTCTCAGGGAACGAGTCCGTTCTCTAGAGGCTAAAGTAGCAGACTTGGAAAGCATAAGACAGACAGAGAGGTACATAGACGAGACCTACAGGGATATAGTCCTGAAGTCCCACCTCCAGTCTGGCAGCATCCCTGTTGCCATGGAGGAGAGAGATCACGTGACAGGAGAGCATCACCCTGGTGTGGCAGGAAGTGATCCTGTAACTAGGACCTGTCCTCCAGGTGATGTAAAACCCTCTCACACCGAGGAAGTTTCTCCAGGGCCATGTGCCCATGAGGGAAGGGTTAGGACAGCCGTTATGGTTGGTGATTCGATCATTAGGCATGTAGATAGCTGGGTGGCTGGTGGACATGAGGATCGCCTGGTAACATGCCTGCCTGGTGCGAAGGTAGCGGACCTCACGCGCCACCTAGATAAGGTCTTAGATAGTGCTGGGGAGGAGTCTGCTGTCTTGGTACATGTCGGTACCAATGACATAGGAAAATGTGGTAGGGAGGTTCTGGAGGCTAAATTTAGGCTTTTAGGTAGAAAGTTGAAATCCAGAACTTCCAGGGTAGCATTCTCCGAAATGCTTCCTGTTCCACGCGCAGGACCCAAAAGGCAGGCAGAGCTCCGGAGTCTCAATGCGTGGATGAGACAATGGTGCAGAGATGAGGGTTTTGGATTTGTTAGGAACTGGGGAACATTCTGGGGAAAGGAGGGGCTTTTCCGAAGGGATGGGCTTCACCTTAACCAGGATGGAACCAGGCTGCTGGCATTAACCTTTAAAAAGGAGATAGAGCAGCTTTTAAACTAGATATTAGGGGAAAGCCGACAGTCGCCCAAGAGCGGATAGTTCGGAAGAATGTATCTTTGAAGGATACTACCAAAAGCAGAGAGGTTCCACAAAAGAGTAAACTAGCCCAAATGCCCTCAAGTATGGAGCAGACAGAGCTTAAAGATCCCAAATTACCCATGTCTAACAATAGCCAAATTAATATGAATAAAATACATTCTCTAAAATGCTTGTATGCAAATGCTAGAAGTCTAAAAAATAAGATGGGAGAGTTAGAATATATAGCACTAAATGAAAGGTTAGATATGATTGGAATATCAGAGACATGGTGGAAGGAGGACAACCAGTGGGACACTGTGATACCTGGGTACAAACTATATCGTAATGATAGAGCTGATCAAATTGGTGGAGGGGTTGCTCTTTATGTTAGGGCATTGAGTCAGAAAGGATTAAAGTTTTGCAGAAATCAAAATCTGCTGTAGAATCTATATGGATTGAAATTCCATGTAAAAGGGGGAAGGCAATGGCAGTGGGGGTGTACTATCGAGCGCCTGGCCAGAATGACCAAATGGGTGATGAAATGCTCAAAGAAATCAAGGAAGCTAACAAAAGCTACAGCGCAGTAATAATAATGGGTGATTTCAACTAAACCGGTATCGACTGGGTCAGTGTCACGTCAGGACATGCTAGGGAGATAAAGTTCCTAGATGAAATAAATGACTGCTTCTTGGAGCAGCTGGTTCATGAACCGACCAGACGGGAAGCCATATTAGACCTAATCCTTAGTGGAACACCAGATCTAGTGCAAGAGATAAGGTTGTTGGGGCCACTTGGCAATAGTGATCATAGCATGATTGCCTTTGATTTAATTAGTGGAGGAGGGATGGTAAGGAAATCCACAGTACTACCTTTTAACTTCGAAAGGGAGACTATGATAAAATGAGGAAAACAGTTAAGAAAAAACTAAAAGGAGCAGTTGCAAAGGTTAAAGACGTACATCAGGCTTGGCTGTTGTTGAAAAATACTATCTTGGAAGCCCAGACCAGCTGTATTCCACGCTTTAAGAAAAGTGGAAGGAAGTCCAAAAAACTGCCAGCATTGTTTAAAGGTGAGGTCAGAAAGGCTGTTGTTGCCAAAAAAGCATCTTTCAGGAAATGGAAAAAAGAGCCAAACGACGAAACCTGGAAACAGCACAAGCACTGGCAAGTCAAATGCAAGGCATTGATAAGGCAGGCAAAGGGAGAATTTGAGAAGAAGCTTGCTGCGGAAGCAAAAACGCGAAGTAAAGACCTTTTCAAGTACATTCATAGCAAAAAACCTGTGAGAGAGTCAGTTGGTCCATTAGATGATAAAGGGATTAAAGGAGCACTAAGAGGCGACAAGGTGATAGCGGAGAGACTGAATGAATTCTTTGCTTCAGTCTTTATTGAGGAAGATGTAGGGATGTTACCCATGACTGAAGTGGTATTTAAAGGTGCGGAAGAATTGAAGGAAATATCGATACATCGGGAAGATGTATTACAACTATTAGATAAGCTGAAGAGTAGCAAATTACCTGGGCCGGATGTTTATGTTATGTTATGTTTATTATATTTGATAAAAACCGCCTTTCACAAGAACCAAAGTGGTGTACAATTAAAAATTCAATAAAAGCAGGCCGAGGCCAGTGAAAAGGAAAAGAAATATACAATATTTGACAGGACAGCAGAAGAATCAGGAGAACAAGACAAGACGTAGACAGGAGGTAAGCCTAGGAAAGAACAGGAGGCAGGGAAGAGAATTAATTACACAAAAGGAGAGGGAAGGTTGAAAGCTAGGGAAAACAAATGGGTTTCTAGCTGTTGTTTAAAAGTAGTAAACTGAGGGTCCAGATGGAGGGAGGGGGGAAGGGCATTCCAAAGTGCGGGAGCAGCAAAGAAAAAGGCAGAGGAGCGGGTAGACTGTAGGTGAGCGTGAGAAGGGGAAGGGAGGGTGAGGTGGTTGAGTTGAAAAGAGCAGGGAGTGTGTTTAGGAGAGTGAAAGAAGAGGAGATCTGTTAGGTATTGGGGAATGCTAGTGTGGAAGGCTTTATGAGTCAGGATCAATAGTTTGAAAGTGGCCCTGAAAGGGATAGGCAACCAGTGGAGGTGAAAAAGCAGGGGAGTAATGTGATCCCGAGGGGAGGAACATGTGACCAGGCGTGCAGCAGTATTCTGAATCCGTTGTAGGCGGGTAAGCTAATATTTTGGGAGACCGAGAAATAAAGAGTTGGCAAAGTCTACTCGAGACATAATTAAGGACAGAACCAAGGTAACAAGGGCTGAAGGGGAAAGAAAAGGACGAATAGAACGAATCTGGCGGAGGAAAAAGAAGGATGTTTTGGTGACGTGAGAAATGTGGGAGTGAAAAGATAAATCGGAGTCAAAGTGCACACCAAGGTACCGGAAAGTAGAGACCAGGGGTACAGGGGAGCCGGAGAAAGAAGGGGCCAGTGAGGGGGGAGAGCCACCGTGAGTAAACCAGAGAGCAACCCTTTTGGCAAGATTCAGGTGAAGGCAGTTGAGTGTCAGCTAGTCTGCTACAGCTGCAAGGCAGGAGTCTAGTACAGAAAGATCGGGGCAGGAAGGAGAAGTATGATGGAGCAAAAGAATATCATCCGCATAAAAAAAAGTAGACACACCAAACTGCTGAATCAGGGACGCAAGGGGAGCCAAGAAAAGGTTAAAGAGGAGAGGGGCAAGAACAGAAACCTGAGGGACCCCACAGGGAAGAACGTGAGGGTCAGAAGGGGGAGAGGAAGGAGAAGATGAAAGAACCGCACAAGATCGAGAAGAGAGAAAAGAGTAGAACCAGTGAAGCACAGTGCTACAAAGACCTGCATCCCGCAGGCGGTGAAGAAGAAGAGAGTGATCTACCAAGTCAAAAGCAGCTGAGAGATCTAAAGCAACCGCCACCGAAACGCTGAAAGGGTGTTGAAAGAACTGAAATACGAGATTGCAGACCTGCTATTAGTAATCTGTGAACTATCATTAAAATCATCTCTAATACCTGAAGATTGGAGGATCACCAATGTAACACCAATTTTTAAAAAGGGTTCCAGGGGTGATCCGGGAAACTACAGACCGGTGAGCCTGACATCAGTACTGGGAAAAATGGTAGAAACCATCATAAAGAATAAAATTACTCAGCATGTAGATAGTCATGACCTAATGGGAGACAGCCAACATGGCTTTAGACAAGGAAGATCTTGTCTTACTAATCTGTTATGTTTTTTTGAAGGAGTGAATAATCAGGTGGACAAAGGTGAGTCGGTTGATATTGTGTATCTGGACTTTCAGAAAGCCTTTGACAAGGTCCCTCATGAGAGACTTTTGGCAAAACTAAAGAGTCATGGGATAGGAGGCAGTGTACTATTGTGGATCAGGAACTGGTTAAAAGATAGAAAGCAGAGGGTAGGGCTAAATGGCCAATTTTCCCAATGGAGAAAGGTGAATAGTGGTGTACCCCAGGGATCTGTGCTGGGTCCGCTGCTTTTTGACATATTCATAAATGACCTGGAAAGTGGAATAACGAGTGAGGTGATCAAATTTGCAGATGACACAAAACTATTTAAAGTTGTTAAAACCCAAGAGGATTGTGGAAAATTGCAAGAGGATCTTGATAAATTGGAAGACTGGGCATCAAAATGGCAGATGAAATTTAATGTGGACAAGTGCAAGGTTATGCACCTAGGGAAGAACAACCCAAACTATGGTTACACGATGCAAGGTTCCACATTAGGAACCACCACCCAGGAAAAGATTTAGGCGTCATTGTGGATAGCATGTTAAAACCCTCGGCCCAGTGTGCAGCAGCGGCCAAGAGAGCAAATAGAATGCTAGGTATGATAAGGAAAGGAATGGAAAATAAAACAAAAGATATTATAATGCCACTATATCGTTCCATGGTGAGATCGCACCTTGAATATTGTGTGCAATTCTGGTCGCCATATTTTAAAAAGGATATAGCGATTTTAGAAAAGGTTCAGAGAAGAGCCACCAAAATGGTAAAGGGTATGGAAGGATTCTCCTATGAAGAAAGGCAAAAAAGGTTAGGGCTCTTTAACCTGGAAAAGAGACGGCTGAGGGGAGATATGATAGAAGTCTATAAATTAATGAACGGAGTGGAACGGGTAAACGTAGATCGATTGTTTACCTTATCAGAATATAGAAAGACTAGGGGACATGCAATGAAGCTACAGGGTAAACTATTTAAGACTAATAAAATAAAATATTTTTTCACTCAACGTGTAATCAAACTCTGGAATTTGTTACCGGAGGATGTAGTAAAGGCTGTTAGTGTAGCTGGGCTTAAAAAAGGTTTGGACAAGTTCCTGGAGGAAAGGTCCATAAACCATTATTAAGAAGGGACCCAGGATATCAATGCTTGAACCAATACAAGCATTGTGGAACATGTGTCCCTTGGGGAAACTGCTAGGTACATATGACCTAGATTGGCCACTGTTGGAAGCAGAATACTGGGCTTGATGGACCTTGGTGTGACCCAGTATGGCATATCTTATGTTCTTATGTTAACTACTCCCACATTTGTAAACAATCACGTCAAGAAATACCATCTGTTCATGATGGTAAGAATAGGTAAACTGAATGTTTGGATCTAGATTATTCAGCTACTGAAAGAACTGCTTTAAACTCACAACCGATCCCTTCCAAAGCATAAACACATCGTCAATATATCTGCACCACAATTTTATTTGAGATGAATATGAAGATGCCACTATCCACTGTTCTTCATATCTCCCCATGAAGAGATTGGCAATAGAAGGGGCACACGTAGCACCCATGGCCACCCCTGAGATCTGCTGGTAAATTACCCCTTCAAACACAAAATAATTCTGAAACACTGCTAACTTAACCAGTTGTAAAATAAACCCAATCAAAGCATCTGATAAATCACCCTGACGATGACGAAACAGTTCAACTGTTTCATACGCAGCTTTCTGGGGGATACTTGTATAAAGTGCCGTCACATCTAGTGTGACTAATACTATATCAGGTATTATAGCCCATTCAGAATGGTCATTCAAACTTGAAGAAAATGGATCGTAGCCCTAATGTATGAAGGGATATCACATAACAACGGGCATAAGAATGAATCAATAAAATTTGACAGTGGCTCCAAAACAGCCCCCCTGGTAGATACAAGCGGTCTGCCAGGAGGATTTTCCAAACTTCTGTGTATTTTTGGTAACAGGTAAAAAAGATACTGAATTTGTGAATTTTATTACAAAATACTCAATGTTTAGTTCCCGAATTCAGCGCATTGTAAATAAGCACATGAATGTGCTAAGCACGATTCCTGGGTTGATTAACAAGCGGGTTCAATGTGTATGGCAACGCCATCAAAATCTTAAGGAGATATTGAGTCCTGCTGTGTTATGTCCTGTAGCGTCAGTTTCTGACTCTACAGCACAAGTAGGCCATAGGAAATGTGGGAATTGCATGATTTGCCCCCTGGCTTGGGAGATGACGACTTTTATATATGACGGTGTGACGTATAAATTAAGGAGTCAGACTTCAGGTCTATCTTCATATATAGTATACAGCATCTTGTGCCCTTGTGGGCTTTTATATATTGGTAAGACAAGTAGATCCTTGAAAATATGTATGCTGGAGCACAAGAGAAGGCTTAAGAACAAGGTTTATGATGCCCCCATTGTACAACATTGTATTGATCAAGGGCACACTTTTGATGGTTTAAAATGTTTTTGTGTTGCACATGTAATAGCTGGGAGAGCTGGCCGATTACATGAGAAAACGTTAATACAATGTGAACAAAGGTGAATCTTTAAGTTGCAGACGGTTGTTCCTGGGGTCTCAACATGGAGATCGACTGGGGTAGTTGTATATGATCGTTTTGGCTTTTTGATCGTCCATATAGATAGATTGCTGTCCTATGTTATTGTCTAGGGTAGTGCCGAAGCCATGGCGTTTAGATTGAGGGATTTGTGGTTCATGATCTAAACTGTGGCTTGATGATTTCCATTGTGAGATGTTTGTTGTTTGATTTCTATATTTCTGTATTTTAAGGGTTGGTTGGTGGTCTTTAATTATGATTATAACGGATGGTGATGTTTTCAATGGTGCTTCTTATATGTTTTTCATCACTCTGAAAGCTGACATCATTAGGGTTTCTGTATTTTAGGTGGGTTGCTGTCTCGTCTTCCGCATGCACGGTGTTTTTGTGTTCCGTGTCACCTAGGTTGAGCTGTGCGATTTGAATGGACGTTTGCAGCATCATTAGTATTCTGGATTTAGTTTCTGAAGGTTTTGAATGTAATGTGTGTGGGTCCTTTTGAGATTGAAGTGGTAGTTTGAGTTGTTGAGAGTTTATTTTGTGTGTATTAATGTGAATGTATGGTCGGGATGAAAGGTTGGTACTTTTTAGGTATAATGTTAATAAGAGTCTGTAGGAGTGAGTGGTAACATATTGGTATATTTTGTTTGTTTTTAGAACAGTTCTACCCCTGAAGAAGCTTTGTTTGAAGCGAAACGTTTAATTAGTGCCATTTGAGAATTGGCGTTGGGTATAAGCTGAATATAGCTACTCACTTGGGAAGAGCACCTGTGCCTGTAGCTGCTGAGAGAGAAAACCGGCAGTTATTTTGATTTTTATATCGATAGGCCGGGGGTTTTTAAGGATGGTCGGTGATGCAATCAGGCATGAGCATTTAGTTTTCTGATTGCTTAAATAAATGCCAAATAAGTATGAGACCTCCTTTATAGCTATATTTGTGATAATTGAAAATGAGAATGTTCACCTGATTGACTTGAAGTTAACTATGTTTGGTTTTTGGGTGATTATTTTTTCTATTTTGACAATATTTTTCACTCTAAAAGATTGACCAGTGGGGTTGGTACATTGATTTACAAACATATCATTGCATGTCTGCACAGTCCTCTTTATCCCCTGATGTTCCACCACTCACCTTTGCCCATGACATTTTCAGTGTGGCAGTGTGATTGTCCGTTTTCGTCCTCCATTTGTGCATACCATGTACCGTGATCTATGTGTATGGTTCGTGTATCCGCAAGACCCATTGCAGGGGACCTGCTGCATGGTGATATCTCTGCATGTCTGTGAGGTTCCTTTTTTGGTCTTCTCTGGGATCATGTGCCTCTTGTACCTGTTACCTTATCCTCATTTTGCATTTAGCCTTTGTTTTGGGTTACATTGGTGACGCTTTCATTGCTATATCATGCATTCTGGGGCAGCTGTGACATATATATCTACATCTGTGTGTACACTTGCTTACATGTTGCTACTTATGCTTTTTCAGGCTTTTGCCACCTGTCTTGGCAGATGGATATGTTTTTGGGGATAATTCATGACTGATGTGTGTTGGTCCCTCATCATGCACCGCATAGTGTCTACATGCGACTAGGGCATCTGGGACGGGCAGCAACATGTGGGGGGTGGGAGGAAATTGCATAGTGAAGACCATGCAGCTACGGCACATTATCTCTCCTGCCCATCATCTGTAGACGTGCCAGTGACTTTGGGGTGACATGTGGGTTGCTGGCATGCTCAATGTGTTTTCAGTTTGTTCACTGTAAACCAACCACCTTGATATGATGACTGGTGGTATATACGATATGTCTACTGATTGACCACAATAAAAGTATGTGTTTGACCCACATTTCTCTCTGCTGCTGCTTGACCACACTGACACATGTCTTTCGTTATGTTCTGGTAATGTACATGGCCCACCTGTGTTCACATCCTTGTACGGTGGCAGCTGGCTATGTGGGAGCCATCTGACACATCACAGGGTGCTAAGGGTTTCCATACTGACATTCCCTTTGAGGGGACATATTTGGGTTGGACTTGCTGTGGTTGTTTGGGATAGTGGTTGCGGACATGTGTTGGCGCACCATAGGTTGCAGGTTTGAGTCCCACATGTTCCTTGTTTTGTGCTAACCTGACCAGGAGCTGCCTGACAATTAGTCACCTCTCTGCACACCCTTCCATCTCTTCGCTTTACACCACAGTATGCCCTTGATGCAGCCTATCCGTTGCATATTAGCTGTTACATATGGCTCTTTCTTTGTACTGTCCATGTCGGCTTGGGGGATTGGCATTGCTGTTGTTGATCTAATCTGGTTCATGTCTGTTTGTAGGTTCATGTCTCACATGCTCCTTTTCTGTTCTGTCCCCCATTTTGCCCTGCTCCACAGAGCATCCCCATGCCGCTCTTTGGGTTTAGGTTCTTTGCTCTTTCGCATGCTGTGTCCACTGCATAACATTTCATTGTGTATGTGTATGTGTTTATATGTGGCTGTCGTCCAAATTACTGACTGTGATATGAGCTGTACACAACGGTTCTGCATGTGCATTGCATCTTCATTACTGTTGGGGTTGCCCTATCCTGGCAGCCAGCTATGTTTTGGTGTGGTGCCCTCCAGTGTTCTTGTATGCAGCCTTTGCTGTGACACTCATGTTGGTGTTGTAGCCTACTGGTTTGTGCATTGCCATTTGTGCTACTGGCCATGGGTTTGACTCCTCTCTGTTCTAATTACTTTATGCCTCTCGTCCACACGTACTTTGCATTCCTGTTACAGTCCTATCTGGCACATTATACCCTCATCAATGTTGCCAAACATCCTTCTGTCAGTTTATCTGTGTCTGCAAGCTCTGTGGCGTCCTGCCCTACTGTGCAGGCTGCTACCCCATGTCCTGCACTGGCACCCTTTTCTGCATCGCGGCTCTTCATTCTTGCCTCTCCTGTGTCTGCTCTGCATGGCACTGCTACTCCTCTGTCCTCCTGTCATTGCACTTCTCCTGCCACCTCTGGCTCCTCTGCTGGAGACGTATTCCCATCCTCTTCCACACACTGTCATTGTTGCACTTTACAGTACCATCACCATGTGCATCGGTACAGCTGCCCCTGATATATTTGTCTACTTTACCAGTTGCCACATGGGCTGCTCACAGATATGGCAGGTCCATCACCTCAGACATCTAGTTCCTTACATCACTTCTTCATTGGCTTTCGTTACTGCTCTATGCAGTGTTAGGGTTACATCTGTGTTTGACCCATACATTTCATGCTTGTGAGGTTGGTGCACCTTACTGCCCTTGGCCAACGTTTCTTTGGTCACCTTAACATCCTTGGGGCATCTTTTGCAACACCTTGGGTTCAGACAGCTTCTGAGGTGCCTTATGTGATGCCTTGGAGGGTACCACCTGTTCGTGCCGCCCTCTGGGCCACATTCTGACCCGCCTTGGTTGCCGTGGCACTTAATGATGTGCCTTATGGTGTGCCCTAAAAGGTGCTTTAGGTTAGGGCACAGGGATGAGTGTTTTTTTAGGGGACACTGCAGATTGTTGAGATGTGTCTGACTGTTCAGGCGGGAAAAGGGATTGGCTCAGACCACCTAATCACATATCACCACTGTGGAATTGAACTCATGACTGCTGTTTCGGCAGTCATTGTATTAACCAGTGTGCTACTCCTCTGCTCACAGCTCAGCGCGTGAACTTAGGGTTACCGTGTGATGACATGCCATGGCGCGTCTATTGCGTGATGTTGGCCAGGGCGCCCTCTATCGCGCGATACCCCGCTATTGCTTCCTTTATGCCAGAACGCGCACCACCTTATATGGCATTCCTCATGTTATCGCTGTTTAGTAAACATACCCCTATGCTCCCTGATCCTGAGAGGCAAATGTTTCAAATTGTCTTTACTTTCAGCCAGTAATGTAGTATCATTAGCATAGCGAAGGTTGTTGATGAGTCTCCCACCAATCTTCACACCTCAGTTGTCTTCATACAGTCCTGCATCTCTGATGATTTGTTCTGCATATAAATTAAACAGGTAGGGGGAAAGTATGCAGCTTTGTTGTACAGCTTTGCTGATTTTAAACCATTCTTTTTCTCCTTGTTCCATTTGAACATTTGCTTCTTGATAAATGTAAAGGTTGTGCAAGAGAACAATCAGGTGTTTTGGTATACCTATGCTTCTTAATGTGGCCCAGAGTTTCTCCTAGTTTACATAGTCAAAAAGCTTGCTGTAGTCAATAAAACACATATAGATATCCTTTTGGTATTTAGTCTTTTCAAAGATCCATCTCATATCTGTGATAATATCTCTCATTCCTCATCCTTTCCTGAACCCTGCTTGCACTTCAGGTAGTTCTCATGCCAGGTATGGTTGTAGTCTCTGCTGAATAATCTTCAGTAGAATCTTGCTGGCATGTGGGATCAGAGCGATTGTGCGATAATTTCCACAGTCAGTTGGATCTTTCTTTAGTATTGGTATAAACACAGATCTTTTCCAGTCAGTTGGCCATGATGTTGTCTTCCAGTTTTCCTGGCAGAGCCTTGTAAATATGGTAACAGCTGCATCAGACTGCTGTAATACTTCAATGGGAATGCCATTAATGCCTCGTGCTTTGTTCTTTGATAAGGCTTTCAATGCTGCTTTAACTTCTTCTTTCATCACCAATGGTTCAAGATTATAAGGTACAGGTTGAAACAGCTGTTGGTCCACTTGATCTTTATGGTATAATGACTCTGTATATTCTTTCCATCTTTTCTTGATCTTCTCTGCATCATTTAACATGAATCATTGAACAACTTGTAACATTCCATTTCGAGGCTGGAATTTTTTTCTTTAACTCTTGTAGCTTTAGGAAAGCTAATCTTGTTCTTCCTCTAATAGTTTCTGCTTCTATTTCCTTGCATGCATCATTGTAGTACTTCTCCTTGTCTTGTCTTGCTGCATGTTGGAAATCTCTGAGTTCTGTGATTGCCTCTTTTTTTCCTCTGTCTTTAGCTTCTCAGTGTTCCTGGACAATTTTCAGAATTTCTTCGGTCATCCATTTTCACCATTTTTGCTTTTTCACCTTTTGTAGAGATTTCTCACTTTCTTCTAACACAAACTTCTTGCAATCATCCCATAACTCCTCTGTAGCTCTGTCATTTGTATCTAAAGCAGTAAATCAATTTTGCAGGCAGTCTTTAAATTCTGGTGGTATATTTTCAAGGTCATATTTCGCTACATTTATGAGTTGCTTGCTCTTTTTCAACTTTAACTTGAGTTTGCAAACTAGTAGTTGATGATCTGTACCACAGTCAGCTCCAGGTTTTGTCCTTCTTATAGATCTTTTCCATCGTTGACTTCCACAGATGTAGCCAATTTGATTTTTGTACATTCCATTGGCTGAAATCCATGTGTACAGTCGCCGCTTGTTTTGCTGGAAGAAGGTGTTTGAGATGAATAGATTGTTGATCTTGTAGAATTCTATAAGTTTGTCTCCTGCTTCATTTCTGTTCCCAAGTCCATGGTTTCCAAGCACTTTGCCCTCTTCTTTGTTGCCAACATTTGCGTTCTAGTCACCCATGACTATCAGCATATCCTGTCTGCATGTTCTGTCAATTTCAGCTTGTACTTGTTCATATAACTCATCGATCTCATCTTCTTAATATTAACATGATATAATATAGTAATGTAGTAACATAGTACTGTATATGATGGCAGATAAAGACCAGTATGGTCCATCTAATCTGCCCAGCAAGGCGGCAAGAGTAGGTGCACCTGGTGCTCTGTGCAGGTCACTGTTCCCCATGCCTTTGTTTAGGGGTATACCCACCGCTCCGTGTAGGTCATCCCTATTTGTTGAGGTATAAGAGATAGTTATGTTTATTTTGATTTTATCCTGTTATAAAGAGATCCACTGTGTCTGTCCCATGCCATTTTGAATTCTGTCACTGTATTTCTCCCCACCACATCCATCGGGAGGGCATTCGAAGTATCTACCACCCTTTCAGTGAACAAGCATTTCCTGACATTGCCTTTCAGTTTACCCCCTTGCAGCTTCATGTTATGCCCTCTAGTTTTACAGCTTCCCTGTCTTTGGAAGAGGTTTGTTTTTTCATTAATACTCTTTAACTCTTTAAAGGTCTGAATCATATCTCCCCTGTCCCTTCTCTCCTCCAGAGTGTACATTTTTAGGTCTTCAAGTCTCTTCTCGTACATCTTCTGATGCAGGCTCCAAATCATTTTGTTCGTCTTCCTCTGAACCATTTCTAGTCTTTTTATATCCTTTGAGATATGGTCTCCAAGACAGCACAATATTCCAAGCGAGATCTCACCAGTGTACAGTGGCATTAGTACCTCTTCCTCTCTGCTGGTAATTCCTCTCTGTATACAACCCAGCATCCTTCTGACTTTTGCCACCACCTGGTCGCGCTGTTTCACCATCTTGAGAACCTCGGAAACAATCACTCCGAGGACCTACTCCTGGTCTGTGCACACCAACCTCTCACCCCCATCACATACAATCCCCTTTGATTTCTGTTTCCCAAGTGCATGACACTGCACTTCTTCACATTAAATCTTAACTGCCAAGCATTAGACCATTCTTCCAGTTTTTGTACATCTTTCTTCATGTTATCCACTCCCCCAGGGAAATTCACTCTGTTACAAATTTTAGTGTCTTCTGTAAAAATACAGACTTTTCCATTCAGCCCTTTCAGCAATATCACTTACAAATACATTGAACAGTACCGGTCCCAGGACCAAACCCTGGGGCACACCGCTAATCATCTTACTTTCATCTGTTTACCATTACCTTCTGTCATCTGTCAGTCAACCAATTTCTGATCCAGTTCACCACCTTGAGTCCCATCCCCAAGCTGTTTAGTTTATTGACAAGCCTCCAATGAGGTACAGTATCAAAGGCTTTGCTGAAATCTAGGTAGATCACATCCATGGCATGCCCTTGATCTAGTTCTCTGGTCACCCAGTGTCACCCACCTACTTACCCCCCGGAGGCAAAGGGCCTGGGGTTTCAGTGAGGCCTCTTCTTTTAGTAGCAGGGACAAAGTAGTGCCCCTTGGGAGTTGAAGTCCCCCTAGCTATTCAATAAAAGAGTGTAGTCGTGGACGAGTAGCTAGGCTGATAAAGAGGTATTTATTTCCCTTCCCGAGAGAACTTTTGCAGTCAGGAATCATAAAGGAAAATAAACCATACTTCTGGCACAACACAAAAGGGAACTACAAAATGACAAATGAAATGCTTCTTTTCAGCTTTAAGGAAAAACAAAAAGGTGCAAAACAAGCTCTGTACGTTATAACAGCTATAGATGGAAATCTGTCCCTTTAAACAGATTTCCCTTTGCACGCTTCTGGCACGCTTCAATGGAAAGAGGTCACATTATCTGCGAACACAAGAGTACAGTCCATCTAGAAATCCTCTGCGTTTTCCCCACAGAAATCGCAGTCCATGGCCTCATGAGCTTCCCTGCAATTCTCCTCAATGGGCCTGTAACTCACACCGGTATTCAGAAATCCCTCCTCTTTCTGGCCAGGGCTTCTCTTCTCCTCACTATTATAGTGGAGTGGAAAGTTACCATGCACTGTGGATTTTCCCTCTAGAGGGCCATACAACTCAGAACCAGCGTATGTAAAATCAAGTGCCCCTCTATTCCAGGGAATTGGCCTTTCTTCAGGCTGACCTCTGCCCAAATGTTTGTGGCTGGGAAACTGAAAACAGTCTTTCTCCCTCGAAAGCCTTTCTCTTCCCTTCACAGGACGTGTTTCTTTGAGCCTAGGAATCTCCTTGGGATAAGAGCTTCTATTCCCCAGGTACCTGCTCTCGTGGGAAGTCCCTCTCACAGCCTCTCTTCGTTTGCTGACAGGAATCCCTCTGCGTCCCCAACCGGACTCTGGTTCAGTGCAGCCCAACTCTCTGGCACTAACCTCGGGTATTCCTTCTTGGGCAAACTCCTCTGAGGTGCTGCTGGAATCCCCCTCTGAGGCACTCAGGTATGTATCCTGGTTCTCATGTGTTCTGCTCTTTCCTTTCCCGTACTTCCTGGTTCTCTCCTTCCCGTGCGTCCTGGTTCTCTCTTTGCTCAAAGCTGACTCTATTTTAAGTGCGTCATTCTTTGAGTCCTTCATCAGCTCAAGTCCCTGCAGCTGTTCCTGCTCCTCTAATGAGCTATGAGGTAATGTTTTTCTGGGGCGTTTACCTACACCCGGTGCTATTGTTTTGGTTGGTTGCCTATAGGAACCCCTAGCCATGTGCTTTGAGCTTCCCATTTTAAAACTGCTCTGCACATTTTCCTCTGTTTCCCTAGGCACTATTTGCCTTGCGCCATGACACCAGTCAAAGAACTCGAAGATTTGTTTTGCAAGATCATGCTTTGATTAAACCATGTTGCCTCGGATCATGCAATCTGTTGGTTTCAAAAGAGTCCACTATTCACTCTTTCAGGAGAGCCTCTATTACTTTTGCCGTCACCGAGATAAGGCTTACTGGCCTGCAGTTTGTCACTTCTTCCCTATTACCACTTTTGTGAAGAGGAACCATATCAGCCCTTCTCCAGTCCTGTGGAACTTCTCCTGTCTCCAAGGATCTATTAAAAACATCCTTTAACAGCCTTACAAGAACCTCTCTGAGCTCTTTTAATGCCCTGGGTTGGGGGGAGGTGTAGCCTAATGGTTAGTGAAAGATTACTCTGCACCTCCCCTCACCTACAACGAGGCAGGGCTCTTGGGTATAACTGAAATCCACATACAATGGCAATGAGAAGGTTAATTGGTAAAGCAGTAAATAATACACAACACACTTGTATTATACACACAGGACCAAAGCGCTTTGGGAGAGCAAGCTAGGCCTTTGCCTATGTTTACTCTGAAATCAAAGCTTTAGGCCTCTTTATTTATAGGTAAAGATTCCATTACACAGCATAATTTCACTTTATTATTCTACGTCTCACATCACGTATATTCATAATATACATATTCTATTCTATGTCTAGTGTTACGTATATTCATAACATACTTTTCTATAGGCATGCACGTCATAGACAATCATGAAAAGACATACATATATTCTCAGGCATGACTATGTAGGCCTTAATTCTAATTAATCCTAACACTGACAGTTTGATATCTCTGACCAGAGACAGCGAGACTGCGAAGCTAGGTAAACAACTTGCCTTTTACTTATCTTTCTAATAACAAGACTAATGTTTATGTTATCTAAACCTTTCACCCAATTTCTTCTACAGAGGTTTCAAGGATGGTATTAAATAAGGAGCTACAAATGATATTAACTCTTTCTTAGGGCTTATGCCTGACTGTGTATCCAACCCGGTACAATCAAGCTTTCTTTCAGTCCTTCCTCTGATTCTGTAAAGAATCATTTCACAGATAAGGAAACTCAGACATCGGTATTAAAAATGGATCGTAACTAGCTTCTGGGTCAACCTGTAACATCATTTTAGGGGTTAGTGTCTCCACTGATTTCTTACAGCAAGCAGATATTACACAAAGAATTATTGTTCCTAAAATGATAATCCCTAATAAGCCAAATAATGAAGCTAATATGCCTTGAGGGGCCTAGATGATGAATTCCAGAAAGAAGAAACAGAACCAAAAAAAAATCAGAAAAAGAACTTACATAACTACTACTTGATACAAATGTACGATTCCTAACCTTATCTAGTAGGCCTTTCCCTTCATCATCAAGCATACTGCAGCAGAAATCAGAAATTAGGCCACATACGCCATTTTCCTTCGCTAGTAGGTAGTCTAAAGCCATGTGATTCTGAGCTGCATAAGTGGACACCTTGTCTACTGCACCTTGTAACACGCTAATAGCCTCTGTGAGATCCAGGGCTGTAAGTTCAACAACTGCCTGTAATCGCATAATCTGGGTACCCTATTCTCTAGTGGGTGCTATTGCTCCAAAAGTTGAGAGCCAAACAGTACCTGTAAATGCATCTATCTGAAATTTAGTTAAAGGACTTGTAGAGTCTACCAACTGTTGTGCTGCTATTATGGCTTCATCCTGATGGGAAACATCCCTTTTTCTTCTTAAGGAATTATTCAAGGTTGATAATAAAGTAACATTTTGGTAAGGTAAAAACTGCCACGGGGTATCTAACTGAGCAGCATAGCAAGTACCTGACCAACCTCTGGGAAGTTCTGTATATGCATTACTGAGTAATGTTCATTTCCTTAATTCCTACAGATAGATTACGTTCCCAGGGATGGTAATATCCTAATAAGGGGCAACTCCAGTTAGGTATGTCTCGGACTGAGTCATTCAAAAGGTAGCCAGAACTATTATACTGTAACAAGTCATAATCATGCACCTGATTCCCTTGAACTTGCATTAATTGTACTACGGAAATATAAGGTTTCTGTATGTGGGATTTCTTATATCAGATGGAAGAATTATATAGCATTATTATTTTACAAACGTTCCATGGGGTGTCCCCTACCTTTTTCCCTGTACCTTGAGCCATAAAACATATTGGAGGGGACTTTAAAGGCATAGAACTAACTACTCTAGGTTCTGTGTTTGTATGAGACCATTGTATAGTAGTTAGATTAAAAGCTGTATCACGAAACTCTTCAAAGGCTTTGGGCCTAACGTGTGGAAAAAACCCATGTTGAGTGGCTATCACAGTTGGAAGGCAGACTGCACAACCTGACAGATTAAAATGTTTTGTAACTGAGTGTAAATGTGACTCAAAAATATTTGGATATTCCCCATAACTTTCCCAAGATTCTAAATGCAGTATTGCTTCATTAACAATAATATGCCATAGCACAACTAAGACCAAATACGGAAACATTCTTAGCAAACCTCTAAACATCTGAAACTATAATTACTTCAAAAATAAATGTTCTAAGACAAAAATAAAAATACACCTACTCTTCTTAAGATGATGAAGATATATATTATAGCTATAACTACCCCTTAATTCTCAATTACGTCATGAAGTAGAGGTTAAGTACCCAAAGGTCATTGCTTATATATTAGTAAAATACTAAATCAAACCATCTTTATCCACCTAATCAGTAGTATAAATGCTGGACAAAAGGTTTTTGCATAAGTAGTTCATTCAAAAAGCATGTAAATCCTGATGATCTTTTCTGTAATATCAATGTAATGTTCAATAAGTCTCTGCGTTGTATTTTCTTGATTCACTGATGGAGGGAGCCACCATCTGGAGTCTGTGAAGGAGCCTTTTCACACTGTGTAAGGTGTAGCCAATGAGAATGTCCTTCCATTTTACAAGCCGAGTATCCCACCAGGAGCACACGAAATGGACCTAGAAACTTGGGAGCCAGAAGCGTCTTTGGATGCAAATTCTTAATCAGGACCCAATCTGGTGACTTCACTTCTGGATATAATGATTCTGATGATTCTGGATATGATGATTCTGTCATCTCGTTGAGGATTCACTTGCAATAAAGGGGAAACAGACAGGACTGAGTGCAACCGTGAGCAATAAGTCAAAATATCGCTGCGCAACAATTGGGGATCTGGGATAACTGCCAAGTCATGTGGAGAAGAAGCTGGACGTCCAGTAACTATTTCATATGGTGTCAGGCTGGGGGAATTACACACTGCCATAAGGGCAAAGGGAAGGGCTTCTGTCCAATCTGTAGCCCAATCCTGTGTCATAGTGCGCAAGTGACTTTTGATTGTCCTATTCATCCGTTACACCTGGCCAGAGCTTTGAGGATGATAAGGAGTGTGCAGTTGTCTCTTAATACCAAACCAACCTTCAATACCCTCCCAGACACTCGCAACAAAGGCTGGACCCAGTCAAGAAGAAAGAACAAACAGGAATAAACTGAGTGAGCAGTAATCTGATGACAACCCCAGCAGTCATACTGGTAGTGGGATAAGCTTCTACCCATCCGGAGAATAGACACGTGACCACCAAACAATTACCACCTCCTTCCTCTGGCACAGGGCAGATCTGAAAAACAGGCTGCAAAATCAAAAAGAGTTCGGAAGGCAGAAATCTTAATAACTGACCCTAAGCTGACCCTACAGTGCCAGTCTTGAAACAGTGCAGACAAGCTGTGCCACAGGAAAAATAACAGAAGTTCAGGTGATACCAGAGAACCAAAAAGACATAATTCATAGCCACAGTGGTAAAGCTTATAATGCAGGAACAGGGCAAGTAGAAACAAAAGACTGTCAGGACAAATAAGCAGATGGTCCTCTTTCCAGCAGCCCTGAGCATCACAGGATGCACCTCACGAAGTCAGAGTCTGGGTTTCAAAGGAAGTATCTTGCTATTGCTGCAAGAAAGATGAAAGGGAAAACAAAGTCATATTAAACAGTGTTAAATACAGCACTGTTGGGGACACCAATGCTTGAAGAACAGCTCGCCGTGCTTCGTGGTCTGCAAAATGGTTGCCCTTTGACACAAATCTTCAGCAGAAGAATGTCCTTTGCATTTTAAAACTGCAACTTGTGCTGGCAAGAGGACAGCCTGTAACAAACGGTGAATGTATGCAGCATGTTTAATTGGTCAAAAACCCTCGTTGCTGCCAAATATTGCCAAAATTCCACAAAACCGTAGTGACTGCATAACCTACACAAAGTTTGCCCTTGTCATCTCTAAAAGCAGAACCATCCACAAACAAAGGTATAATCCGGGAAACAATCATGAGACCCATCCTCCTCCATAAGTGTTGAAGGGTTGCATATTGATGTAGTACAGACTGAAACATGAAGCAAAGAAATTATTAATTCCAGAGTCAATAAAACGTGTGGAGGACAAAAGGCTGAGTCTTGGTTAAATGGAACAAAAGGGCGCTGTAGAACCAGAAAATCAGTACGTTTCAATTGCAAAAGCCACTGCTACTAAACTACGTAGTGTGGTTGCGCAGCCAAGAGAGAGCATACAAAAAGAGGGAAAAATCAGTCATTTTCCCAAGAGAAAGGAACCAAATCCAGGAGTTTAGGGGTTAAAACTCCTGGTTCAGAAAAAACCTCCCTGCAGAAAGTTTGTAGTAAAGAGACACACCCTAGCTCCATAGTTACCAGCCCTGCTCACGAGGGACAGCTGGGGGAGGGGCTAGGAGGCAGAAAGGGAAATCACAGATATAAACGGCAGGAACTTGGAGAAAGGAAGAGCCTAGGAAAGGAGAGCCTGGGGAGAGAGTGCCTGGGGAGGAAGTGCATTGGAAGGAAGTGCACAGAGAGGAGGTGCCTTGGAAGACTGACTTCCAGAGAAGGTGAAACTTCTATTGAGAGAGGAAGGACAAGGAGGAGTCCTAGTTCTGATTCTGGTGCCAGTTGGAATGAACCAGGAGCTCCCAGAAGGGGAGGAGGCCCTAAGAGCTTCAGAGAACTAACCAAGGAAGGAACACGGAGAGTGAGGGGAACTTCACCAGAAACCTCTTGGAGGAAGGCAAGGCCAGCCAGAGGTATTGAAGTTAGCCCCATGACCTGTAAGAGAGACAGGAGAACTCCGTTTAGAAGGAAAGCTTACCCAGGGGAAATTGCAAGCCATGTGAGTAGCAGAAACCATTCTCCTGAAATTTATATGGAAACCGAGCCTTCAGCAGTAAAGCCTGCCAGAAGCTTACTTCCACAAAGTAAGGTGAGCAGTTTTAAATCTGATACGAATCTTCTGAAAGTTAAGAAACCTCCTAAATGTAATAGCACTCCTCAGAAAAGAGAAGAGTCTGCATTAAGCAGAGTGTTACAAATCCTAGAGAGGTTAAAGCAGGATAATTCTGAGATTGAATCCAATGCTTCTCTAATAGAGTCAGATGTGGAAAGCATGGAATTAGAAGCCCCTATGATAAAGGATGTGAGCTCAGACATAGAAATGGACTGCTCTCTAGGTTATACAAAATAAGTGAAAGCTAGAAGGTTTCTAGAGACTTTGAAAACCTGGCAGCTGCTTTAAAGAAGAGCACGGCTGAGCAGAATATGCAAATGAGGTTGCTGAGATTCTAAGCTCTGACTGTGTGTTTAAAGGACTGTTGGCTAATAAGTATAGAGTTTGCAATACAGCAGATAGAGAAACCAAATGATTGTGAGTAGAAGGAAACAGTCTGCAATAGAGTTTGTGCATTACTGGAGAGTTGCAAACTGTACCTCTTTTAAAAGCCACGCTGGAAGCTGGTTTTTGTCTGCACAAGAGTTTCACTGCTGTTCTTGTATGAAGAAATACTTTCTGTTGATTGGATTGACAAGCTGAATATAGAAGCACTTTACTTTATTGGTTACTCTGGGAAAAACACCCGCAACTTATGTTTTGATATTTTGAACTATAAATAAGAAGTTCATTTGGCTGAAGAAAAAAGAATAAAAATCCTGCGAGCCTATAATCCTTCTCGGCTGAATCATTTCAACCACACAACTACACAGTTATAGGCAATCATCAAGGGAAAACGTATTAAAGTTCGTGTCTCCAGCCCCTAGGTGACAGTCTGGCCGCCAGGGGGGGTGACAGTAGACATAGTGGGAGTCCCAAAGTCACTGCATCAAATCGCTTTGAGAAATAGCCTACTGGCTTGCAACCAGTTGGGAAAGCTTGTAAAAGCACACAGGTAGCAGAGGAATCAGAAATAGCCACATACAATTTGAATGGTAAAGAATAATCATATACAATAAACATGGTGCATTTCCCAGTGCAATTTTTACATTTAAAACAAACCTCCCACTGTGATAATGTGGGTACAATAAGGCCTTCAGGTCCTTCTTTCCCAATAAGAGCATAAAGTGGAGCAGTAAGATCTGAGAAATTTGCTAGCCATTGTTTACAGAAAATTAATAGACCCAGAAACTTGCGCATTAACACTGGTGTTGCTGGAAAAGACAATGACAAAATAGGTTTCAATCTAGCAGAGGTAATTGCATGACCAGAGAGTGTTAGGGCAACACCCAGGAAAGTAACATTTTGAGATACAAATTACAGTTTAGACAGATTAACCTTCAAACCTAAATTAGTAATATGAGCTAATAGAGACAAACTCATAACACGGTGAACATAAAAGCAAATCATCCACATATTGAACTAAAGAGGAATGGTCGAGTCTTACATCAAATAATGCAGTTCTTAAGGCCTGTGGAAATATGCAGGACTACCGGTGTATTGGTTTTCTTTGCTAATTGTTACTGAAAAATAAGCAGAACTCAAATTATCCCTTTGAGTTCTGAAAAATAAGCAGAACTTAAATCTACAACAGAAAACCAGGTGGTCCCTGAAGGTATCTGTGTCCAGATATCATGTGGATTAGGCACCAAGGGAAAAATTGGCAAAATCACATTATTTACTGCTCGCAGGTCTTGCATAAATCTATAAGTCTTACCGTCAGCCTTTAGTGCAGGAAGAATTGGAGTCTTACATAATGAAGTTGTAGAATAAATGACACCTTGTTTCTGAAGATCTTCAGTCACAGGACGAATTCCATCAATGGCAGCTGCTGGCAGTGGATACTGCTTGAGTCTAGGAAGCTGAACTCCAGGTTTCACGGTGATTTTCACAGGCGGGATAGAAAAACATCTGACAGTAGATCCTGGCACTGCCCTCAAGGTAGACGGAAGTTCTCCAAGAGCAGGATGAATGGTATTGGCATCTGCAGGAGACGGCAGTTCAGAGAGAGAGTACAGCTGGAAAGAGAACTTGCCACCCATCCAGGATAGAGTAGCATGATATGACACCAAAAATCCCAACCTAGAAGATTCACTGGCAAAGTGTCTCCCACAAGAAACGTAGTTGGATATACAATCTCTCCAATCTGCAAAGGTAAATATTCAAGTCTACGATGAGGAATTATCTTTCCCTCAATGCCTTCACAATGTACTATCGGTGTTTGTGCTAATTGAGCATGATAGATAGCAGGCAAATCCTGTAAATGCAGTGCTGATGTTGTAGCTCCAGAATCAATAACAAATTTCAAATTAGAACCTCCCAGTTTAGCTTCTAACTCACCCTGAGGAGTTACAGTCAAATTCAGGAATAGTCATGCATCCCATGTATCACCTCCACAATCTTCTGGGTTAGAGAAACACTGATATACTGGAGTGAATTCATCTTGTACTGGAGGGGGAGGGGGAAAATCAGCTCTCTGGCCATCAGGATTCCGATTCCGGGGGCAGTCTCGCTGCAAATGTCCAGCCTCTCCACAAGTGTAACAAGTATGCAGCTCTCTGGACTGTCCACGCCCTCGATGAGAATTCACATAACCTCCTCTAGCTCTGAATCTGCCCCTCCCCCGTCCCATGGGAGTTTGCATGGAAGCAATCTGCAAATTAAGCAACTTTGCTTTTTTTTACATCTAATCGGGTTTGTTGTTCCTGTTGTTCCTTGAGGAACTTCAACTCACTGTATCGAGCCCCTTCCAAAATTGCATCGGCTGTTCTAGCTGGCCAATCTATTATTGAAGTTTCTAAAATTTCCTTTATTCTTGGAATCAAGCCATTTACAAAAATATTAGTAAATCCTGAAGGTGTGTCTTCTGCCTCACCAGAATTGTTTTAAAAGCTAGCATACACCTAGTGTGAAAATCTGTAGCTTTTTTTCACCCCTATCCTGCCTTAGAGATGTTAATCTCGACCAATCCTTTACAAGTTTGCATACTACTGTAAGGAATTCTAACAAATGTTTTTTTGCCTTACACAAAAACAAAATTATCTCTTTAAATCTTCTTTAGGAAATCTATCACAGGGTCTGTCACTAACTGAACGAGTGACCCTATGAAAATCAGCTGGATTAAAAAAAAACACAAATTATCTAGAGCTGCCCAAATGGGATTATAACTATTAATTATCTGAGACCATAAAGACACAAATCTACCAGGGTTATCCCTGTAATTTGGGAAAGTTTTAGTCAAATCAAACACTTCTTTAAGTAGTCACAATATCATTTCCCACAGCTGCTTCAGTTTCACAGTGGCAGAACATAAATTAGGCTGAATAGAACATCCTGAATAGAGCCTAAATCATAATATAATTGATCACACTTCATCAGAAACACTTAATTCTTTTGAAAAGTACACACAAATGAGAAGTACACAATAACAAATCTGTTTAAAGACCTATAAATTCTGCTTTGAATTTCAAATCATTACTGCAATCCTGAACTCCAGGCATAGGTAATTTATTTCCCGAGAATGCTAATTCTTTTGCAACAGAAACTCTATGACCTATTGCTACTTCTAAGATTCTTATTACAAGTACAACACTTTCCGTTTCTTGATTCAAACATGCTCTCAATTCTTTGAGCTGGGAGACATTCCAAATATCCAAAATACACAATTCTACTCCCCTAACTTCTGTTGCTCTTTAAATATTTTCTTTTTCTCTTAGCTCTGCTACACGAGTGACCTGCAGTTGCTCAGCTGGTCAATAGTTACATTTCCTAACACAAACAACTTTTGTTTCAAAACATAAACATTCCTAATGTTTTCATCATGTACCATCCATTCCTACAATGTAAGCACATTTGCACGGTTTACCTTTGACCGCTAACTCATATCTCAGGCAATGGACCTTATCTACAGAGAAAGTTCCCTCCAAAGGAAACTGCAAATTCACATTACCTTTTGTCACTGAATCCCTATGTGCTATGGAATCGATGGCTATATCACCTATGCTTCTCACACATACAATAGAAGCATACAATAAGGGCTACCTTTTCTAAACACTAAAGCCCTAGCTCTGTCATGCCATTCACGCATCTGAGACAGAGCCTGTCTATTTAACAGATTACCCATCACTGGTAATTTTCATAATACTCACAAATCTTTCAGGCACCTTCTGCCCTTGCCTTGAATGCAGAGATATGATCCGAGTCACGGCACTAACTGAAAGATTACTCTGCACCTCCCCTCACCTACAACGAGGCAGGGCTCTTGGGTATAACAGAAATCCACATACAATGGCAATGAGAAGGTTAATTGGTAAAGCAGTAAATAATACACAACACACTTGTATTATACACACAGGACCAAAGCGCTTTGGGAGAGCAAGCTAGGCCTTTGCCTTTGTTTACTCTGAAATCAAAGCTTTAGGCCTCTTTATTTATAGGTAAAGATTCCATTACACAGCATAATTTCACTTTATTATTCTACGTCTCACATCACGTATATTCATAACACAGGTACACTACCAAAAAACTGCCTCGAGTTTTGCAACTGATTCCTATAGATTTTGGGGTGCTGAATCCAGGAAAAATAGCCAAAATGTTCCATCACGTCACGTTTTCTTGCAAAATTAGATTTCTTACCCATATAAGGAATGTTCACATAATTTCTTTTTAGCCGACTGCAGTTTATTTTCTTGGCCCAAAATAGAGGTTTTAATGGTTAACTAACTAGAAACACTCCCTCATGATATTTTAGAGTGTTTTGTATTCATTTTATACATTAACAGGACAATTGGGAGGCGGGGGGCTAAATCCAGTACTCGCGCTGGCGCATGTTCTTTCCTGTTCGCCTCGCCTCGTTCGCTCGCTCAAACACGGTGGTTGCGACATGAACGTTCCTGTCAAATTTCAGTTTCTTGCAAGTTCATTATTACCTTTTGTTTGCTCAGTCGTAATCCAGTTTTATTCCGAAGTGGTTCACTACAGTTGTAGTTTGCAGTGCTGTGTATTTGTGATGGCTCACAGAGCCAGAGGTTGCGTCAACTCTCCGGACAGTTTTTGTTTTATTTGTGGGGAATATACCGTGAAAAAGAGGCAGAGGAACATTTCTGCATTTATTAAAAAAGTATATTTCGCCTATTTCGGTTTGAAGTTAGGCGATCAAGACAAACCGTGGGCTCCTCACAAAGTGTGCAAGACATGTGAGGAAGATCTACGCTTATGGATGAAAGGTAAAAAACAAGCATTTCGTTTCGGAATACCTATGATGTGGCGTGAACAAAGAGACCACAGCAGTGACTGCTATTTTTGCTCTTGCATTGTGAAGGGATACAACTTAAAAAATAAGAACGTAATAAGTTACCCCAACCTTCCCTCAGCAATTAGGCCTATGCCTCATAGCAACGAAGTACCTGTGCCTGAACTACCAAAATCTTTGGATCATATTTGTGTGGACGGTTCTGATCATGATGAAACTCATCAGATGGCTTTTCCCGATGAGTCCAGTACTTCCGAGTTTGAAACCGAACCAGATCCGAAACCTGAACTTTTCTCTCAAGCTGAATTGAATGATTTAGTCCGGGATTTAGGACTCCCAAAAGATGCTGCCCAACTGCTAGGTTCTCGGCTTAAACAGAAAAATCTATTGTCACCAGGAACAACTTTTTATTGGTACCGCAACCGCGAGACACAATTTTTGAAGTATTTCAGCAAAGAGGAAGATTTGGTATTTTGCAACGATATATACGGAGTGATGGAAAAGTTTAAACTCAAGTATGATCCTGCTGAATGGCGGCTGTTCATTGATTCGTCAAAAGACAGCACAAAAGGTGTTCTTCTTCATAATGGCAACACATTCGCTTCAGTTCCTATTGCTCACTCTGTTATTCTCCAAGAAAAATACGAGAATTTGGCCCTGATTCTTCAGAAGATTCGTTATGATGAGCATAAGTGGATGATTTGTGGAGACTTTAAAATTCTATCCATGCTATTAGGGCAGCAATCCGGTTTCACCAAATATCCCTGCTTCCTTTGCTTGTGGGATAGCCGGGCCCGCGACCTACACTGGGGGAAAAAAGACTGGCCAATTCGGGAGTATTTGAGACCCGGTGAGAAAAATGTTCTTCATGAGAGCTTGGTACCTCGTGATAAAATTCTATTACCACCTCTCCACATTAAGTTGGGTCTCATTAAGCAATTCATCAAGTCCCTTCCAAAAGATGGTGAGTGCTTTCGGTACCTTTGCTCAAAGTTCCCCCGACTTTCTGAAGCAAAGCTAAAGGAAGGAGTGTTTGTTGGCCCTGATATAAGGAAACTCATTTCAGATGGAGCATTTGCTGAAACGATGTCTGAGAAGGAAAAAGAAGCCTGGGATTCCTTCAAGGATGTTGTTCTCAAATTCTTGGGGAACAGGCGGGATGAGAACTATAAGGATATTGTTGCCAGGATGCTCAATGCCTTCAAAGAACAAGGCTGTAACATGAGCCTGAAAGTCCATTTCTTGCACTCCCATGTGAACTACTTTCCCGAAAACCTGGGGGCGTACAGTGAAGAACAAGGTGAAAGGTTTCACCAGGACATCAAGGACGCAGAGAGAAGGTACCAAGGAAGATGGAACACCACTATGATGGCTGATTTCTGCTGGTTGCTGCTGCGGGAAACCCCAGATGAAAAATACGCCAAGCAGCGCACCAAGAGAAGCATTTGGGGGAAGAAGAAACGGGCCCACCAGGAGATTGATTGACCCAAGAATGACTTTAAAATCTAAACTGTGTTGACAAATATCGTGTTTTTACTAAACTTTGAAATAAAAATTTGCTAGTTATTACCACAGTGTCGGATCTCATTTATTAGAATTTTATTTTCAAACCATCGGGTGTTTGTCTTCATGTATTGCAATGGTGCGGTTTGCGTTTTCTATTCTTACATACATACCTGTACAACATTTTTTGCACATTTCTTTGCTTTGCTTTGTGTCTAACCTCGCTCTTATATGCTCAATGTTTGTGCACATGTATGTGGCTGTTTTAAGTGCAGACAATTTTGCTACCATCACAGTGTGTTTTGTTGACATTATTCTATTCTTATGTGCTGCCTTGTTACAATTTTCTTTATTCTTATTTGAATAACTACTAAACAATTAGTATAAAGAATTCATCCAAGAAACTTTTATCTCGATCGCACTCAATCTGAAACGTTCACCTCAAACTGCTAACCCAATGTAGCAAAAAATCTGTACGTGATGGAGCAAATTGGTTACCAGATTTGGATTCAGCGCACCAAAAAACGTAAAAATCAATCGAAACATTATAGGCAGTTTAAAAAAAAATTGTTTTAGTGTACCTGTGTAATATACATATTCTATTCTATGTCTAGTGTTATGTATATTAATAACATACTTTTCTATAGGCATGCACGTCATAGACAATCATGAAAAGACATACATATATTCTCAGGCATGACTATGCAGGCCTTAATTCTAATTAATCCTAACACTGACAGTTTGATATCTCTGACCAGAGACAGCGAGACTGGGAAGCTAGGTAAACAACTTGCCTTTTACTTATCTTTTTAATAACAAGACTAATGTTTATGTTATCTAAACCTTTTACCCAATTTCTTCTACAGAGGTTTCAAGGATGGTATTAAATAAGGAGCTACAAATGATATTAACTCTTTCTAAGGGCTTATGCCTGACTGTGTATCCAACCTGGTACAATCAAGCCTTCTTTCAGTTAGGACATGGTACTTCAGGCATAGAGGGCCAGGGGTTCAAGTCCCACCTGGGAATAGCAATCTCAGGCCTGAGGGACTGGCATTTCTAGTCCTAGCACTCCTTGTGGTCTTGGGCAAGCCACTTAACCCTCCTTTGCTTCAGGTGCACATAGATTGTGAGCCCTTTGGGGACAAGGAAATATATCCAGTACCCATTTGTAGTAACTACATAATGTAAATCACTTTGATTGAAGGATAAGGTGGTATAGAAAAGTGGTTAAATAAATTCCATCCAGTCCCTTGTCCACTTTCAGTTTTGCAAACTGTTCTAACACATCATCTTTTGTGATTGGTGTGGTATATACTCCATTCCATTTTGTATATTTGTCAATCACATGTGGTCCTTCTCCGGGTTTTTCTTTAGCAAAAACAGAGCAGAAGTATTTGTTTAGCATTGCTGCTTTTTCAATGTCACTTTCTAGAAATCCATTCCCAGCACTTTTGAGTTCTGCAATTCCACCTCTGATTTTCCTCCTCTGCCGAATATAGCTGAAAAAGGTTTGTCGCCACACTTTGCATCTTTAGCCATCTTTTCTTCTGTCTTTGATTTTGCTATCCTTATTTCTTTTTGTCTTTTTTAGTTTTATCCTGTTTTCTTTTCTGTGTTCTTCTGTTTGCGAAATTTTGAATTTTGTGAAAGCTGTGCTTTTTGCTTTTATCTGTGCAGCCAATTCTTTGGAGAACCAAATAGGTTTCCTTTTCCTCTTGTTTGTATTTACTTTCCTTAATATGCATCTGCTGCCCCTTTTATTGCCTCCTTTAGTTTAGCCCATTGCAATTCCACTTCCTTTATCCCATCCCATCCTGTCAACTCCTCCTTCAGGCACTTGGCCATTTTACTAAAGTCAGTGTTTTTGAAGTCTAGGACTTTGAGCTTGCAGTGATTGGACTCTGCCTTGGCTTTTATCTCAAACCACACTATGTGATGATTGCAGGGGTGGCCCAAGGGGGGTGCGGGGCCATGTGCGGAGACTCAGCGCGGGGCCTCATTTGCATAAGGGACCTCATTTGCATAAATATTTGCCTAATGTTACCATACACTAACTTTTAGTAAACATGCCTCTTCATGAGTATATGGATAAAGAAAGACTAAAAGATTTCTATATTACTATAATCCAGTGCCAACTGCCAGGCACATTAGAAACTACTACAAACACTGCCCATTTAGAAGCAAACCCGCCGTATCATAACAGCACTACCAGGACTCACAAAGCACCATACCCTACCTATCAAAAGGCAACACTGCAAATATTAAACCAATACATTTCAGAGAATAGCAATACATGACCTACTGGGGAAAGAGAACAAGTGGCAATGTCAAATAGGAATTACATAAACAGAATACCTCAGCTCAGTTACACATGCAGAACACAGACCATCACCAAACAAGGAATCACAATTTAGAAACAGGAAGACAATAATTAAACTTGGAACCCTAAAAAGCCAAAGTTGGAATGTACAACAACAACGTAGAAATAAAACTATAAATTAATTTCCTCTTGTACTAAACAAAGCACAGATGTTAATGATGCACATTTCCCAGAGCTGTCATATTCCAGTTAATAAATTCAAAATAAGGAGATATCTTTGTACCTTTTGTGCATTTTTATTTCAGTTGCAATTTCTCCAGACACTTTCTTCTGGTTTCTTTGTGTCTTCTGCTAACTCTCCATCGTCTGCTGTCCATTTGTCCTTTCTTCTCTCTTCTAGTTTTTTTCCATTCTCTTACATCTGCTTTAATATACTAATCTTTCTCCTTTTGCTCTTTCCTCATTCCTTTTTCATCCACTCAAATTTTACCCCTCCATCCTCAATCCCCACTTACTCTCCCAATACCCGGCCAATTGTAGATTTTTCTTCCCTCCCACACAAAATATTTTTCCCCTCTCCATTTCACTCTCCCAGCCCCATCCCATTCTAATCTCCCCCAACATCAGCTCCCTTCTAGTTCCAGTCCCACCCAGTATCCGCTCCCTTCTAGTCCCCGCATCAGCCCATTTCCAGTCCTAGCCCCCCCATCAGCCCATTTCCAGTCCTAGCTCCCCCATCCATCTCCAGTCCTATCTGAGTCCCTCCATCAGCTCATTTCCAATACAAGCCTCCCATCAGCCCATTTCTAGTCCTTTCCTAGCCCCACTATCAGCCCATGTCAAATCCTAGCTCCCCTCCACTCAGCCCATTTCCAATCCAAGCCCCCCATGAGCCTACTTCCAGTTCCAGCCCCTTCATGAGTCCATTTCAATTCAAGCCCCCACCACAGCCCATTTCCAATCTTAGCTCCCCCAACACCCAATTCCCAGTCCTATCCTAGCCCCTTCATCAGCCCATTTCCTGTCCTAGCTCCCTCCCCTCACAGCCCATTTGCATTCCAATCCCCCTCCCCATCAGCTATTTGCAGTTCAAGCCCCCCTTCCACTCAGCCCATTTCCATTCCAAGCCCCCTCCCCATCAGCTATTTGCAGTTCAAGGACCCCCTACCCCTCAGCCCATTTCCATTCCAAGCCCCCGTCCCCATCAGCTATTTGCAGTTCAAGCCTTCCCTTCCACTCAGCCCATTTCCAGTCCTAGCAACCCCCCCAATCCATTACCAGTCCTAGCCATCCCATAGCCTATTACTTGTCCTAAACCCCCATCAGCCCACTCCCAGTCCTAATCCCATCAGCCCATTTTCAGTCCTAACCCCCATCACCCAATTTTCAGTTTAAGCCCCCCCCCATAGCCCATTACCAGTCCTAATCCCCATCAGCCCACTTCCAGCCCTAATCCCATCAGCCCATTTCCAGTCCTAACCCCCATCACCCAATTTTCAGTTTAAGCCCCCCAGCCCATTACCAGTCCTAACCCCCCATCAGCCCACTTCCATTCTAAACCCCGTTCCCCATCAGCTATTTGCAGTTCAAGCCTTCCCTTCCACTCAGCCCATTACAGTCCTAGCCCCCCCATAGCCTATTAAAAGTCCTAAACCCCCATCAGCCCACTCCAATCCTAATCCCATCAGCCCATTTCCAGTCCTAACCCCCATCACCCAATTTTCAGTTTAAGCCCCCCCATAGCCCATTACCAGTCCTAATCCCCATCAGCCCACTTCCAGCCCTAATCCCATCAGCCCATTTCCAGTCTTAGCCCCCCCATAGCCCATTACCAGTCCTAACCCCCCCATCACCCCATTTTCAGACTTAGCCCCCCCATAGCCCATTACCAGTCCTAAACCCCATCAGCCACCTTCCAGTCTTAACCCCATTAGCCCATTTCCAGCCCTAACTCCCCCTACCCCCCAGCCTAGGGAAAATTTAAAATAATAAAAAAGCTGTCTGCTGCCGGCCTGCCGCTGCCACCGCGGCAGATTCGAGTGTCCCGCGGGGCCCCCCTGCCCGGCAGAGCCTGCCCTCCCTGCATCAGCTTCCTCTCCGCAGTCGAAACCGGCTTTCAGAGCGCGAAGGGAGAGTTTCTCCCTCGCAGCTCTGTTAAGCCCGCGGGCACTGATGGGAAAGTTCCCATCAGCCCCTGTGGTCTTAACAGAGCCGTGAAAGGGAAACTCTCCCTTCGCGCTCTGAAAGCCGGTTTTGACTGCGGAGAGGGAGCTGATGCAGGGAGGGCAGGCTCTGCCGGGTAGGGGGGGGGGGCCCGCGGGACACTCGAATCTGCCGCGGCGGCAGCGGCAGGCCGGCAGCAGACAGCTTTTTTTAAAAAAATGTAAAATTTACTTTTAAGCAGAATGTTCTTTGTGCGGGGCCCCCTGAAACGCGGGGCCCTGTGCAAAAAACATTCTTGCTCAGAGGACGGGTCGGCCCTGGATGATTGTTGCTGCTCCCCTGGGCACCCACATGGATATTCAACATGCTTTCTCTGTTGGTTGAGTATTAAATCCAGCATCGAGCTCTCCCTGGTTGGTTCCATCACTCTTTGTCTAAGTAAAGCATCTTGGAAGGCATCCACAAGTTTTTTACTTCTTTCCAGATTTGCAGAAGGAATACTCCAATCCATATTTGGGTAGATTAAAGTCGCCCAATATGATCACTTCTCCCTTCGTGGCTATCTTTGCAATATCAATAAGCAATTCGCTATCCATTTCTTCAATTTGAGTTGGAGGCCTGTAGAATACACCAGTATGGATGCCAGTGCCATCTCCTCTTTCCAATACAATCCACAGCACTTCTTCTTTTCACACATCCCCTGCATTTCAGCAGCTTTAATATTTCTTTTGACATATAGGGCTACTCCTCCTCCTTTTCTACCCTCTCTATCTCTTCTAAAAAGATTATAGCCTGCTATGGCTATATCCCATTCATGTGACTCGTTAAACCATGTTTCTGTAATGGCCACAATGTCCAAGTCCATTTCCATCATTAGGGCTTCCAGGTCAGGAATTTTGTTGGCTAGGCTTCGAACATTTGTGCTCATTGCTTTACAGCATTTGTTAACTGGCTTTCCTGTATTTTGCATGGATTTTGATTAAAGTGCAGCTGTTTCCAATGTTATTATGTTTTTGCTGGGATTAACGTCCTGAACTTGTTCTTTTCCATCCATCACTCCCTTTCCCTAGTTTAAATGCTTGTCCACATAATGCTTGAATTTTTCACTTAGGATCTTTTCCCCTGTAATTGCCTATATATCTAAATCCTTCTTGTTTGCACCAGGTTTGGAGCCATGTATTAAAGTTGTTTATGCAATGCAGCCTTTCTGCCCCCTTACCAAGAACTGGTAGAACTTCTGAGAATGCTATAGTGTTAGCAGTGGGTTTGAGTTTCTCGCCCAGAATCTGGAAGTCCTTTTGAAATGTAGAGGCACTGTTTTTAGCCAGGTCATTTGTACCCAAGTGGATGATAACATCAATTTTGAGTGCTCACTTTCTGCACTAACTATGCCAGCAATTTGCTTCATATTCCTGCTGGCTGAAGAACCTGGGAGGCATTTGACCATCTTCTCTCCTTTGAACTGTGTTCCCAAGTTGGTCTCTCTGATAATGGACTCACCAAGTATTAGTAGTTTCCTCTTTTATGTCAGTTTTCATATTTAGTCCAACAAAAAAGCACAAACCACGTGCCAACAACAGATCCAATAAAACCGTGGAGGCAAGGAAGGAACTGAAAATACCACCTTTATTTCATAAAGCCAGGCCCGACACAGGCCGTGTTTCGCTCATGCCTTCATCAGGGGTTTTAGGCTATAACAGCATATAAAAATTTCATTAAAAACAAACAGTAAAATAAAATAAACTTAATCATATAAGGCACTTCTAAAAAAATACATAAAAACACAAGTATAGATAAATAAATAAAGTTGCTCACTACCAAAGTACAGCGAAAAGGCTATGACCCGAAGGGCCAATAAATAAATAAATAAATAAATGAATGAATAAATAAATAACTGCATGCTTGTAATACATATAAAATCACATAAACATATGATCACATTAATAAATAATCAAGAAATCACTGACACAGCAAATTATCCATTAAAAAACAATAAGTAATCAATTATAAAGAATTAATAAATTGAAATTACAATTATATAATACATGTAAAACCACACAGTTATAAGCTTAAAATTAAATTAACCCATACACAAACCACAGCACTTGAACAAGAAACAGCATAACCTACCATGTATTTTATTGAAACATATATATTTATTTAATTATCTTCTCACCTATATGATCTTCTTGCCACACTGCAATGAATAAAGAAAAAGGAAAAAGGGAGAAAAAAGAGCCATAACAATTGACTATATTCTACAAAAACTTATTACAAAAAGCTTTTTCGGTGCAAAAGTCAATAATGGATAAAAATAGCAATTACATATTCTTAAAAAAAATTTTGAATTATGAAAAAATATTTATATATAGAAATTAATTAATTATTAAATGAACATTAATAAAACCCCACATTCGTAAAAAACTGAACCCAGGATAGCACAACAGGACAACATCAAAAAGCGTTCATTTTAAGGTAAAAATCATTAAATACTATTTCATTCAATTGTCTGATTGATTATAATGTAATTCCTTTCAATCCACCATAATCATACCTCAATTAGACGTCTTTTTTTATATATCTATTTATACTGGGGCATCTCAATTATTTAAGTAATTCACTACTTCTCCCTATACTTAATTGACAACAATGTTTAACTCAGAGATTTATTTACAAAGTATCCTCATACAGTGTTACCACTCTATACCTAAGGTACCACTCAAGACTGTAGAACAATCCTTCAATTTTATTGTATATTATTTATGAAGCCAATTGCACATTGTAATTTTTTAAGGAAATTTTTAGAAAAAACGGTTATGGAATCATATCATGAATTAAAATAGATGTAGACCCTAAATCATGACTAAACTCTGGAATTCCTTAAAAAACACCCTGGATAATTATCCTCCCACAGTATGTATTCTTTCAATTAGAAACGCTACTGGGATTTTAAAACCATTGTGTTACAATTCACTAAAATTCTATACACTTACCAGGTGTTAACGCCAAAACTTTGCAAAGTAACTCCTTCATGATATGATTCCATAACCGTTTTTTCTAAAAATTTCCTTAAAAAATTACAATGTGCAATTGGCTTCATAAATAATATACAATAAAATTGAAGGATTGTTCTACAGTCTTGAGTGGTACCTTAGGTATAGAGTGGTAACACTGTATGAGGATACTTTGTAAATAAATCTCTGAGTTAAACATTGTTGTCAATTAAGTATAGGGAGAAGTAGTGAATTACTTAAATAATTGAGATGCCCCAGTATAAATAGATATATAAAAAAAGACGTCTAATTGAGGTATGATTATGGTGGATTGAAAGGAATTACATTATAATCAATCAGACAATTGAATGAAATAGTATTTAATGATTTTTACCTTAAAATGAACGCTTTTTGATGTTGTCCTGTTGCGCTATCCTGGGTTCAGTTTTTTACGAATGTGGGGTTTTATTAATGTTCATTTAATAATTAATTAATTTCTATATATAAATATTTTTTCATAATTCAAAATTTTTTTTAAGAATATGTAATTGCTATTTTTATCTATTATTGACTTTTGCACCGAAAAAGCTTTTGTAATAAGTTTTTGTAGAATATAGTCAATTGTTATGGCTCTTTTTTCTCCCTTTTTCCTTTTTCTTTATTCATTGCAGTGTGGCAAGAAGATCATATAGGTGAGAAGATAATTAAATAAATATATATGTTTCAATAAAATACATGGTAGGTTATGCTGTTTCTTGTTCAAGTGCTGTGGTTTGTGTATGGGTTAATTTAATTTTAAGATTATATCTGTGTGGTTTTACATGTATTATATAATTGTAATTTCAATTTATTAATTCTTTATAATTGATTACTTATTGTTTTTTAATGGATAATTTGCTGTGTCAGTGATTTCTTGATTATTTATTAATGTGATCATATGTTTATGTGATTTTATATGTATTACAAGCATGCAGTTATTTATTTATTCATTTATTTATTTATTTATTTATTTATTTATTGGCCCTTCGGGTCATAGCCTTTTCGCTGTACTTTGGTAGTGAGCAACTTTATTTATTTATCTATACTTGTGTTTTTATGTATTTTTTTAGAAGTGCCTTATATGATTAAGTTTATTTTATTTTACTGTTTGTTTTTAATGAAATTTTTATATGTTGTTATAGCCTAAAGCCCCTGATGAAGGCATGAGCGAAACACGGCCTGTGTCGGGCCTGGCTTTATGAAATAAAGGTGGTATTTTCAGTTCCTTCCTTGCCTCCACGGTTTTATTGGATCAGTTTTCATATTTAGGGCATCATTAGTAGATTGGGCATTAACCTTCTTGTCTTTAGTTTCCTCTAACTGACTACTCAAATTTCCCAAGGCAGAGAAGGCGTTATGCAGGGATATCTCTTGATGGCAAGGGTGTCTCCGTGTTACAGGTCGCAACCTACCAGAGCCTATTGTGATCCATTTGTTCCTGGGCTGCTTGATTCTTTGTGGGAGTGGTGGTGGATTTTTTTCAATTTGTACCCTAGAGATGTGTTTAATTGCAGCTAATTCTTCCCTTAGTAGAATCAATTCTTTATGCATGGCAGATAACGTGAGACATATAGTGCAAGCTCTTAGGCTCCAAATGATTCTTCTTAGAATGAAGGCACCACAGCTATTGCATTGAATACACGACATGCTGATTAAGATGGTTATAAAGCAGTTCTAGGACAAGGAGAAAAGGTGAGTGTTACATCTAATTGGAGGACAGATGTCAATTTATATTACGACTATATAGGCAATGTAACCCTGGGATGGGTGTGGTGAGGGGTAGGGTGGGCAGGAATTTTTAAGAGTCCCTGGTCAGTAGACCTTCTATGAACTGGGGGCACACTCAAATCTAAGAGAATATAGACAGTTAATAAATAGGCAGGGAAATTTTATATCAAAGCCAGCCAAAATAGTACATTTAGAAACAGCTTTGCAGTGCTGCATCAGAACTCCTGATCAGGTAGGAGAGAGACTGATTGAATTAGTTGTAGAGGCTAGCATACTGTACTAATGTTCAACTAGTTGGACAAGTTTTAAAAATATCTTTACATGATGGGGGACCCAATTACATGTTTGCCTTGGGCATTCTGCTCCTGATATCCTGGTACCTGGAAATTCTGTTTGTCACCCATTATTCTCATGCTGTCATTTTGCCGCAGCTTCCCTCCTCTTACTGAAAGTTACCTTTAGTTAGACTGTTTTGAGAAGTCACTCTTGCAATCACAGCAGACCATTGTTAAGATGCCAGAGCCCTTCTGGACTCCATTGGATAACTCTAATTTTAAGGAACTGATCCTTCCCTTTTTGAAGGCATGAGCTTCCATCTCTTTGGGGAAACTTTGAATCATTGGTCTTCTTCCTTTCAGCACTCCAAAGGCTTTGTGAGAGAATGAGCGTGTTGAGCAGATTCTACTTCTGCCTACTTCCCAAATTCTTTAGCATGATCTTCTTATCTCCTGTTCCTATTTCTTCAGGGTGATTTTATAAGAGAGTCATGGAAAGATCCCAGCCCTTATGTTCCCAAAGCCGGGTTTCCTGGACTTGGTGCATGCATGGGCACTTCTGTGCATGTTTTTGGTTGGGCACTATTCTATAAGTGTGCAAAGAAGTATTCTCTGAGACAATTTTGACCTGTGTCATACACGAGGGCATGGTGTGGGCACAGCATATTGTCAGACGGCCGCCTGGGTGAGAATCTTCACAGTCTTTGCAAGTGCATATCTCTATATGATTTGCAAGGTATTGTGGGCAATGTAGTTCATTCACACCAGACACAGCTGCTGACAATAATTTAGTTGTGCTCTTGGGTAAAGCCAATAAGATATTTATTTATGGGGTTATTTCTCCCAACACAGATATGCTTGGTAGCACATAAATTAGGTAACTTGCTTTCAGTGTTAACTTGGAAAAACAAAGTCAAAATCAGGAAAACAACAAATGAAAAGCCACAAAGCAAGAAACAAATTGTTCTTTTCTGATTTCTTCCCACACAGGTTCAGAAGTGATTCTCTCCTAGCTCACAAGCAATTAGGTGAGGCTCGATTGCTAGCAGTTACCAGCTGAAACCCCTTAGCTGGCTTGCTTTCTACTGTGTGGGTCAAATCCTGCTTCAGGAGCTTTTCTGAGTAGATTAAAGAACAAATTTGTATTTCTTTGTGATGGTTGCTGTACTTTATAACAGAAAGTTACCAACGGAGTTTAGATAGAGAGCAATCCATATAAACAGGATCTTCATCTGCTATTATTCCCCCTTGTTCAACAAGCATGGGTTCAATATCATGGATTGGCACAGATGAATCTCTCAATGGAGCACTTTCAGGAGAATACTTGTTTCCCTGCTGTCTTTCAAGGTTATAGCTAGGGCATAGATCAGTGTTCATACCTGAGCTTCCATTGCTGTTAGAGTTCCTCTCTATATAGCCTGGCCAGTATGTAGTCCAGTTCTTATGTCCAGCCTTCCAATCCAGATCCCTGGACACTGGATCTCTCTTCACATACCTTCTGGCATAGGTCTTAGGGTCCCTTCCACGTGCAGCTGTCTCCCTCACAGGTAGCCTCTGGTGATTCCTAGCTCTGCAGCACCATTCCTCTGGCTTTCCCCAGTCCAATGGTGTATGCTGGCCCTTGGAATACCTCCCAGTATACGTACTGCTGTGGACTCTTCTAGACCTCTCAAAGGCTTTTCTCCTCTTTCTTCCAGAGGGTCTCTTTCCCTCTCTGTCCGTCCGGTTTGGCTTCTGCTTCTGATGATCCTTCAGATGAAACTGATGATCAAACTCAAGCTGATTCTCAGGATACTGAGGACAATTCTCTAGATATCCAAGGTGATCATGAAGATGGTCATCTGTAGAATAAACTCTACTCTTATTCTGCTTAGATGAGTGCTCCTCCCTAACACAGCGCAGCTGTGCTGAATCAGGCCCTGCCCTTTGAGATGAGTGCTTAGGGATTACCTCATAGCCCTCCTGATTGAACACACGTTTCCCCACTTCAGCTCCTCTAATGGCTGTTGGAAACCTGGTGCATTCTGGGACTGGTAGTCTTTTATGGGAAAATTCTGTTTTCTTATTTCTACCAGAACTGACAGGTTGCTTGTTCAGAGTCACTTCACCTTTCTATAGCTCCTTCCTGAGCTATGATAAGCTTCCTTATCACATACCCCCCTGCTTAAGTTATTACGGACTGGTGTCACTGGTGAAACTGCTTCTCTACAGTCCGTAATACGGGAAAGGGCATCCGCATTCTTGTGTAACTTCCCAGCACGATGTTCAACTTGAAAATCAAATGCCTGTAAGGCCATGTACCAGCGTGTCAACCTGACATTGTGGTTCTTCATTTGCTGCAACCACTTAAGTGGGGCATGGTCCGTGACCAACTGGAACTTTCTCCCTGTAAGGTAAAACCTTAACGCCTCCACTGACCACTTGATAGCTAAACATTCTTTTTCTATTGTGGAATACTTTTGTTCAGCCGGTGACAACTTCCTGCTCAGGTACATCACAGGATGCTCCTCCCCTTCGTGACACTGGGATAGAACCGCTCCTAGCCCTACGTCCGATGCATCCGTTTGAACCAGAAAGGGTTTCTTGAAGTCCACCCCTTTCAGTACCGGTCCTGTACACAATTTTCCTTTTAAGACTGAAAACGCTTTTTCAGCTTCAGGTGTCCACTTTAGCTGGTTTGGACAATTCTTCCGCAGCATATCCGTGAAAATTGCACTTTTCTCTGCGAATTGCGGTATAAACCTGCGGTAGTATCCAATAAGTCCTAAGAAACTTCTTAGTTGTTTCTTTGTTGTTGGAGGAGGAAAATTCCTGATGCTATCTACTTTACTCATTAGAGGTTTAATTTTTCCTCTTCCCACTAGGTGGCCCAGGTATTTTACCTCCCTATTTGCAAAGGCACACTTCTTCGGGTTTAAAGTGATTCCCGCTTGCTTCATGGAGCACAAGACTGCCCTGATCCTCTTTAGATGCTCCTCCCAGGTGTTACTATGGATTATGACATCATCCATATATGCAAAAGCATAATTTTGGTGTGGTCGAAGTACCTGATCCACTAACCTTTGGCAGGTAGCCGCTGCTCCATGCAGTCCGAAAGGCATCCTCTTGAACTGAAAAAGGCCAACGGGGGTGCTGAATGCAGTCTTCGGCTTCGACTCCCTGGTGAGAGGGATTTGCCAATATCATTTTGTCATATCAAGGGTGGTTAAGTATTGAGCCTGTCCCAGCTGGTCCAACAGCTCTTCAATTCTTGGCATTGGATATGCATCAAAAACTGATATGGCGTTTACCTGCCGGAAGTCAATAGAAAATCTTAAAGATCCATCAGGCTTCGGCACTAGGACTATGGGGCTATTCCAGGGACTCTTTGACTCCTCTATTACTCCCATGTCCAACATCTCCTGGACTTGTGCCACTACTTCCTGTCTCTTGGCTTCAGGCAAGCGGTATGGCTTTTGACGAACTAATTTCCCAGGTGGAGTTATTATTTCATGGGCAACCAAATGTGTCTCCCCAGGTATGGGTGTCAACACATCTGGGAATTCTTTAAGCAATTTCCTAATTTCTTCCTGTTGTACCACTGTCAGGTCCTCACCTATTTGGGGCTCTGATTTTTCTTTACAATCAGATACCTGGGGTCCCAAATCTTCCTCTTCATTCACCTCCCTCTCTCGGGCACAGGTGGCAGCTAGGCTTGTAACCCCGTTGACATCAGTAGAACCAAAGCCTTTGGTTCCACGTTCAGAATTCTCCAGGGATGTGACCTCCTCCACAGGTGGAAAACCCAGCCTCTCACAGATCAATTGGGCAATTCTGTCTCCTGTCTTCACGTGATAATCATTCTGTCCAAAATTAAACAACAGAACTTTAATATTGCCCCTGTAATCGGGATCAATTACTCCCGCACCCACATCGATGAAATATTTAAGGGCTAATCTGGACCTTGGGGCTACTCTCTCATAGCATCCAATAGGTATTTCCACTTGGAGACCGGTGTCAACCAGGGCTCTCCCTTGGCTAGGTACAGTCACATTTTCTATGCTGCACAGGTCAAACCCAGCAGCTTGAGGGGTTGCCCGCTTAGGAGCTTGGGCCTTCTCTGTGACCCTATGGTACTTTAGGACGAATGTCTGCTTTGGGGTAGCTTGGTCTTCTGGACGCTTAACCATCTTTTTAGCTGGGGTCTGAGGACTTCCAAATAAAGGCCCGGGAGCTATTAACATTAAACCTTCTCCCTCCTTCTTTCCTAGTCCTTCCACTAGACCCTGCTTAAATCTTGGCCAGTCTCTTCCTAGAACCAAATCAAAGGGTAGCCTAGGCACCACTGCTAACAGGACTTCCTCTTGTTCCCCCAGGTACTTAACCTTTAGCCTATAGGTGGGATATGATGTTGCAGCACCATGAATGCATCTGATGTGAACTTGGCTTTCAGGGGTTCTAGGCACAAATCCTTCTTGGGCCTCTATCCTCTTCCAAAGCCTTTTTGACATCATACTCTGGCCTGCCCCAGAGTCTAACAAAGCATTTGTGGTAATTCCTTGCACATCAACCATCAAAAGAAATCCTTCTTTGGGCTGTTTTAAATCCACACCCACTAAGCTAGTGTGTGTCTGGCATCTCTTTTCTAAATGTCCCCATTTTCCACACTTGAAACATTTCTTTCTATTCCACTGTGTCATCTGATTTGATACAGTACATTCATTTTCAGAAACATTTTTAATTATTCTCTTTTCTGATACAGCACATCTAGCCTCAGCACCAATCTTCAGAGGGCCACCCATTCTATGGCAAGCCTGCGTGGCTTCCAAGAATCTCTCTGCTAGCATGGTTGCCTCTCCAAGATTTTGGCAATTTTGCTGTATAAGGAAAGTGTACAAATCTTTAGGCACCCCAGACATAAATTGTTCCAGCATTATAATGTCTAATAACATTTCTACCGTCTTTTGCTCAGGCTCCAACCATTTTACAGCTAAACCTCTGATTCTCTGACTCAGAGCCCTGGGTGTTTCACCCACTTTCAATGTAGTAGCTCTAAACATTCGCCTATACTCTGAAATAGACAACCCTAGGCGATCTCTAATAGCAGCCTTTACATCCTTATAATTCAAAGCCTGGGCTGCTGGCATTGCTCTATAAGCTGCAAGCACCTCTCCAGTTAATGAGGCTGCCAGCCTTACTGCCCACTGGGTCTCTGGCCATGCTAATGCCTGTGCCACTCTTTCAAAAGACTCTAGAAAATCATCAACATTATCATCTGGAGTTAGCTTCCCAAAACTAAATGCCCCAATCCCTTGATTGAGTCCCGCACTGTCCACATGTGGTGTACCAGTATTCACTGCTGGTCTTGCATCTGTTCCACTTTGGTTCTGCAGCTGAACTAGGGCTTGCACCAGATCAAGCACTGGCTTCTGCTGGTCCATTAAGGCTCTCATAGCAGTGTCCTGAGCCTGCTGTGCTAGCTCCTGCTGCCTGCTGAACTGGGCTGCCATCCACTGAGCTAGTTCCTTTGAATCCATCTTGAACCCTGTAAGAAAATACAAAGAAAAAAAACACAGTGCACCACCTTCCAAACAGGTGTTTTTTTCTACACTCTTTTTTTTTTTCAATTACCCCTGTGCTTACTCCCATCTACCACTAGACATGCCCAGGTACTTATTACCTTGTGCTAGTGATGAATCCAGCTCTGCACAGGGTCTTTTCCTCCTGGGACAGCTTCCTGGAACAACCCCTTTTCCTCCAAAGTGTAGTTGAGGGAAAATCTTTTTTTTTCCAGCTTTAAACTTGAACTTTAGTTGTAATCCTCAGCAAGTAAATCCCTTTTTGTGCAAAAGCAATCCGAAAAACTACGCCATTTGTCAGACGGCCGCCTGGGTGAGAATCTTCACAGTCTTTGCAAGTGCATATCTCTATATGATTTGCAAGGTATTGTGGGCAATGTAGTTCATTCACACCAGACACAGCTGCTGACAATAATTTAGTTGTGCTCTTGGGTAAAGCCAATAAGATATTTATTTATGGGGTTATTTCTCCCAACACAGATATGCTTGGTAGCACATAAATTAGGTAACTTGCTTTCAGTGTTAACTTGGAAAAACAAAGTCAAAATCAGGAAAATAACAAATGAAAAGCCACAAAGCAAGAAACAAATGGTTCTTTTCAGATTAACTTCTGATTACTTCCCTCACAGGTTCAGAAGTGATTCTCTCCTAGCTCACAAGCAATTAGGTGAGGCTCGATTGCTAGCAGTTACCAGCTGAAACCCCTTAGCTGGCTTGCTTTCTACTGTGTGGGTCAAATCCTGCTTCAGGAGCTTTTCTGAGTAGATTAAAGAACAAATTTGTATTTCTTTGTGATGGTTGCTGTACTTTATAACAGAAAGTTACCAACGGAGTTTAGATAGAGAGCAATCCATATAAACAGGATCTTCATCTGCTATTATTCCCCCTTGTTCAACAAGCATGGGTTCAATATCATGGATTGGCACAGATGAATCTCTCAATGGAGCACTTTCAGGAGAATACTTGTTTCCCTGCTGTCTTTCAAGGTTATAGCTAGGGCATAGATCATGTTCATACCTGAGCTTCCATTGCTGTTAGAGTTCCTCTCTATATAGCCTGGCCAGTATGTAGTCCAGTTCTTATGTCCAGCCTTCCAATCCAGATCCCTGGACACTGGATCTCTCTTCACATACCTTCTGGCATAGGTCTTAGGGTCCCTTCCACGTGCAGCCGTCTCCCTCACAGGTAGCCTCTGGTGATTCCTAGCTCTGCAGCACCATTCCTCTGGCTTTCCCCAGTCCAATGGTGTATGCTGGCCCTTGGAATACCTCCCAGTATACGTACTGCTTTGGACTCTTCTAGACCTCTCAAAGGCTTTTCTCCTCTTTCTTCCAGAGGGTCTCTTTCCCTCTCTGTCCGTCCGGTTTGGCTTCTGCTTCTGATGATCCTTCAGATGAAACTGATGATCAAACTCAAGCTGATTCTCTGGATACTGAGGACAATTCTCTGGATATCCAAGGTGATCATGAAGATGGTCATCTGTAGAATAAACTCTACTCTTATTCTGCTTAGATGAGTGCTCCTCCCTAACACAGCGCAGCTGTGCTGAATCAGGCCCTGCCCTTTGAGATGAGTGCTTAGGGATTACCTCATAGCCCTCCTGATTGAACTCACGTTTCCCCACTTCAGCTCCTCTAATGGCTGTTGGAAACCTGGTGCATTCTGGGACTGGTAGTCTTTTATGGGAAAATTCTGTTTTCTTATTTCTACCAGAACTGACAGGTTGCTTGTTCAGAGTCACTTCACCTTTTCTATAGCTCCTTCCTGAGCTATGATAAGCTTCCTTATCACAATATGTGCAGCCTTGAGGGAGATGCTACATTATAGCATTATAGCAAATGCTCATCCCTACGCTGATCTAGATGCTGCCAGCTACGCCTGCTCTAGGCCACAAGATGGGGATGTGTGGGGATGTGCACCAGCTACATGGACGATTATACAATTTCCTTCCTTTTATCCTGGAGGATCCTTCTAGAAAAATTCTTCACATTCACTCATGGGTCTCTCTGTTCATTCCACTGCGGCACATTCAGAAAAGGATGCGTCTGAAAATGTTGCATGCGGAACAAGCCCTTGAGCTAAACACTCCTATATTATAGAGGAATCTGTAACTTATTAAAATTGAGGCTTGTGTCATAATTACTGACATCCAAAAATCTGTTCTTAGTTACCAACTGTGACTAATGAGGAAAAGTACACTGAATATGACCTCCACTCTTAAAAAGCTGAGGTAATGTGATTTTACGGTAATTGCACATATTGTTTACATCAATTTCCTTCTGCTCAATTGTGCATGCAACTCGGTCAGAGCCAGGACTGGGAACAAGTCACCAAGAGTCTCACTTGCAATTACTGAGGGATATTTCCATTATTTTATATCCCCTCCCAATTTATTTACTTCATCTATTGCAGCAGTAGCCCTCATCAAAGGGTATCAACAACTCTATATCCAGTTTATTTATCATTACTTTTATATCGTTCCTTCCTGAGATCAGGGGTGGTGTACAATAAACAACATTATTACATAGAACAACTTGTAACATTCTATAATTGTAACAGGCAGAACTATACACAAGGCAAGGTGTAAGCGTTTAAGGGCATTCTAACTGTCAGAACTATGTACAAGTGGTGGCAGGTGGGGATATTTAATTGGAGCAGAAGTGAGTGTCATTGTATGTGTTGAATTTGGAGTGATTCGAGGGATGAACCATTACTTTCAATAAGTTCTCCAAAATGTTGGGTGAACAGGAAGGTTTTTAGTTCTTTTCTAAATGCTTTCATATCGTTGATTGCGTGTAGGAAGTCCAGGAGGTCATTCCATAGCATAGGTGCAGCAAGAAAGAAGGCTCGGTTACTTGTAAACTGTTTTGATTTGCGATAGGTGGGAGGGATTGCAAGGGTATTCTGAGAGTGTTCTCTTCTCGATATAGTGTTAGTGGATTGGGTGATTAATGTTGAAAGGTAGGATGGAGCAATATTATTAGTAATCTTGAATGTTGTCATTGTTTTATATTTAGTTCTGCTAATGATTGGTAACCAGTGTAGGGTGTATAATAGAGGTGTTATATGGTCAGAGAGTTGGGCTTTGCATAGAATTCTTGCGGTTACATTTTGAGCAGTTTGCAGTTGCTTGAGGTACTTTTTGGGAATACTGTAGAGGAGGCTGTTACAAAAATCAAAGTGGGGGGTGATTAGAGCATGAACTACTGACCTGTGTGTTCAGGAGGGGTCTGAGGTGTTGTATTGTTCTTAATTTGAAGTAAATAGATTTGCTTAGTTGTTTTATGTGTGCAGATAGTGTGAGAGTTTGATCCAGTATCACGCCAAGATACCTTACTTCTTTTTTAACAGGGAGGATTGTGTTAAGTATTTTGAATGTTTGAGTGGGATGTAGAGTACTTCAGTTTTCTTAAATTTGATAGACAGATTGTTTGAGTTTAACCAAATTTGGGCTTCCAAGGTGCAGGATTTGATTATGTGTTGGGCTGTGTTTAGACTATCTGTGGGGAGATATAACATGTCATCTGCATAGATGTGATAGTTGACTTTGAATTTCTTGAATATGTTACATATTGGTTGTAGTTATAGGTTAAATAATAGGACGGACAATGCAGAACCCTGTGGTATTCCTTGCTCCTGTCTAAATGTCTTGGGAGGTTTTATTACCTAATTGGACTTGTTGCGTACTGTCCGTGATGTAGGATTGGAATCATTGATATGCTATTCCTGTTACTCCAATTTGTGAAAGCTTTGCAAGAAGGTTGCTATGGTCGATGTTATCAAAGGCAGCAGTTATGTCAAGAAAAATGAGTATGAAAGTCTGCTTTATGTCATCTACGCCACGTATGAGGGTGTCTAAGAAGACCAGTAGGAGGGATTCAACTCCGTGGAATGGGCGAAATGCAAATTGTTGTTCATCTAAGGGAACATAGGTGTCTATAAAGTCTTGTAATTGATTTTGGACAGTTTTCTCGATTATTTTGGCTACAAATGGTATGCTGGTGATAGGTCTATATGATGTGGGGTCCAGACTGTCAAGGGATTTGTTCTTCAGAATTGGCCGGATCATGGATTGTTTAAGTTTATTTGGCATTATTCCTTGTCGAATGGATTGGTTGATTATTTGGAGTAGGTGAGGAGCTAGCTCTAATTTTGTTGCCTTGATTCAGGAGACTAGACAGGGGTCGAGAGGGGATGTAGTGTTGTTTGTTTTGGATATAGTGTTCAGGAGTTGTTGTTGAGCTATGGGGTGAAGGGTGTATAATGCCATGGTATTCGTGGGGTGGTGTAGGTGTCTAGTGGGATTGTTGGTGTTTTTCTTTTTTAATTTGTCTTGCAAATAGTTGGCGAAAGTTTGGATATTTATGTTGGAGGAATTTGTGTCATTCTGAATTGTGTTAGTTAGTGATTTGACAATTTTGAATAGTTCACGTGGACAGTTGAGGGAGTTGGTTAGTTTTTTGGTGTGGTAATCTTTCTTAGCCTTAAAGATGGCTTCTTTGTAGGAGTTCAGGGTTGACATGTATACGTGTTTGTTTTCTGGGGATTTATTGTGTCTCCAGTTGCTTTCACATTTTCTTAGTTGCTTTTTTGAATTAGCTAATTCTTTGATGAACCATTTTTCTGATGCTCTTCGGGGAGTTTTCAAATGGTTGAGGGTTGTTGTGATAGCTGCATTTTGAATAGAAGTATTCCAATTGTATATAGAGCTGTTTAGGACAGATTGTGTTGAGTTTAATTTCAGTAGTATTTTGTTTAGAAAGTCTTCTTTGATAAAGCGTTTGAACCTTTTTTTTGAGTATCTGTATTTAGCACTGGTGATGGGAGGGGCATGCATAATGTGAAGGTAATTATGTGATGGTCTGACCAAGGGACTTGCTGGGACTTGGGGGCAGAGTGAAGGACTAGAGTTGAAGATGCGAGGAATACTAGATCTAGGGTATTTCCCTTTGAGTGGTTGGGCATATTTATTATCTGGGAGTAACCCATGTTAGATATCATGTCAATGAATGATGTTGCATGTTGTATGTTGAGTGATGGTTGGTTAAAGTCACCCATGATGATAAGGGGTTTCTTCAGGGGGTCATTGCATGCAGATTCAAGAATTGTGGTCAGGTTTTCATGGTCAGCGGATAGTGGTCTGTAAAGCAAGCATATAGTGAAGTTTTTAGTTTCCACTTTGAGGAAGTCTATCCCATTTATGTGGGTGCATATTCTTGGGGTGGTTTTGTGTTTATGCTTGCTGATTATAAGGACTCTGCCCCCACGTTGTTTGTTTCTATGACATGAGTATAAGTTAGTTGATTTTTAGTTGATTAGTCAGTATGTTGTCTGTGTCAGACAGCCAGGTTTCTGTTATACATAAGACATCTGGTTGTTCGTTTTTGATCACATCTGCTATAATAAGGATTTTATTCCTGATAGATTTGGCATTGATTAACACGAGTTTAATGCGAGAGTATTTGTCTGAAGGTTGTATGTTTTAGATAATGGTTGTTGGGTTAATGTGGATTAGTCTGTTGTATGACCTATGTTTACTCGAGTGGTAAATATTTTTATAGTAGTGGTTGGGTAAGTGCTTAGGGCATATTGTAAGGATGGGTATGGTGAGTGGTGAGATCACGTCACATTGCTGGGTGTATGCATTCAATATGTTGTGCGTCAGTAGAGTGAGCAGTAGAATGCTGGTGACAATGATTTTGTACTCCATTTTGGTTGGGTAGTGGTAAGGTGGAATTGATGAGTCTTTTATTAATATTAATACTCCACCACCTCATTTGCTTGTTCTGGGGGTATGAAATATATTGTAATTGGGTATACTTAGGTTGTTTAGTAGCACATTATCTAAGTCACTGAGCCAGGTTTCTGTTATGAATGTCTGGATTTGCATCATTTGCATAGTCAATTATTAATTGAATCTTCTTTTTTTATAGATCTTGAATTTATAAAGGCACATTTGAGAGTTATACTTTTACTTGTGGTCATCTGTTTTTCATTAATGCTAATATAGATTAGTCTGCGGGTTTGAGAGCAGTATGTAGCCCTGTGGTATGGGTTGTGTGGTGTGTTAAATTTTTGGGTGTCATGAAACCTGCGGGGTATTGGAATAGTATCAGTATTAGTGCGGGTTGCTAGTTGAGCATTTAATTTTTGTGTTAAACAAGAGAGAATTATTGTCCCAAGTATTATCGATAATATTAATTGGGAATACATTTTTGTTCTTCTTATATTTTTGTGGCTCTATATATTGCAGCAAGGTTTTTATGGTAAGGTAATGGGCAATGCTTACTATAATTGAGAGTGCCGTGAAGTTAGTGGGTTTGGAAGGATGATGCTGGTACTATTTGGGTAGAAATGTTTGCTTTGTATTGGGATAAGACGCTTATAATAGAGCTTTCTGATATAAGTAGTAACTGTGACAAATGTATTTCAATCCTTTAAATTTTAAACAGATTAGACATAGACATGTTGGGGCTCTAAATCATAAACAGATCTGAACTACTGAGCTGTAAAATGGTGAAGGTGGTACACATTAACAGATTCAGTGCTACATTTTATTAGTATCTAGGCTAGGCTAATAATATAAAACAATGTAGCAATGCAGTAACAGTGAACATGTCATTAAATCTGTTTGTATTAAGTAAAGCAGTTAACGGCTATCAGCTACGTTATATTTATATATTTCATTATTAATGAGACTAACAGAGTAGTGTACCTTTTATTAAAATGGAGACTTTTGTATTCGCCTACGTTCCACGCCTAAGAGCCACGCCAAAGGGCTCTCAGGCATGGGCACACAAGGCGCGGGCACACCTAGGCGCAGCAGCAACTTTAAACGGAGAGTTCTGTTTTGTTGGACTGTTTCTTCCAGGCTGATTGGTCATGCAGGCTGGGGCAAGGAGGAGATTACCTCCTGGTTCCTGCTGTGCTGCCCGATCGGTCCGGCGCGTCGAGGGAAAGGCTGGTCTCAGGCGCGACGGCAACTTTAAACGGAGAGTTCTGCTTTGTCGGGCTGTTTCCACCAGGCTGATTGGTCATGCTGGCTGGGGCAAGGAGGAGTTAAGTGCCATGAGTCGACACCAACTCGACAGCACTTAACAACAACAACAGCAGTTCATTTACGAAAACAAATTGTTCTTTTGTGGGTTTTCTGCTTCCCCAGCAAATACTTAGTGAAAATATATATCTTTGATTTACAGAGGAGAGCTTTATACTCTTTCATCTAGATATTCAAAGGTATTTATCTAGATAACAGCAGCTGTTTATCCAAATAAATGCCATAGCTGCTGCTATCCGTGGATCTGAAAAGTGCTGCTGAATATCCTTACCGACCACGCCGGCACTGTTCAGATAGCGCCAAGGCAGTGCATGGGCAGAACAAAGACAGAGTGGCGATATTCAAACATCTATCTGCATAACCTAGGACAGCAAAACCCGAATATCACTTTTCCAGATAACCCTAATGATCACCGTACTGCATGGGCCATTCAGCACCAGCTGCAATTCAGATAGCAGCACTGAATATCCATGAATTATTAAATTCTGCAGCTGTTTCAAAAAAGGCCACTCTCACAGTTTAAATTTTGACCCTTTTTAAATGTAGATACCCAGAGAAGCTAAACTTCCAAAGTCCTAGTGTGCCAGCAGAGGCGGCCCAAGGGGGGTGCGGGGCCATGTGCGGAGAATAGGTGAGAGGCCTCATTTGCATAAGGGGACTCATGTGCAAAAATATTTGCATAATGTTACCATACACTAACTTTTAGTAAACATGCCTCTTAAAGAGTGTATGGATAAAGAAAGACTAAAAGATTTCTACATTACTATAATCCAGTGCCAACCGCCAGGCACATTAGGAACTACAGTACTACAAACACTGCCCATTTAGAACCCATAGCAAACCCGCCGTATCCTAACAGCACTACCAGGACTCACAAAGCACCATACTCTACCTATCAAAAGGCAACACTGCAAATATTAAACCAATACATTTCAGAGAATAACAATACATGACCTACTGGGGAAAGAGAACAAGTGGCAATGTCAGATAGGAATTACATAAACAGAATGCCTCAGTTCAGTTACACATGCAGAACATACACCATCACCAAACCAGGAATCACAATTTAGAAACAGGAAGACAATAATTAAACTGGGAACCCAAAAAGCCAAACTTGGAATGTACCACAACACTGTACAAATAAAACTATAAATTAATTTCCTCTTGTACTAAACAAAGCGCAGACGTTAATGATGCACATTTCCCAGAGCTGACATATTCCAGTTAATAAATTCAAAATAAAGAGATATTTTTCTTCCTTTTGTGCATTTTTTTTTCAGTTGCAATTGCTCCAGCCAATTTCTTCTGGTTTCTTCGTGTCTTCTGCTAACTCTCCATCGTCTGCTCTCCACTTGTCCTTTCTTCTCTCTTCTAGTTGTTTTCCATTCTCTCTGTACATCTGCTTTAACATACAGTACTAATCTTTCTCCTTTTGCTCTTTCCTCATTCCTGTTTCATCCACTCAAATTTTACCCCTCCATCCTCAATCCCCACTTACTCTCCCAATACCTGGCCAATTGTAGATTTTTCTTCCCTCCCACACAAAATATTTTTCCCCTCTACATTTCACTCTCCCAGCTCCATCCCATTCTAATCCTCCCCCAACATCAGCTCCCTTCTAGTTCCAGCCCCACCTAGCATCCACTCCCTTATAGTCCCCGCATCAGCCCATTTCCAGTCCTAGCCCCCCATCAGCCCATTTCCAATCCTATCCTAGCCCCACTATCAGCCCATTTCCAGTCCAAGCTCCTCCATCCATTTCCAGTCCTATTGAGTCCCTCCATCAGCTTATTTCCAATCCTAGCCCCCCATCAGCCCATTTCTAGTCCTTTCCTAGCCCCACCATCAGCCCATGTCAAATCCTGACTCCCCTCCACTCATCCCATTTCTAATCCAAACCCCCCCATGAGCCTACTTCCAGTTCTAGACCCTCCATGAGTCCATTTCAATCCAAGCCCCCACCACAACCCATTTCCAATCTTATCACCCCCCAACAACCCATTTTCAGTCCTATCCTAGCCCCTCCATCAGCCCATTTCCTGTCCTAGCTCACCCCCAACTCAGCCCATTTCCAGTCCTAGCTCCCTCCCCTCACAGTTCTTAAATACTTCCCGGTGAGTGCAGAAGCACGTCCCCTCTTCGTCAGTTATAGGAACTCCGAATCACCTAGTGAGCCAGAATACCCCACGTAGTAAGGTTCCACTGACCATTAATTATAAGGTTCCACTGACCATTAATTACGTTTCATTTGTGCTATAATGTAAAGTTGTCTATAGTTTTCCTTGCAATCCAAGTTTACTGTCCTGTTATTTGTAATTACCTTGTTATCCAAGTTTTATGACCTTGTTTACTGTAACTCAGACACATGTTTTTGTGCTGAATTTTGTGTTCGATGTAAACCGCGCTGATGTCAAATAGTGCGGTATATAAGAAATGTAAATAAATAAATAATAAATTTCCATTCCAAGCTCCCCTCCCCATCAGCTATTTGCAGTTCAAGCCCCCTTCCACTCAGCCCATTTCCATTCCAAGCCCCTCTCCCCATCAGCTATTTGCAGTTCAAGCCCCCTTCCAGTCAGTCCATTTCTAGTCCTAGCAACCCCCCAGCCTATTACCAGTCCTAGACCCCCCCATAGCCCATTACCAATCCTAAGCCCCCATCAGTCCACTTCCAGTCCTAACCCCCATCACCCCATTTTCAGTATTAGCCCCCCCATAGACTATTACCAGTCCTAACCCCCCATCAGCCCATTTACAGTCAGCCCCCACCCATAGCCCATTACCAGTCCTAACCCCCCATCAGCCCACCTCCAGACCTAACACCCCCCCATCAGCCCATTCCCAGTGCTAGCCCCCCATAGCCCATTACCAGTCCTAACCCCCCATCAGCCCACTTGCAGTCGTAACCCCCCATCACCCCATTTTCAGTCTTAGCCCCCCCATAGCCCATTACCAGTCCTAACCCCCCCATCAGCCCACCTTCAGTCCTAACCCCCCCCCATCAGCCCATAGCCCATTACCAGTCCTAAGCCCCCTCCCCCCATCAGCCCAGGTAAATTAAAAAAAAAAGAAAAACTCTGGCTGCTGCTGCTGCTGCCACCGTGGCAGTGGCAGAATAAAGTGTCCCGCGGCCTCCCCCCCCCCCCACCAGCCCGGCAGAGCCCTCCCTGAGTCAGCTCCCTCAGTGCAGGCTTTTTAGAGCCGTGAAGGGAGAGTTTCCCTTTCTTGCGGTTCTTTTAAGCCTGCTGGGGCTGGTGGGAGCCCTTCGTGGCTCTGAAAGCCGGCGCTGAGGGGACTGATTCATGGAGGGCTCTGCTGGGCAGGGGGGTGGCAGCAGCCAGTTTTTCATTTTTAAATTTACCTGGGCTGATGCAGAATGTTGTTTGCGTGGGGCCCCATGAAACGCAGGGCCCTGTGCAAACAACTCTCATGGTGGCGCCCCTAGTGGCCAATGGCGGTAAGGGCATGCTACACATCACACTTATTTTTCAAGGAGTGTGGGGTATTTAAGGCCAAGTGCAGATTGGTCTTATGGATTTGAGCTCCTTGTGAGCACACAATAATTATGCCACGAGTGTAGGGAAACAAGGCTTTTATTTCCCCTCTGTGCAAGGGTTCATTAAGACAATGGAAATTAAAGAGTGTCCTTCTTTATAAAGGTTCCAGTAATAAACAGCTATACCAATTGTTGATCTCTTCACAATTAGGTGCAAGGGATAAATGGAGGAATTCAATTCATTCCTGGGTAAAACAACTAATCGAGGCTTCTTCTTATTTACAATGTCGCTATGGATTCCAGGCTAGTAGCCATACACAAACTACAATCCATAGCTTCTTCTTGAGGAATGGGAATAGTGTTTGCATTTTCTATTTCCATAAATTCTGCCTCACTACTTTCCCCCTCAGAGTACATGCTGCCCCTGGCAGTTACAGCTTTATATGGACTGTCTCTGGTATCTTGCCTCCAATAAGACTGTGCTTTAAAGTCTCTTGGTAGTTCTTCAAACCACTCTGGTTTCTTTCCTCTTCTTATAAAGTGAGTTTTAGTTTTAGCAGTGCTTTTAGGAGTTAAGCTTCCATTAGCAGGAATAAAACTTTCATACTTTGAGTTTCTGTAGCTTTAAGCTCTGGAGCCTTCTCTCTCATGCACGTCTCTGAGACAACAGGTTTTCTGTTGGTAGCTTCTGGGCAGTGCTGGACTTCCTGAAAGCTTAGTAAAACCTGGTGCGGATTCTCCAGCTCTATGCTTCAGTGACACAGTAGCTTTGTTAGAAACTCCTTCCCTCCGTGTACCTGGTAAAACTTGTTCAGCATACTCCAATGCCTGCAGGCTTTCCTCCAAGCCGGGCTCTCTGGCTCTCTGTATATGTCTCTCAGCTTTGGACTCAGGAATGTTGCTTAAGCAGGGAGTGGTATACCCTCCAGCCTGACTGCTTTCCTTAGCAGACTCCCTCTGAACAGCAGCTCTCGTAGCTTGGCCCCTCTGAACTCTACCTCTGTGGATTCTGTCCTTTTGGGCTTGCTCAAGGAGGATTCCTTCCTTCAGGTCTCTCCTTCCTTCTTCAGCCGTAATCCTTGTTCCTTCTCTTCCTTCTGTGTCTGTGTCTCTGTCTGTGTCTGTGTCTCTATCTGTGTCTGCTTTGCTAGCATTAAGCTTCCGTTTATAAAGGGATCTTCCCTTTGAATCTCCCAGGCTCATTTCCAGGTGCAACTGGTTAGATCTCCTAGCCTCATTAGCTTCTGTAGAGTCACTCCTGCCCCCTCTAGCTGTGCTTTGAGGTAATTGCACACCTAGAGCTCTGTGAAAAACAGAGTTTATTTTCAACTCTGCACCTTTATTAGTACCAGCCTCATGACACAACATTCTTGCTCAATGGACGGGCTGGCCCTGTGTGCCAGCATATATACTCAGCCAGAGGCAGCATCTTTTCATGGCTGTTAAGCTATCAGGAAAGCACTGTGATGTTTGGCTTATGATAGGGCTAATAGGCACTACCTGCTTTATTGCTGGATACCAGTGCTTCCAACAAACTTTCTTGAAAGGTACTTCAGCCTCCAGGAATTTATGCACATCCCTTCATTTCACCCTCATCACTTCATTTTCACCTAATTTGGAATTTGCCAATCAGGATGGAGATGGAAAATCTAATTATGACATGGTTCATCCAAATAACTACATGATTTTCATTGATCTTGATTTCAAAGGCATTAAGCATGATATGGGGTCTATTCTGACCTGCTAAATGCCAGGATGGCTATCCTGCTGACAGAGCTCCCTGCATGTATAGGCAGCTTGTGTGGGGAGCTCTGTTCGTGGGTGGGAGGGGGTGGTCCTGAGGAGGAACGAGGGTGGGTACCTGACCCTGGACATACGGGTTTGATTCCGTCCTGGGTCAGCCATGTGGACGGGTGACTTATTCCACCACAGAGATGGAATAAGTCCCCCTAGATGGGGGCACTTGCATCAGCCAGCATGGAGAAGTAAGGTGCAGGGGGTTCCCCGCAGCTAGACCCTGGCCATGATAGACCCAATGAGGGGTTGGGCTGCGGGGAAAGAAGATTTTGACAGTCAGCCAGGGATCGCAGCTCCTGCATGGAGTCACAGTGCCATGACAACATGATTCCATAGCATGGTGGCTCCATGCAGGAGTCAGGCTGGGCTAGCCGGGTAATAGATTGGAAGTTTGGGTGCCCAGAATCGGGGCATGGCCTGCATATCTGGCCAGTTGCACCCAATTCTGATGCCGTGGGCATGTCTAACCCCCATGGAAGCAGATTCAGGTCCAACAGGACCACGTAAGATTTTGGGCTCTTGGACAGGCGGGGGATACCCGAATTGTCCTCGATCTGTTCCTGCCAAAAGATCTTATAGGGAAGTTGTCAGTGTAGTCCTTGAGGGCTTTTTAGGATTCAAACCATGAATATGCATGAAATGGATGTGGATATAATGGAGGCAATGCATGCAAATCTCTCGCATGCATATTCATGGTAGAGATCCTGAACAAGAAATATGGGTGGAGAGAAATTTAACTGGACTATACATAAAGAACCAAAAGCTTTCAAGAAATTATCTCCTTCTGAATGACCAGGGAGTGATCCAGTAGTTAGAGCAATGGTCTAAGAATCAGAGAAGCCAGAGATCAAGTCCTGCTCCTGCCACTGGCTCTCTTTGTGATCTCAGGCACTGCATACATCCAGTAGCACTATAAAGTGCTAAGTAGTATTATTCAAAATGCAATTAAATCCCCCACAATTAACAACTTAGGGGTATTTAGAAAGCAAATCTACATCCTTCTAATCTCAAACATTTTTTGGGGAGGGGCGGGGCAATATGAGTAAAAATCAAGCCAGGTTTTTGACCTTCACAGTTTTTAGGTTCAGGGATGGATTGCCCTATCAGACCTTCAGGCATGCCACGTGGGCCACTTGTGGAGGTCATTTTACATTCCTAACAGGGACTCTGTTGCAAACAAGGTAATACTGTGTGGCTTTTAACTACAATCTCTCTACTTTAAAGCTCTTAAAGGGGGTTTGGGTGTCACTTGTAAAAGCCAAGTCTTTTTGTTTGTTTTTCTATACTGCAAAGGGGGGATTTTTTTGTGGGGTTGGGCAAAAAGCTCTGTCAGTTAGAGTTCATTGCTTTTTGTTCCATTCTCAGCTACGTCCTTGAAGTCACTGACCTCAACAGGTGTTAGCTCCCTCCCTGACCACCCCCAGCTCCCACCTACCCCATGTGAGCATTCTTGCTTTATAGGGCAGCTCCCCAATTATCTACACATTTATAGGGCAACTACCCAATTAGTTACACATAGGGATTCAGAACAGCACTATTAGAACACATTTAAAAGAGGTTAACTGCTTTTTATCTGAAAGGACAGCTGAGGGACAGGCATGGACTTTGATAGGTCTCTATTTTATTTCAACAGGTACCAAAGCTCCACCAATGGACAAATGGCATGGAAAAAGCATATTGCCAGAGCTGTTATCCCCATTACACCTCTGCCTCTGTCCAGATAGAGATCCCTATGCCAGTTGAAAGACTGGTTCCATATGCAGGATGCCTGCATGCTGAAGCTCTAAGAATACAACCAGGGGAATTCAGAGAAAAGGTGGCAAGGTTGAGAAGCATTCAAGACAGTGAGAAGTACATTGATGAGATGCTTCTTGAAATATAAATAAATATAAATAAACCACATCTGATCTCTGGAAGAAGCGGTATAAAGAAATGTACAAATAAATAAATAAAATAAATAAATAAATATCCAAGCTCCCCAACACAGGTGAAGGTGGGAGCCTACAGAATGCAAAAGTAGGACATGAGTCACCAGGGCCTGCAGATTCACCAATCCAAATCCTCCAGCCCTTGAAATGAAAAACCATTATGAAGCCCTGGAAGTAGAGGAGGTGAAAGCTTCACAGGAAAAATGCTAAAGGAAGAAAAAATAGCCAAGATAATAAAATGGGGGATAAGACATTTTTCAGATATGTTAGTGAGAGGAGGAAGGACAAAAATGGTATTGCCAGACTCAAAGGTGAAGGGTAGGAATATGTAGAAGATGATGAGGATAAAGCGGAATTGCTTAACAAATATTTCTGTTCTGTGTTAAGAACATAAGAACATAAAATATGCCATATTGGGTCAGACCAAGGTCCATCAATCCCAGTATCCTGTTTCCAACAGTGGCCAATCTAGAGGGCTTGTTTACAAAGCCGCGGTAGCGGGCTCCGATAACGATCGGAAACTGCTACCACGGCTTTGTAAAGAAGCCCCTAGATCATAAGTACCTAGCAGTTTCCCCAAAAGACACAGGTTCCACAATGCTTGTATTGGGTCAAGCAGTGATATCCAGGGTCCCTTTTAATAATGGTTTATGGACCTTTCTTCCAGGAGCTTATCCAAACCTTTTTTAAATCCAGCTACACTAACGGCTTTTACTACATCCTCCGGTAACAAATTCCAGAGTTTGATTACACGTTGAATGAAAAAATATTTTCTCTTATTAGTCTTAAATAGTTTACCCTGTAGCTTCCTTGCATGTCCCCTAGTCTTTCTATATTCTGATAACGTAAACAATCGATCTACGTTTACCCGTTCCACTCCATTCATTAATTTATAGACTTCTATCATATCTCCCCTCAGCCATCTCTTTTCCAGGTTGAAGAGCCCTAACCTTTTTAGCCTCTCTTCATAGGGGTATCCTTCCATCCCCTTTACCATTTTGGTGGCTCTTCTCTGTACCTTTTCTAATAACGATATATCCTATTTTTTTTAATATTTTTATGCTTTTACAATAAAAAAAGGGTAAAGGAAATACACAAATGCCATAATACATTTGTACATATTAAGCAGTCCACATCAACGGTGAGCTCCAAAAAACCAGAATCACCCCAAAACAAAGTACATAACCCCTTTTATCATATCCTGAGCAGCAAGGAAAATAAAAACCAAAAGAAAAACACAAATTATAACATTTCAACCCTTGCCCTGCAAGAAAATCTCCAATTGAGAAGGCTCAAAAAAGACATACCTCACTCTTTGATAAACCAAATTACATTTACAGGAAAATTTTAAATAAAAAGAGGCTCCCAGAGCCAGTACCTGAGGTAACAGCTCCAGAAAGGCCTTTCTACGCGTCTGAGTAACCCGTGATACATCAGGAAAAATCTGTATAGTCTGCACAGAATATTTTACCTGCTTTTTTTTTTTTAAATAGAGTTTTAAGACCAAGTCTTTGTCGGACTCCATTAAAACAGTCACCAAAAGAGTTGCTCTTGAGGAAATCTCCTCCAATGATGTCTCTAAATAAGCAGATAAATCAAAGCTTGGCCCACTTAATTGATCCATCTCCTGCCCAACCAAGCAAACATCCTTAAGTGTCTCCTTCACACCCTTAAGCAAATAATACATTTTTTATATTTTAATTGAATCAGAATCAGTGTGCAATAGGATATCCTTAAAATATTTGCAGAACAAAATCCCAGAGGACAAGAAATGAGTACAAGGAAAATTCACAAACCTCAAATTTTTTGAACGAAGGACATTCTCACAAAATTCACTCTGATGATACAAAGCAAGAGAATCTTGTACTGAGGAGGCAAGGGCAAACTGGACTAAAGAGGTCTGAGATTCAAGTTTAGAACATCGATTATCACATAAAGAAAATTGAACTTCATGCTCATTAAGAGCAGCCACCACCTACGCTATATCCTTTTTAAGATATGACGACCAGAATTGCACACAATATTCAAGATGCGGTCGCACCATGGAACGATATAGAGACATTATAATATCCTTTGTTTTGTTTTCCATTCCTTTCCTTATGATACCTAGCATTCTATTTGCTCTCTTGGCTGCCACTGCACACAGGGTGGAGGGTTTTAACATGTTATCTACGATGATGCCTAAATCTTTTTCGTGAGTGGTGGCTCCTAATGTGGAACCTTGTATCGTGTAACCATAGTTTGGGTTGTTCTTTCCTAGGTGCATAACTTTGCACTTGTCCACATTAAATTTCATCTGCCATTTGGATGCCCAGTCTTCCAATTTACCAAGATCCTCTTGTACTTTTCCACAATCCTCATAGGTTTTAACAACTTTAAATAGTTTCATGTCATCTGCAAATTTAATAACTTCACTCATTATTCCCTTTTCTAGGTAATTTATGAATATATCAAAAAGCAGCAGACCCAGCACAGAGCCCTGGGGTACTCCACTATTCACTTTTCTCCATTGGGAAAATTGGCCATTTAGCCCTACCCTCTGCTTGCTATCTTTTAACCAGTTCCTGATCCACAATAGTACACTGCCTCCTATCCCATGACTTTTTAGTTTTGCCAAAAGTCTCTGATGAGGGATCTTGTCAAAGGCTTTCTGAAAGTCCAGATACACTATATCAACTGACTCATCTTTGTCTACCTGTTTATTCACACTTTAAAAAAACATAACAGATTAGTAAGACAAGATCTTCCTTGTCTAAAGCCATGTTGGCTGTCTCCCATTAAGCCATGACTGTCTACATGTTCAGTAATTTTGTTCTTTATTATGTTTTCCACCATTTTTCCCGGTACTGATGTCAGGCTCGCCGGTCTGTAGTTTCCTGGATCACCCCTGGAACCCTTTTTAAAAATTGGTGTTACAGTGGCCATCCTCCAATCTTCAGGTATTACAGATGATTTTAATGATAGTTCACAGAATACTAATAGCAGGTATGCAATCTCATATTTCACTTCTTTCAACACCCTTGGATGTATACCACCCTTTCCAGGTGATTTGCTACTCTTCAGTTTATCAAATAGTTGTAATACATCTTCCTGGTGTATCGATATTTCTTTCACTTCTTCTGCAGTATCACCTTTAAATGCCAGTTCAGCCATGGGTAACATCCCTACATCTTCCTCAGTGAAGACTGAAGCAAAGAATTCATTCAGTCTCTCCTCTATGGCCTTGTTCCCTCTTAGTGCACAGGACCTCAGAAAACACCCACAAATAGGAAAAGAAGCAACAGGGATCTTGAACAAATTTCAGAAGACTGTGTTCATGTGGAACTAGCTAAATTAAAGTAGACAAAGTGATGGGACCGGATGGGTTACATACTGAAGGAACTTGGGGATGTTCTAGCAGCTCCACTGACTGACCTTTTTAATGCCTCTTTGGAATCAGAAGTGGTGCCAGATGACTGGAGAGAGGCACATGTGGTCCCTTTACACAAAAGCGGAAGTAAGGATGTGGTTGATAACTACAGGCCGGTTAGTTTAACCTCTGTGGTGAGTAAATTATTGGAAACGCTGCTTAAAGAGAAAATAGTGAGGTTTCTGGAGTCCAATGGATTACAGGATCGGAGGCAGCATGGATTCACCAGAAGCAGGACTTGACAGACAAATCTGATTGATTTCTTTGACTGGGTGACCAGGGAGTTGGATCAAGGGAGAGCCCTAGATGTGGTGTACTTGGATTTCAGTAAAGCCTTTGACACGTTTCCACACAGGCGACTTCTCAACAAACTGAGCACCCTAGGGATGGACCCTAAAATTACTGATTGGGTTAGGAATTGGTTGAGTGGAGGGCAGTAAAGAGTACAGGTAAATGGAGCTCACTCTGGGCAGTACAGGGAAGTGAAATACAACAGCCTCTCTGCCAGTCTGGCCATTACTAGAGCAGTTTTAGACTTTGTGGGCTTTTCTAGGTGGCAGACCATCCTGCAGCAGCCTCCTTATATAATCCTCCTCACCTTTAGTTATGTCCCAGTTTTTATCATTTCCCCACATCCATACCTACCTAATTCATACAGCTCCCAGTCATGCCCATATCACATTCACTCATTCATATATAGAAACATACAAAAATGAGACAGATAAAGACCATTTGGCCATTCAGTCTGTCCCATCCATATGAACTACTAAGCTCTACAATCCCTTCTTTTTCCTTAGAGATCCCATACTTTCTTGAATTCAGATACAGTCTTCATCTCTACACTTCTATGGGGCAGCTATTCCACATATCCATCACTCTTTCCTTAAATAAATAGTTCCTCCTGAGTCAATCCCCTTTCACCTTCCTCCTATGACCTCTTCATTCCAGAGCATTCTATAATGCTTAGTTTAAGTGCATATACAGGAGGCCTGCACAAGAGAAATCAGAATCCTATACATGTGCCCTTTGTACATTCTGGTGGGTATGGAAAAAGAAATGTGCTGTGTTAAGCTAAACTGATTGTTCTACTCAAGGATGACTTGTATTTGCACAGTTACTGATAAGCTATAGCGGGCCCCAGAAGATGGGTGGATGACGTATGACTATGTTTCTGATAATGTATAAAATACGGACAATCCCTCCACCCTTTGGAATAAACTTGCATACTTTCCTTCTGTGTGGTCTGTGAGCTTTATTCCCCTGGATTCCAGCCAGCCGGAGCAGCACACCGCAGATGAGGGTTCGGGACTTCCCTGGCCTGGAGTGACTATCAAGAAACAGACCCTTTACATTTGGTGTCAGAAGTGGCGATACTCCCGTTGGCCAGGGATCCCTGTGCTTTGGTAGCACGGTTTAAATTAGAACTGGTATTCTCCCTTTGGTTGGGAGTGTCCCTATTGCTTTGGTAGCATGGTTAAATAGTAATTAAGACTTTCCTGTTCCCTGGGTGGGAATCGGTGGGAAAGCTAAATTTCTTTTCTTTCTCATCTGCGGCTGCTGTGAAGGCTGTGTGCTTGTGTGCCTGTGTGAGTTTGGCAAAATGCCCCTGCCGTACTCCGAAGCGATATAGCGCTAGTGACGGGTACTGTGCAGACAGCAAGTGGCCAGACGTGCGTTTGTTGTGAATTAATTAGAGGATGGGGGGTCCCAAGGAGAGAGGGCCGCTCCAGAATCCGCGGGAGTGCATGTTCTGCTATATGTTGTGATAAGTTTTAAAACTGCAGCTAAAAAACAGCCATTCTACATAAATTGTAAGTTACAGGAATCTGTTAGCATGTCTATCTCTGTGCCTATAAGACATCCCCCCCCCCCTCTCTAGAACTGATGACTCTGGAATGCAAGTGACTAGTGGTGTTTGTTTATTCTTCCACTGCTTTGCTCTTCCCTCCCCCTCCCTTCCTGTTCTTTGTGTTCAAAGGTTACGGACAGGCAGACAGAACAGAAACTTAAAGTTAAACAGCATACTAAAACGTAAATTATTATTTGTTTGCAGAGTGTCTATTTATTGCCATATTGTAAGAAGACAAGCTAAATAGAAAGAAAATTACTTTTGTACTTAACTGTCACTGAAATATGTAAAAGGGTGTGTCTGTATTTAGACACCCATTGCTATAGCAATGTACTGCATAATGAAATACTAAAAGAGCTCTTAATCTGCTTCACAATATCCCTCTCCGAGTCTCATTGGCCCGGTTGGCTAAAGGTGAATTGGCCACAGGTAAAGGTGTAAATAACAGCTGGGGCTCGCTGGGATTTTCCCACAGTGGAGTGATTCCTGCTGAGTGGAGGTGCGAAGACACGTCCTGTTGATTTCAACAGTCTCACCTCCTTCTCTGTGGAGAGGTCTCTTTACTAGCTGGTAATGATCCTAGGTGACTAGAGGTATTGTGAATCGGAATGTGACAGACAGTGAATTAAGAAAGCAGGCACTGCAGCAACCAAGTGGGTTCTGTGCACAGACCGAGGTAAGGAAAAGTGGGACTTTGGTATCTACCTTGGTGGTTTGTACATTCTATTGGGAACTGAGACTGATTGTGTGTGAGTGAGATATATAATGTAAATAGTGGAGGTATCCGGGGAGTGGGGTGGGCTCCAAATATCCCGAGGGTCTAGTTCATTATGCAGGACAAAATTTCTTAAGAAAGCACTTGTAAGCTTTGATTTGTCTCTTGTTTAAATAAGAACTGAAACAGAAGTTTCCCAAATAAATAACTCCTTTGTGTCCTTCCCAACAAGCTGAAAAAAAATATGTTTTGTTTATAGTTAATATTGTTTTTCTTTTATTTGCTGGTTGGTGCAGGATTTAAGGAATCTGAATAAGATTGTCCAGACCTAGCAACGGATACTTTCCTTTGAAAACCTTATTTCAAAAGAAACCCCTTGATTTGTATATTTATGCTTTTGGTTAAAAATATTGAGCTAAATTTTGCATGAACACAAATGGTTCAGTATTGTAGATTTGAGGTATATGTTTGAGCCTGCTCCCTAAGCACTATGTAGATGATCTTTAAAGTTTAGGGCAGGAGAAACCAGTTGTGATAGAAGCCATTAACAATCTGCTGCATTTCTTGGGAAAGAAAAGATTCAGGGTGTCTTGGAGAAAACAAAAAATTTAGGTTGGGGCTATCCCTTCCCCCTACAACATCAGAAACGAAACCAGAAACTTAACAAAGAGAACAAAGAAGAGAGAGGGAAAGGGGGCAGCCCCTCCCGTGGGCTACAGAAGGCACAAATGGTTTTGGATTGTTTTTCTTTAACCTTCAAAGTAGGGGTTGGGAACCCTGTCAGGACAATGGGGCATCCTGAGCCAGTAATTAAAAGACTGCAACTTGAAAAAATGATTTGAATCCTGAGTGAATAAGAAGGTTATGTTATGTGTCTGGTCTTTGTTTGTGTATGCTATTGAGTAAACTTAAAGAGTTTAAAAAACAATGATTTTTATATTTTGTGGCAAGCACCTCAGAGGTCATAATTATTGTTCATATATTATAGAAACACATAGAGTTGTAACTATAGGAATTTAATAGCAATCACAATTAGTGACAATTCTCAAGCAACGTTTTCTTTTTAAACTTTTAGTATTTAGGACTTTTCTCTCTTTTGTTCAGCTATCTGCATTTGCCTGAAGGAATTTGGACTCAAGACAGACCTGCTGTTTACTTTGCTATTTGTGTTTGAGATAACATCAAGGTTGAACTGTTACTCTAAGTAGATTGCTTTAACATAATTTCATTGTTTCAGATCAGTTTGATACCAGTCTCAAGTATTATGTATAAGGTTTTAATTTAAATGTGACAAAGCATGATTCTGAATTCACCTCTTTGCAGTTTCATGTTATTTGAATGTCTGTTTCCTGAACTGTAAGATTTTAAGTTAACTACTTGGCATTGTTTAGCTCGGTGCTGATGACTGATGAACAGGACAGTAACATCTCAGTTTTATTTGTTACAATATTGGATTTTAGGATAAATTCACCTGTTTTTCTGTATTTGAATTTTACGTGTTAAGTGTCCAGAGAAAAAGTGTACCTTGTTCTAAAAGTTTCTATTTCAGTTTCAGTACAGTTCCTGAGAAAATAGATATACGTTGCAGAGAAAACAGATATATGTTGCAGCACTGTGAGATATTAATTTTCTTTAGTTTACACACTTGCACTTTATGTTACCAAAAATACTTGTAGCAGTACATTATGTAGAGGTTCAGTATACACAGAAATTATAGAATTGTGGAAAGAGGCTGATCTGAAATTGCTTTGTTCCCAAGCATATAGATCTTATTTAGTGGAAAGATGAAGCTTAGTTCCCAGGAAATATGAGAATATTTGTAAATAATAACATTAACGTGAGTTCATTGAAAAAAAAAAAGCAGAGAGTGAGAGAGAGAGACAGAAGGTGAGGCTACAGCCTTGGGAAAGGCAATAAACGTGCTGCTCCGAGTGTGATGATCTGGGCCACCGGAATTCTAACTGCTCTAAGACTCCTCGAGGACCCACAAGGCCTGAAGAACATGAACCTTGCGTATTTATGCCTCTGAAGAGACATGAATAGGCAGGGGGGAATAGGCCGAGAAGAACCCGAGGATCGTCATGAGGTCCAGCCACAAATGCCTTGCAGTCTAAGAAGAACCTGAAGACGTATCGCCATGAGGCCCAACCACCAATGCCTTGTACCTTCTTAGGCCCCTCACCTCAAAAGGATCTCTTAAACACCATGATTAGTGAGTAACTTCCACAGACCCTTGTGGGCACTGCGATTATAAGATCAGTCCTCAAATATTTTTGTTTCCACAGCACTCTCACTGGGAACCGGGTATAAGATAGACTTTAGTCACACCTGAGAGATTATGTGGCTGTTCTGTTAGAAGCCATACTCCTTCCTATTGGGATTGATGTTATAAAATGCCGTGAAGCACTAATCTATATTGTAAGGACTTTATCTATATTTTGTTTAGGCAGTTGCTAATTAGAATGAGCACTGTTTACTCATATTGTTATGCTTATTGAAAAGGATCTACATTTATTGTTTACAAAAATACTAAGTTTCTAACAATTGTTTGATGTTCTTAGCAGCCTTGCCAAATAAGGATACACTAGTATGGTATAAAAAAGACAGAAGGACCTATGCATGTAGTTTGATGGAATGATGTAAGTGGAAAAAAAGTGGTGTTGAGAGGAGTGTGATGGAATATTCATGTTGGAAAGGAGAACTCAGATTAACATTATAAAATGGTGAGGGTGAATTGAAATGTGAAATGATGTATCCGATGTATCCACCTAGAAAGAAAACTGACAATGAATACTCTACAATATTTGATTATGCCATCCCCATTAACTCCAATTTTGAAAGTTATCTAGCCCAGAGATATACCCAATAATTGGAAATAGACACTTGGAGATAGGCTGAGTGCACTTTTCATCCTAATGAGCTTTGGGGAGACCCACACTGGCCATGTGGTGCTTTTCAGATGCTTTTATCCCTTTTTGCCTCTATGTGTCCTGGCCCAACACATGAAACTAAAGGAGGAAAGTTACTTACACAAATTTTTAAAAATTGGTATAATTCTAAAAATTGTGGAACAATTGAGGAAGTGTGGGCATCTTGTCAAAATGTATTAGCTAAATTGAGTTGCTTAGGATTGGCTGTTGTATGCAAGCAGCAATCCACGAAGGGGGGAACCTCCGAAACCTTAAAAAACGTTGTAAAGAAATTAAACTGTCTTGCTTTTGACTCTGTTCAAAAAAAAAAAAAAATTGCCCTAAGGGAGTAGACTGAACGTTTTCTCCCTCTGAACTGTTATATGGAAGACTGCTTATTTTTTATACTCCTGAGCCTCACATTTGATCTCTTGTATTTCCTAGCAGCAGAGGCAACTCTCTTCCCTCCACAGGTATGCTCAGCAGGTCGAGTCCTTTCTACTGGATGACTCAGCTCTTTTCTTTCAATCCGGAGACTGGATTTTGGTAAAGACATACCACCAGCACATGGTGCAAGCCCCTTTTCCAGTATGGGACCGTTCCAAGTTCTTCTGATAACACCGATTGCAGTGAAGGTGGCGGCTAAAAGATCCTGAAGCTATTGCCCTCGCTGGAAACATTCTCCATATACAGATCAGGCTTCAGGACCAGGATGAGAAGTAGCTGACGCCGGGGCAGCCAAGGCCCTAGCAACTGGAGAGGAGAGGAGAAGACTCCTGAAGAAAAGCAGCTTTCGGCCTAGAGGTACCGAACCAATATATCCCTTCAAGGTTGGTGACAGGTCAGAGCACCTCACAAGCACGGTACCTTAGACCCGCTCTACGGACCTCCAAACTACAGTGATCACCATCACATGGACAGCCATCCTGTGTGACTCCTCCCCTTCGTGGATCCATGCGTCAGGAATCAAGCGTGTATCATCTCCACTGACATCTTCGGTTCCAGCCTCCTGACCATCACGCACAAGACTGTGTTGACTCCTCCTACCACTCATGTGGTGCCTCCTTCAGCCCATTTCGGGAACTGTTAATACGGCAATACTACTTGCCCAGACTGCCTTACTTTTTGTGTGCGCAGATCACTACAAACTGAAGCTTTTCTCTCAACATGTCTCATTACTGTACCTTCTAATCTGTGTGAAATGCAGAAGTTTACTGTACTTGATAATTTAAACTGCACCCAGCCCCGTGTTTCTTTTTCTACTTTCTTGTATAACATTGGTGTTACTCGCCCCTCTTTGGGATATGACTAGGTCCCTTGCCCATTGTAAACTGTCTCTAGTTTTAATGCTACGGATTGTTTTATTGTTTCTGCTTTTTGCCTGTCTAATACTGTTCTATACTGTTCTTCAACTACAGGGAAGTTTCTCATGATTACTCTCTGATGTATTTTTCTTTGGGGTGGTCTCAAAGGACTGCTTATTGCCCTATTGAGCGGTTTTATAATTCTTGTTCTTTTTTGTTGTATATTCATTTGTTCTTGACTGTTGTTGAAAGGCCTTACAAAGCTCTACCATTTTTATGTATTCCTATACTCCTGCTTTTATGGTGGCTGATGTACCTGAGCTGCCGCATACAAATGTTCCATTAATAATGTCTGTTTAGTTATTTTGTAGTAGATTGTTAGGCTGTTCTTATAGTGGGCCTATGCAGGCCCAAAGGGGGGATTGTTAGGGAAATCAGAATCCTATATATGTGCCCTTTGTAATAATAATGCTTAGTTTAAGTGCATATACAGGAGGCCTGCACAAGAGAAATCAGAATCCTATACATGTGCCCTTTGTACATTCTGGTGGGTATGGAAAAAGAAATGTGCTGTGTTAAGCTAAACTGATTGTTCTACTCAAGGATGACTTGTATTTGCACAGTTACTGATAAGCTATAGCGGGCCCCAGAAGATGGGTGGATGACGTATGACTATGTTTCTGATAATGTATAAAATACGGACAATCCCTCCACCCTTTGGAATAAACTTGCATACTTTCCTTCTGTGTGGTCTGTGAGCTTTATTCCCCTGGATTCCAGCCAGCCGGAGCAACACACCGCAGATGAGGGTTCGGGACTTCCCTGGCCTGGAGTGACTAACAAGAAACAGACCCTTTACACTTTCAATTCAAAGAGGCTCTCATCTTGAGCATTTATGCCATGGAGATATTTAAATGTCTCTATAATATCTCCCTCCTTTCTTCAAAAGTATATATACTGAGATCTGTCCCCATATGCTTTATGATGACTATTTAATTAGCCATCCTCTGCATATCTCCTATTTATATCCTTTTGAAGGTGCAGTCTCCAGAATTGCACACACTATTCTAAATGAGGTCTCACCATGACTTTTATAGAGACATTATCACCACCTCCTTTTTTTTCATATGCACACAAGCATCCTTCTGGCTTTTGCTGTTTTTGTTACCTTAAGATCATCAGAAATGATCACTGCCAGGTCCAACTCTTCTTTCATGGAAAGAAGTACTTCATTCCTTATGCAGTATCACTTCCTTGCATTTTTGCAGCCCAAATGCATTACCCTGCATTCTTTAGCATTAAATCTCAGTTGTCAAATTTTTGACCATTCTTCAAGTTTTGCCAGAACCCTCTTTGTGTTAGCTACACCTTCCAGGATGTCTATCCTATTGCAGATTTTGGTATCATCCTCAGAGGCAAATCTTATCTGACAGCCCTTCATCAATATCACTTACAAAAATGTTAAAAAGAATCAGACTAAGGACCAATCCGTGTAGCATGGATGTCCTTACCCTCAGTGTGAGCTCCATCTACTAGGACCCTTTGTTGCCTCCCACTCAAACAGTTTCCAAACCAATCAGTCATTTTAGGGTGCATCCCTAGGGCATGTCGCCTATGTGGAGCCATGTCAAAGGCTTTGCAGAAATCTAAGTACACCACATTTAGCAGTCTTCCTCAGTCCAACTGTAGTCCATCGCTGTTGCTATAGACCAGCGATGGCGAACCTATGGCACGCGTGCCAGCTGTGGCACGCGAAGGCCTTGCAGCTGGCACGCGGGCAATAGGTCCACAAAAAAAAGAAAAAAGCTGTCTCTGACTGCTGCCGCGGACGCGGCAAGGGCAGAATGCAGCGTCCCGCGGGGCCCCCTCCGCCCGCTAAGCCCCTCTGCAAGAGCTTTCAGATTCGCGAGGGAGAGCGTCTCCCTCGCGTCTCTGTTAAGCCCGCAGGGGCTAATGGGAAATTTCCCATTAGCCCCTTTAGACGCGAGGGACTGATGGGAAATTTCCCATTAGCCCCTGCGGGCTTAACAGAGACGCGAGGGAGACGCTGTCCCTCGCGAATCTGAAAGCCCTTGCAGAGGGGCTTAGCGGGCGGAGGGGGCCCCGCGGGACATTGTAATCTGCCGCGGCAGCAGCCAGAGCCTGCTTTTTTTTAAAAAAAATTTGCCGGGGGGGGGGGGGGTTAGGACTGCTAATGGGCAGGAGGGGGGGTTAGGACTGCTAATGGGCAGGAGGGGGGGGGTTAGGACTGCTAATGGGCAGGAGGGGGGTGTTAGGACTGCTAATGGGCAGGAGGGGGGGTGTTAGGACTGCTAATGGGCAGGGGGCGTTAGGACTGCTAATGGGCAGGAGGGGGGGGGTTAGGACTGCTAATGGGCAGGGGGGGGAGGGTTAGGACTGCTAATGGGCAGGAGGGGGGGGTTAGGACTGCTAATGGGCAGGAGGGGGGGGGTTAGGACTGCTAATGGGCAGGAGGAGGGGGGTGTTAGGACTGCTAATGGGCAGGAGGGGGGGTGTTAGGACTGCGAATGGGCGGGGCGGGGGGGGGGTGTAGGACTGCTGATGGGCTGGGGGGTGAGGTCTGCTAATGGGCGGGCGGGCGGGCGGGGGGTTAGGACTGCTAATGGGCAGGAGGGGGGGGTTAGGACTGCTAATGGGCAGGAGGGGGGGTTAGGACTGCTAATGGGCAGGAGGGGGGGGGTGTTAGGACTGATAATGGGCGGGGGGGGGGGGGGTTAGGACTGCTAATGGGCTGGGGGGGTTAGGACTGCTAATGGGCGGGTGGGCGGGGGGGGTAGGACTGCTAATGGGCTGGGGAGGTAGGACTGCTAATGGGCTGTGGGCTGATGGGGGCTGTCTGGAAATGGGGTGATGGGGGTTTAGGGCTGGAAGTGAGTTGATGGGGGGGGCTAGGACTGGTATTGGGTTGGGGGGTTGCTAGGACTGGAAATGGGCTGATGCAGGGACTAGAAGGGAATGGATGCTGGGTGAGGCTGGAACTAGAAGGGAGCTGATGTTGGGGGAGGATTAGAATGGGATGGGGCTGGGAGAGTAAAATGGAGAGGGGAAAAATATTTTGTGTGGGAGGGATAAAAAATCTACAATTGGCCGGGTATTGGGAGAGTAAGTGGGGATTGAGGATGGAGGGGTAAAATTTGAGTGGATGAAATAGGAATGAGGAAAGAGCAAAAGGAGAAAGATTAGTATGTTAAAGCGGATGTAGAGAGAGAGAATGGAAAAAAAAACTAGAAGAGAGAAGAAAGGACAAATGGACAGCAGATGATGGAGAGTTAGCAGAAAACATGAAGAAACCAGAAGAAAGTGGCTGGAGCAATTGCAACTGAGCTGAGGTATTCTGTTTATGTAATTCCTTTTTGACATTGCCACTTGTTCTCTTTCCCCAGTAGGTCATGTATTGTTATTGTCTGAAATGTATTGGTTTAATATTTGCAGTGTTGCCTTTTGATAGGTATGGTGTGGTGCTTTGTGAGTCCTGGTAGTGCTGTTAGGATACGGCGGGTTTGCTATTGGTTCTAAATGGGCAGTGTTTGTAGTAGTTCCTAATGTGCCTGGCGGTTGGCACTGGATTATAGTAATGTAGAAATCTTTTAGTCTGTCTTTATCCATACACTCATTAAGAGACATGTTTACTAAAAGTTAGTGTATGTTAGCATTATGCAAATATTTATGCAAATTGACGTGCTGGCACTTTGAGGAAATTCTTTGGTTTTGTGCGGCAGTTTGGGCACTCGGGCTCAAAAAGGTTAGCCATCACTGCTATAGACTAAGGAGAAGCAGCTGTGGCAGCAGGGGGGTGGGGAAGATAAGGCAGAGAGAGGCGGCCACTACTGGTGTTTTGTGAGCATTTTTTGCTACTCTCAAAACTTTGCTACCATAGTCCTGTTGCATTGGTTGAAGGATAAGAGAAAAAGACTCACCAAAGTCCCTAGGTTTTCCTCAGCTGTCCTCTAAGACAAAAAGCAGTTTATCCCTTCAAACTACTAAAATCTGATTTGTGTCTGAGGTGTATAGTCTAATGTGATCCCTTTGTGAAATTACTTTATCAAAGCTCCTTGAAATATAACCAATTGTTTACTTTTTGCAGATATCTAAACATGGAACCATTTACTTCCTAGATCTTCTCTTCCAACCACAATCTGCTTGTTCTCCTGTGTTTCCAGCATGTGCGCTGCCTAGACTTTGTCTTTCAAACCAGCCATCAGCACAGCACTTCTAGCCCAGTCAGCCCTGCCACTATTTTTAAGTGCCTCTAGGGATTTTTCTCTGCACGTTCTCCCATTGTGACACCTGAGCTGTCCATCATGTTCTCTCTCGGCAGCTTGCTGTCATGACTCATGACCGCATTTAAAATGACTGAATTTTTTTTTTACTCACTCTGACCTACTTATGGGTTCACTGTTACAGTTATGAGTTTTTTTTTCCGTGATCATGGGCACCTCTTCATTTGTCTCCCACCACAGTGACATTTAAAGGGGCAGCTGCTTCTGCAGTTTTGCTTCCATCCATCCTACCAAACCAGAGTCCTAACTACCCACCACAGTCACAAGGGACATGGCTAGCAACATAGCGGGGCAGATCACATAAATGTTGCTCAGCAGGATAATCAGTGGCACATGTCTTGTCTGTGTCGCTGAATATCCCCTCTTAGCCCATTTAAACACTACAATGCTCACCGCTTAGTGTCAGAGTGTTCCAGGGGGAGAGGGGGAGGGCAGCACCAAAGGGTAAATGTTTAGTGGTGATATTGAGCCTCTAACCGGCTAACCTAAACCCCCTAAAGTTAGGATAAAAAAGGCCTGTCCTAACTTTAGCTGGTTTAGCTGTCCCACCAGTAGTTGGATATCGCTGCTGAATGGATAGATAAATTGCTATCTGGCGAAACCGCATATGGCCCCAGCACTGAATATCTGGGGGTAATTTAAAGCAGCGACAGCCAGCCACTTTAATGTCACTGGCTGCTGCTGCTGGATATGCCCTCCATATCTTTAATGTCACTGGCCGCTGCTGCTGGATATGCCCTCCATATCTTTAATGTCATTGGCCGCTGCTGCGGGATATGCCCTCCATATCTTTAATGTCATTGGCCGCTGATGCTGGATATGCCCTCCATATCTTTAATGTCATTGGCCGCTGCTGCGGGATATGCCCTCCATATCTTTAATGTCACTGGCCGCTGCTGCGGGAAATGCCCTCCATATCTTTAATGTCACTGGCTGCTGCTGCTGGATATGCCCTCCATATCTTTAAAATTCATAGGGAGGCATATTCATCGGCGGCAACTAGGCTAGTGAAAGCATAAGAACATAAGATATGCCATACTGGGTCAGACCAAGGTCCATCAAGCCCAGTATCCTGTTTCCAACAGTGGCCAATCTAGGTCATATGTACCTAGCAGTTTCCCCAAAAGACACAGGTTACTCAATGCTTGTATTGGGTCAAGCAATGATATCCTGGGTCCCTTTTTAATAATGGTTTATGGACCTTTCCTCCCAGGAACTTGTCCAAACCTTTTTTAAACCCAGCTACACTAACAGCCCTTACTACATCCTCCGGTAACAAATTCCAGAGTTTGATTACACGTTGAGTGAAAAAATATTTTCTCTTATTAGTCTTAAATAGTTTACCCTATAGCTTCCTTACATGTCCCCTAATCTTTCTACAATCTGATAACGTAAACAATCAATGTATGTTTACCCGTTCCACTCCGTTCATTAATTTATAGACTTCTATCATATCTCCCCTCAGCCATCTCTTTTCCAGGTTAAATAGCCCTAACCTTTTTAGCCTTTCTTCATAGGGGTATCCTTCCATCCCCTTTACCATTTTGGTGGCTCTTCTCTGAACCTTTTCTAATAATGCTATATCCTTTTTAAGATACGGCGATCAGAACTGCACACAATATTCAAGGTGCGGTCACACCATGGAATGATACAGAGGCATTATAATATCCTTTGTTTTATTTCCAATTCCTTTCCTTATGATATCTAGCATTCTATTTGCTCTCTTGGCTGCCACTGCACACTGGGCGGAGGGTTTTAACATGTTATCCACAATGACGCCTAAATCTTTTTCCTGGGTGGTGGTTCCTAATATGGAACCTTGCATCGTGTAACCATAGTTTGGGTTGTTCTTCCCTAGGTGCATAACTTTGCACTTGTCCACATTAAATTTCATCTGCCATTTGGATGCCCAGTCTTCCAATTTATCAAGATCCTCTTGCAATTTTCCACAATCCTCTTGGGTTTTAACAACTTTAAATAGTTTTGTGTCATCTGCAAATTTGATAACCTCACTCGTTATTCCCTTTTCCAGGTCATTTATGAATATGTCAGAAAGCAGTGGCCCAGCACAGATCTCTGGGGTACACCACTATTCACCTTTCTCCATTGGGAAAATTGGCCATTTAGCCCTACCCTCTGCTTTCTATCTTTTAACCAGTTCCTGATCCATAATAGTACACTGCCTCCTATCCCATGACACTTTAGTTTTGCCAAAAGTCTCTGATGAGGGTCCTTGTGAAAGGTTTTCTGAAAGTCCATATAAACTATATCAACCGACTCACCTTTGTCTACCTATTTATTCACACCTTCAAAAAAACATAACAGATTAGTAAGACAAGATCTTCCTTGTCTAAAGCCATGTTGACTGTCTCCCATTAAGCCATGACTATCTAAATGTTCAGCAATTTTGTTCTTTTTGGTGGTTTCTACCATTTCTCCCGGTACTGACATCAGGCTTACTGGTCTGTAGTTTCCCGGATCACCCCTGGAACCCTTTTTAAAATTTGCGTTATGTTCGCCATCCTCCAATCTTCAGGTATTACAGATGATTTTAATGATAGTTCACAGATTACTAATAGCAGGTCTGCAATCTCATATTTCACTTCTTTCAACACCCTTGGATGTATATCATTTAGTCCAGGTGATTTGCTACTCTTCAGTTTATCAAATAGTTGTAATACATCTTCCCAATGTATCGATATTTCCTTCAATTGGTCCGCACCTTTAAATACCACTTCAGTTTCTGCTGCTGAATATTCAGCCGCTAATTGAAGAGTACTAACCAATTAAAGTTAGGACACCATTCACCTGCTCTAACTTTAACTGGTTAAGATATCCGGTTAGAAGCTATCACCACCACCCCCCACCAATCCACCCACAGACTGCTCTGTTTTTAACTGGGTGTTTTTTCCTTAGTCCAATGGGGATATTCAGTGGTACAAACTGGTTAGTGCTGCTGAATATCCGACTGACCCATTTTAACCAGGTAGCAGGTCTGTGAACTAAAACTCTTTGAATTGCCCCCCCCCCATATTTTTTTATACTATTTGCGATAGAAAACAAATCATGAGCATTAAGTTTTGTTCTTTTTTTCCTGCTGCCATTTTAAAATTGATAAGAAATCATAATTCAATTTTTGTAAAAAATTAAGGGGTATGTTTACTAAAGGACGCTATTTGCGCTGCTGTAATGTTATCACGCGATAAGGTGCCTTATCGCATGATAATGGTGCTTTACCGGGCGATAAGGTGCCCTATCGCGCGATAACACGCACAGCAGCGCAAACGAGCGCTGAAGGCGGAGAAAGGCTCCTGGATGGCGGAGTTAGACTCCTCAGGGGCAGAGAGAGAGGGTCAATGGGTGGAGAGTGGCTCCCTGCACACTAACGCTGTAGATTCCGGGGCTGAAAACTAACACGAGTGAAACCCTGGCGTTAGAGCTGATTTAAAGGGAAGAGAAACCATTTCCGTCAGCAATGTACAGCAAAACCAGGGAAACCTGTAAAAACTGATAAGTGTGATACATGTGCACGGAACAAAAGGGCAAATAAACAGTGAAAATGACCAGAAGAAAATGTAATAAAAGCATAACAAAGCTGGCCAATAGTGATATTAATGGGAAACAGCAGAAAACGCTCCCGAGAACGTTCCAAGGAAAAAAAGATATGAAGTTTGGAAGGGTCTATGCTCCGTCCCCATACAAGGTGAATGATTCCACAGTGAAATTCCGCTGATCAGGGCTGTCCCTCCCCATTGGACAGGTTTCCTATGGCGTGCACATGTTCTGCAACAGCAGGGCGGGCATGTTGGAATGGGCAATTGGACAGATGCTGGAAAAGGGGACACAGAGGACTGCAGGCGGCACATGCTGTGGTGCAGCTGGGCCACAGTGCGGACTAGGGCGATGCCTAGGTGGCCCATAGGAATGCTGAAACTGTACAGCAGCCAGACAGCAACTGCTGAGGGCCCAACATGGGCACGAGTGTGATTACCACAGTGTAACAGGGGATAGTACCCAGCAGGTACCCCCAAGGGCACAGAACATTGGCAGGCGGTGCTGGGGGGACGCGTGGACAGCTATGCAGGCACCCCTACCCCAGAACCCACACCATAGGCAGCCGCCTACTCGCACACTGGATGGCCTGAGACCTCGCACCACCAGCACCACCAGCAGAAGGGCATGTCAGCATGGTGGCAGAGGGGTGCTGGTGGTGGAGGAGGCAGTGGCTGCTGCCCACAGCAAACCATGGTCCAATAACTATTTACAATAACTTGTAAATAGTTCTAAACTCTGTTATGCTAGATACATTGTATATAATTTGATTATAGTTCGATGTATCTGTTATATATTACTACTCTTGTTCCATGTAAGTTGATATTGTTTGATGTAAACCGCCACTGATCTTGGGAATTGGCGGTATATAAAAGAATTGCAAATAAATAAATAAATGGCCCAGCCCTGTTTAAGTGGGTGCTGTGCGCTGCAACAGACAGGCTCTGTCTGACAAACAGTCATGGTATCTCCAGGGAATGCACAGTCTCTGTGGCAACACGGTGGTGCAGTGAACACAGCCAGTGTATTCAGGAGCAGAAGGTCACAGGTTTAAGTCCCAGCTGTGGTTCCTGCCAACCCAGTCCCCATGTTTTACCCACTACTAAAATGTGGTAATACAGACAGAACCTTTATTGCAGATAACAGAAACATGTCCAATACGCCTACATTTTACCCTACAGAGCACAGACACCATAAACATGCGCATTTCCTAGAGCAGAGTCTTCAAATGCAGTCCTGGAGGGCCAAACACCATTCAGGTTCCATGCTGCCTCTAATAAACACGGCTGTGCTGCATGTCTATGCACCGCCCCCATGGTATGCAGATGTATCTCATGCATATTCATTAGGGACAGCATGAAAACCAGAACAATGTTTGGCCCACCAGGACTGGAGTTGGGAACCTCTGCCCTAGAGCAGTGGCCAACAGGGGCAGACACACCGACACCCACAGGCTCCATTATCCAAAGCCGCCTGGAGAGGCAGGATGTTGGGCCCTGCGTGCATCTCCCAATACTAGCACTTGCATACCTTAGCAGTGCCACCCTAAACCTGGGAATACGGTACACACCTATCAAAAGGTTGCTATGATTACTGGCAGATAGCAATTCCTACGTTAAGCACAATTTGCTGATTGAGCTGCATCATAGCAACCTTTCTGATGTCTGTGGAGTGTGCTTCAGGTCTGGTGTCTGACAGTGTTTATCACCCTGGGGAGTGACCCCAACAGTATTGCGTACCATAGCCATGCCTGCACTGTGCCCAGGACTGGTGCGGTGGCCAGGGCTGCCAAGAGCCTCTATATTTGCACAATGCTGGCATAGGTGTGGGAGTGTGTGTCTGTCTATCCAGTGTGTGGTATCTGCCAACATCTTCCTCAGCCCACTGTTGCCAGTGTAAGCCTGCCAATGTGCATAATGAGGAGCAAGGTACCATGGGTATAGCCCGACAGAGTGGCCCGGCCAGGATGCATCTGCACAGGGCATAGGGCAATGGCTCGGACATTGTAGTGTCCGACAACCACCTGCACGGACAGGGTGGCCACAGCATTTCCTGCTGGGAGGTCACTCTCACCCTGACTGAGCAGTGTCCACAGCATGGCTAGGTTCCCCCATAGTGCTATTTTTCTCATGTGATATTTATGGGTTCTTTTTTGGGGCCCAATCACTGATATATCTGCTTGGTGTGTATGCTGACATCCCAGTTCTGGGTACATGCATCGCCTCCAGAAACATGCACTATGGACTAGCTAGCAGACTGTCTGCAGTTAGTATGTGTCTGGCTGGAATACTTTGCAGGGTGCAGCTGCAGGAGAATGTCAGATAGTGGTAGGGGCAGCTGAGCATTTCCAGGCCTACTGTCTGTCTGCCTTGCCTTATGGATGTGTACAGATCTGCATTGACTGCCCTGTAGCGTGTATATTCCCCAGCAGGACTGGGGTTGATGGTCCCCTCTACTGCCACCATTGCAGGGAGATAGAATGTGGATCTGTTGGTGTGAGGTCCTGTTTTCCACCTTGAGCCCCAGAGGGTGGGTGGGTGGGTGGGTGGGTGGGGTGGTGGTACATAATCCGACTATGAGTCCAAACACCCACCCCCCTCTCCCTCCCCCCCTCCCACTCCCTCCCCCCCTCTCCCCCTCCTACACAGTCTTTAACAGCAAGGATATTGCATTCCCTTTTTAGCCTTGCTGGCTAAAGCACAAAAACAAAATCACATTTAAAGTCTGTGGTAGTTTAGCTTCTATTCAGCTTCAAACCCTTCTTGGTTACCTTCCAAGTAACAAATATAATCCAGGAACAAAAGAAAGCTTTGTTCTAACAGCTACTTTAGCTTACCCCAGTGTCCTCATTCCAGCAGCAAGTGATTAACAAGTTTATCACAGTTCCAGGCTTGCTCCGTAGTCCCCGTAAACTTCCCCTTTACAAACACGAGGGAATCACGGCCACCCTGCTTGTGGACTACGAGTACCTTTTTTCCTGGAAGACTTCCTTTCAAGACTGGCTTGCTTTCTCTACGTTCCCAGGTTTAAAGCTTGGCAAAAGGAACAGTCCATGGGAGTGTCCTCATCATTCAGCTTCACCTCGGGCTCTCCCAGCTGCATAGGTTCTGACTCCCCGTCTTGCTCACAGTGCTCAGCTAACAGCCTCCGGGGGGATCTTGGAGTCTCTCTTGTTCCTGGCTCCAAACTCTCCTGCAGACGTGCTATACGCCAATTAGCACTTTCTTCTCCTGGAAGCTCAGTTCCTCTGCTCTGCTCAGCACCAGTCAAGCTTCCCTTGCTTGCATCTGTTCCTCTGCTCGTGGCAGCCTGGCTTCCTGCTTCTCTTCCTCCTTTCTCACACTCTGGCCTAGGTTTATACTTCCAGGGCTCTAGCTTCAACCCTCCCTACTCAGGTGACGGCAATCAGCTTGACCTCGGGCACCTGAGTGCTTGGAGAATTCACTGCCTAAGGGGTTCTGGGCCCTGTATCCTCTCCCCTTCATTCCATTAGGGGGAGCATGAAATGTGGGCCACGTGGAAGTTTTCTGATTCCTGGAGGTGTTTATGTCTTTCCTACCCTGATTTGGTGAAAGAGGGCCTTTTACTAGGATGAATTCCCTGTCTCTTTGTCCTCCCCCGGACTCTGGATAGGCCTCCTTGCCACATACCCCCCCCTACTTAAGATATTACGGGCTGGCGGAGGTTATTGAAGCTCCTCCGAACAGTCCATAATCCTGGATAAGGCATCTGTATTGTGGTGTAGCTTCCCTGCCCGGTGCTCTACCTTAAAATCAAAAGCTTGCAGGGCCATGTACCATCTGGTTAATCGTGCATTGTGGTTCTTCATCTGTTGGAGCCACTTCAAGGGTGCATGATCGGTAACTAGCAGGAATTTTCATCCAGTGAGGTAGAACCGGAGGGTCTCTATTGCCCATTTGATGGCGAGGCACTCTTTCTCAATCATAGAGTAGTGTTGCTCTGCCGAGGACAACCTCCTACTAAGGAACATCACAGGATGTTCATTTCCTTCATGCTTCTGGGACAAGACGGCCCCTAAGCCTACCTCTGAGGCATCCGTCTGTACAATGAAGGGCTGCGTGAAATCCACCCCGCATAATACTGGGGCCATGCATAGCCGCCCTTTTAATCGGGTGAAAGCCTTCTCAGCCTCTGGGGTCCAACGGAGTTGATTGGGGCAATTCTTTTTTAACATGTCCATAAAGATGGAACTTTCCACAGTCCCTTCCATTGGAACTCAAATTTTGGGGCGGCGCCCGTCACTGTTACTAGGACTTTCTCTCCCAAAACTAACTGGTGGAGTTTCGCATCCTGATCATATCGCTCCTTCTGGCGAGTTTGACTAGCCCGTAAATTCTGCTCCTGAGCAGACACACAAGTTTTCATACATTTTGCATTATTTCCCTGTTTCTTTTCTGATAAATCAAAACTGGCCTCTGCCCCTACTTTTGGAGGGCCTGCCTTTGGGAGAAACGCCAATTCAGCTTCCATGTAGCGCTCTGCCAAAAGGGTTGCCTCTCATGTGCTCTGGCAGTTTTGCTGAATCAGAAAAGATTGTACCCTTTGTGGTATTGCAGCCATAAACTGCTCCAATATCACCATATCCACCACCGTATCCTTAGTTTTCCCTTCCGGGGCTAGCCACTTTAAAGCTAAACCTCGAATTCTATGGCTTAAGGCCTTAGGTATCTCTCCGGCCTTTAAGACCGTGGTTCTAAACATACGGTGATACAACATTTTCGTTAACCCTAATCACTCTCTAATTGCATTTTTCACTGCATTATAGTCCATGGCCTGGGCAGCTGGCATAGCCCTATATGCGGCTAGTGCTTCTCCTGTTAAGGAGGTTGCCAATCGCACTGCCCACTGGCTAGCTGGCCAACCCACGGATTGAGCCACCCTCTCAAATGACTCCAAGAGGTCATCTATGTCATCATCAGGAGAAAGTTTTCCAAAATTAAATGCCCCACTGGTGTGTGGGCCTGCTAGATTGTCCATTTACAGCACCGCTGGTCCCTCCGGGGTTAGGGTTCCTCCACTTCCTTGCCTCTGGGAAGTAATAAGGGCTTCCACTAAGTCCAGGACAGGCTTTTGCTGCTCCCTCATAGCCGCCGCTGCATTCTCTTGCGCTAGCTGGGCCAACTCCTGCTGTCATTGAAATTGAGTGGCCATCCATTGTACCAGCTCTTTTGGATCCATCTCCGGCAATACCTTGCTCATGCGTTGACTCTCGAAGAAAAAAAAGAATTTGTCTTTTCCGCCAACCTTCCGTGCTATCACTCTTGTAAGTGTATATCCTGGATGGTAGAAAATCCTGAGTGGTAGAAAATCCTCACAACAACACCATTGTCACGCCACCACCACTCGCCTCTAGCTTAGAGGGGCATGGATTATTAGAGGAACTTTCTGCTATCCGCTTTTTCAGCTTTTTCAAACTATTTCCCTGCAGTGCCCTCTGGGAAATGTAGTCTTTGTTTAGCTGTCTGGGTGCATCAGGCAGAAAGTTGTAGTCAGGCTCAAAGAGGTAAGGCAAATGACAGAAATTTATTTTGTACACAATGGTTCGATCATACCACATACAGGATTAGTTGTTCAGGACTCTTTGAGGCAAAGCATTGTCCATAAACAAACCCAAACACAAAAATGGCTGTTTAAAGGTTCCCTATAGCTCAGGATACACAGTCTTTAACAGCAAGGATATTGCAATCCCTTTTTAGCCTTGCAGGCTAAAGCACAAAAACAAAATCACATTTAAAGTCTGTGGTAGTTTAGCTTCTATTCAGCTTCAAACCCTTCTTGGTTACCTTCCAAGTAACAAATATAATCCATGGGCAAAAGAAAGCTTTGTTCTAACAGCTACTTTAGCTTACCCCAGTGTCCTCATTCCAGCAGCAGGTGATTAACAAGCTTATCACAGTTCCAGGCTTGCTCCATAGTCCCCGTAAACGTCCCCTTTACAAACACGAGGGAATCACGGCCACCCTGCTTGTGGACTACGAGTACCTTTTTTCCTGAAAGACTTCCTTTCAAGACTGGCTTGCTTTCTCTACGTTCCCAGGTTTAAAGCTTGGCAAAAGGAACAGTCCATGGGAGTGTCCTCATCATTCAGCTTCACCTCGGGCTCTCCCAGCTGCATAAGTTCTGACTCCCCGTCTTGCTCACAGTGCTCAGCTAACAGCCTCCTGGGGGATCTTGGAGTCTCTCTTGTTCCTGGCTCCAAACTCTCCTGCAGACGTGCTATATGCCAATTAGCACTTTCTTCTCCTGGAAGCTCAGTTCCTCTGCTCTGCTCAGCACCAGTCAAGCTTCCCTTGCTTGCATCTGTGCCTCTGCTCGTGGCAGCCTGGCTTCCTGCTTCTCTTCCTCCTTTCTCACACTCTGGCCTAGGTTTATACTTCCAGGGCTCTAGCTTCAACCCCTCCCTACTCAGGTGACGGCAATCAGCCTGACCTCGGGCACCTGAGTGCTTGGAGAATTCACTGCCTAAGGGGTTCTGGGCCCTGTATCCTCTCCCCTTCATTCCACTAGGGGGAGCATGAAATGTGGGCCACGTGGAAGTTTTCTGATTCCTGGAGGTGTTTATGTCTTTCCTACCCTGATTTGGTGAAAGAGGGCCTTTTACTAGGGTGAATTCCCTGTCTCTTTATCCTCCTCCGGACTCCGGATAGGCCTCCTTGCCACAACATGCAGATCAGCAGCCTACAGCTGCTCAAAAGATGGGGTATGCGCCTCTATAGCACCCCAGCCTGGTAGGGGGAAATGACCATGTGTGTTACAGGCACAGAGTAGCTACAGACCATGATGTGCGGTACCTGTGCTCACCCTGAGTGTGAGGTGGAACGCCCAGCACCAGGTCCGCAGCACCTGACTTGGCTGCGATAGGCTGTACTGCAGGTCCCCATCAGTGCCAGTGTGTGATAGGTAGTTCTTGCAGACACAATTAGGTCCATCTGTATTTCCCAGTCACGTCTAGCCCTTGTGGACTATGATACACCCAGAATAGTGCATATCCTGTGTGGTTGCCATGGTCACATGTTATAAGAGAGGGGCGGTGGTTGGACCCAAAAGCAGATTATGTAGCACCACCCAACCTGCTCTCTGTGGGTCAGGGTGGGCGACAGGATCTCCTACCAACACATCCACATTCTACATCTCTCCAATGATGGCAATAGAGGGGACCATCAACCCCAGTCCTGCTGGGGAATAGGCACCTGACAGGGCAGTCAATGCAGATCTGTGCACATCACATAGGGCACTGGCAGACAGGCAGTAGGCCTGGAAAAGCTCAGCTGCCCCCCACCACTATCTGACATTCACCAGCAGAGGGCACAGGCAGTCTCCACGCACTGCACCCTGCAAGGTGTTCCAGCCATCCACATGCTAACTGCAGACAGCCTGCTAGCTAGTACATAGTGCATGTTCCTGGAGGCACTGTGTGCACCAAAAAATGGGATGTGAGCACACACACCAAGTAGATATGTCAGTGATAAGGCCCCAGAAAAAAAACCTCATAGATATCAGTTGAGAGAAATACTGTACAGCAATATGGGGGAACCTAACCATGCCATGGTCACTGCTCAGTCAGGGTGAGAGTGACCTCCCAGCATGGCATGCTGTGGCCATCCTGTCCGTGCAGTTGGTGGGTGGGCACTACAGTGTCCCAACCATTGCCCAATACCCTGTGCAGATGCATCCTGCCCAGGCCACCCTGTCTGGGCCATACCCACAGTACCTTGCTTCTCCTTATGCACATTGGCAGGCTAACACTGGAAACAGTGCAAGCAGTGTGGGCTCAGTAAGGTGTAGGCAGCCACAAAACACTGGATAGACATACACACATTCCCACACCTATGCCAGCATTGTGCAAATATAGAGGTTTTTGGCAGCCCTGGCCGCCACACCAGTCCTGGGCACAGTGTGGGCATGGCTATGGTACGCAATATTGTTGGGGGTTACTCCCCGGGGTAGTAAACACTTTCAGAAGCAAAAACTGAAACACACTCCACAGATATCAGAAAGGTTGCTATGATGAATCACTGTCAACAAATTGTGTTTAACTTAGGATTTGTTATCTGACATTAATCATAGCAACCTTTTGATATATGTGGAACGTGTTCCCAAGTTTAGGATGCCATTGCTAAGGTATGCAGGTGCTAGTATTGGGAGATGCTGCTCCGCGCAGGGCCCAACAGCCTGACTCTCCATGAGGCTTTGGATAGTGGAGCCTGTGGGTGTGGGTGTTTGTGCCCCTGTTGGCCGCTGCTCTAGGGCAGAGGTTCCCAACTCCGGTCCTGGTGGGCCAAACACGGTTCAGGTTTTCATGCTGCCCCTAATGAATATGCATGAGATACATTTGCATGCAATGGGGGCGGGGCATACAAATGCAGCACAGGCATATTTATTAGGGAAAGCATGAAACCTGAATGGTGTATGTCCCTCCAGGACTGCAGTTGGGGAACTCTGCTCTAGGGATTGCACATGTTTATGGTGTCTGTGCTCTGTAGGGTAAAATATAGGCTTTTATGGCATGTTTATTTTATCTTCAATAAAGTTTCCGTCTTTATTACCACGGTTTAGTACTGGGTAAAATATAGGGACATAGTGTGCAGGAGCCACAGCTGGGACTTAAACTTGTGACCTTCTGACGCTGAACACACTGGCTGTGTGTACTGCACCAAACTGTTGCCACAGGGGCAGGTCATTCCCTGGGGATACCATGACTGTTCGTCAGACAGACCTTGTCTGTTGCAGTGCACGGCACCCACCTAAACGGGGCTTGGCCGTGGTCTGCTGTGGGCAGATGCCACTGCCCCCTCCACCACCAGCACCCCTCTGCCACCATGCTGACATGCCCTTCTGTCAGTGGTGCTGGTGGTGCGCAGTCCCAGGCCATCCAGTGTGCCGGTAGGCGTCTGCCTATGGTGCGTGATATGGGGTAGGGGTGCCTGCATAGACATCCATGTTTCCCGCCGGCACCGCCTGCCGATGTTATGTACTTGCTGGGTACTTTCCCCTGGGACACTGTGGGACACACACTCGTGGCCATGTTTGCCCTTGGTCAGTTGCTGTCTTGCTGGTTTTCTGCTTCTACATTCCTATGTGTCACCTAGGCATCTGCCTAGCCCACCTTGTGCCCCAGATGCCACACTGCATGTCTCGCCTGCAGCCCCCTGTACCCCATTTGCAGCCTCACCGTAGTGCTCTCTCGTACTTGGGCACTATGATGTTGCTGCACATGTATCACTACTATCACTTTTCTTGGTTTCCTTGCCTTTGCTGCACATTGCTGACTGAAATCGTCTCTCTCCCCTGCAAATGTGCCTCTAGTGCGAGGTTTTCACTGGCGCCAATTTTCAGACCTTCATTTGACGCCTGTATTTAGATAGTACATGTAAATAGTTCCCCTATGTTATCCAAGTTTGTACACCTGTTCTCTGTAAAAACAGAACAGCTTGTTGTTCTGGTCTTTTTGTTTCATGTAAACCGCACTGATGTCGAATAGTGTGGCATATAAGAGATTGTAATAAATAAATAAATAAATAATAAATAAATAAATTTCACGGCATTAGTGTGCATGGGGCCTCTCCCCGCCCACTCTCCGCCCTTTGACCCCTTATCTCCACCCCTGGGGAGCCTTACTCTGCCCTCTGGGGAGCCTTACTCCACCCTCTGTGCACCTTAATGCCGCCGGAGATGTTATCACATGATACATGCCGTTCTCGCACGGAATGCGCCATTATCGCGTGATAACATCACGTTTTGCGTGATAACGTCACAGCTGCGCCGTTAGCGCCGTTTAGTTAACATACCCCATAATGTGTTTAAATTATAATGAAACATATATATGTCATAATATGTTAAAATTATATTAAAAACATTAAACATAAAGACAGAAATAAGATGAGGAGGACATGTATAAAATGTAAATATATATCTACAGATACCTTTTCTGCAAAAAACCTTCTGTCAAATTAAAAGGCATTTGCCACTGAAATAAATAATTAAAAGATAAATTAAACAGTCATAAAGAAATTTATAACACTCAAAATAATAATAATTAATACCAATAAATAAATAAATAATCATGTAGGATAAATGAGGAAAACAGAACTGCTTGTGTATATTAGAGAATTTGAAGACCCCTAATTATTTCAAATGAACTGAAGGCATAAAAATTAAAGGTACAGCCTAGTCATTGTGCCATTGTCAGTACCTCAAAAGTTATTACCAGTCCAAAGACAAAAATATATACTATCCTGTTATGATGCCAAGGATCAATAATATGCAATGGTGTTCAAAATTTATGAATTTAAATCCGAAGGAAGTAATAGCTTTGATTCTTTCATTGTACCAAACAATGAAAGCGTCATAATGCCAAACAGCCAATCTATTTGACTTGAAGATACCAAAATAAAGTATTGTTACAAACTGTGAAACACTCGAGCCAAGGGGTTGTACCTTTAAGTAGGAATGACAATTAAAATTACTCTTTTCGGATGCAAAGTTTTTCTGTACATTAGAGGATAATTTGATACACACATATTAAGTGGTTTGTTTTTATCATTTTTTAGACATTCCCCTACCTTGAGGTAAAAATGTTGATAATGGTACTACATTTGTTGTTTTTTAAAAAAAAAGTAATTGGGGAACTTTTATGCCTTTTAGTTCATTTGAAATAATTAGCGGTCTTCAAATTCTCTAATATATACAAGCAGTTCTGTTTTCCTCATTTATCCTACATGATTATTTATTTATTTATTTATTGGTATTAATTATTATTATTTTGAGTGTTATAAATTTCTCAATGAATGTTTAATTTATTTTTTTAATTATTTATTTCAGTGGCAAATGCCTTTTAATTTGACAGAAGGTTTTTTTGCAGAAAAGGTATCGGTAGATATATATACACATTTTTTACATGTCCTTCTCATCTCATTTCTGTCTTTATGTTTAATGCTTTTAATATAATTTTCTGTATCAAACACTATAAATATTTAGTCGTTGAACTTCTTGAATGATTACCACTGGTATTCAAAAATTAGTCCACTTCGTTAAATAAACAAAACTCTGCAACTAGAAATCTTCTGATGTTATCACTCCACAGAAATCAGGTCTCAGATAAAACTAGTAGCACTTAACCATGGACTAACTGTCCTTTGTATGTGCTAGTTTCACATCAATGACCTTTCTCTATATTTTTATATTTTTTAACATGCTCACGTTGTTGTGTGTAAATTAAATGTCTCACTTAACTTAAAAATATTGGTCAATCCCGACGCCTTCTCCCAGGCACCCCAAGCGCTTCACTGTTGTCGGTTTCTTCAGGGAATTGCCCATTTAATTTAACGTATTCAACTATCTAAAAAGATAAAAACAAAAGTATCAAAAGTAACAACTTCCTTGTGTTTCATGTTGCTATCTAAAATACATCAACGGAAGTAACAAAAAATCCATTCTACCGTATAATTTTTGATGCTGCCCACAAAGCCTTCATCACCGTAGGTCCTTCCCAATGGTAGATACTATTGTCTTCTGACAAGAAACGCCGCGCATGCGGAGTTCAAGCTGATTCAAAGTATTTAAAGCTTCTTACTGAATAAGTCTCATTAAAACCCCAGAGGGCCCGTTGAGTTCCGAGGTTATAGCCATTTAACCCTAACGAACCTTACTATGTATTTGCTTAATAAACATTGTAGCAAACCTTATTAATCAACATAGGAACTATATTGAATTCAAAAGCTTTGGCCAACAAACCTCAATACAGTCCTGCTATACATTAACTTATTCAGCAGTGCAACAAAGCGTCAGTATCCAGTGTGGAGACTGCCAGGAAAGATATTCATTCTTTTTCTTCCCACTTCACAGATGGCATAATGCATATTGAATCACAAACAAGCTGCCAAATCAAGCTTAATATTTAACCCATGAGGGGCAGCCGAGTCCAAAGTAAATATCCATTTCTGTTCCTTCAGTAATAATGTTTTCTCAATCGTTTTACCCTTTATACCTGAATAAACCTGTTCTATGCAAAAGCACCTTAATTGTTCAAAAATGTGATGTTTATCAATACAATGTTGGCCCTCTAATATAGTAGATGAGAAGGGAGCTTGTGGGAGAGGAGGAGGAGACCGGAAATCAGGACTTAACGAAGCCCCATCCGGTGACAAGATAGCTGGCAGCGAGGGAGTCAAGTGTTTGTCCATTGGGCCCATCACCTTACCTCCTTTTCCACTCTCATTCAACTTGTAGCCAAGCTTCCCTTTTCTCTTACCCATAGCGTTGGACCAAAACACTCAGACCTCCGGCTCCGATCGACTCTCCTCACGTGCGCCGAAGGGGCGCAAAAGGGGCATGACCTGCCCCTTGGTTCACGCCCCTTAGGCCACGCCCCTTAGGCCGCGACACGCGGCCGCTTGTAGGAACCACTGGGCTTTATACAGCAGGTTGGGGGGGGGGGGTGTCCTCCAGCCCTGGGATCATCCTCCAAAGTGCCTGCTAGATATTCCACAGCACCAGACCTCACGCTGCACAGCTCCGCAAGAGTAACACAAGTGGCAGCTTCCTCAAGCAGCGGCTCACTCTCCACCCGGATACAGGTACCTCTGGGCTTTATACAGCAGGTGGGGGGGGGTCCTCCAGCCCTGGGATCGTCCTCCAAAGTACCTGCTAGATATTCCACAGCACCAGACCTCACGCTGCACAGCTCCGCAAGAGTAACACAAGCGGCAGCTTCCTCAAGCAGCGGCTCACTCTCCACCCGGATACAGGTACCTCTGGGCTTTATACAGCAGGTGGGGGGGGGGAGTCCTCCAGCCCTGGGATCGTCCTCCGAAGTACCTGCTAGATATTCCACAGCACCAGACGTCACGCTGCACAGCTCCGCAAGAGTAACACAAGCGGCAGCTTCCTCAAGCAGCGGCTCACTCTCCCACGTTAAGAGACTTTAGTAAACATACCCCCTAGTCTTTCTGTTTTTTGAAGGAGTAAACAACTGATCGATATTTACACGTTCCACTCCAGTCATTATTTTTGTAGACCTCTAAAATATCTCCCCTCAGCTATCCCTTTTCCAAGCTAAGGAGTAAGTGTAAGTGGATTCTTTCTTCATTTCTATAAAATTGATTTTTACATAAGTGATTATGTCATACTTTATTTCAAGATAAAGTATTTAATAAATATGCATATATACCGTACACTATATTGGTCTCCAAGTACAATTATTTATTATTTCCCAGTTTTCAAGTTTTTCCCCTTAGTTCAAAATGTACAGGTAATTTTTATCTCAAGCGTCATTAGACACGAAAGAGTCTCTTATTTGGTAAATGTGATCTATGGAGGCACAGAATAAGGAAAAACAAATTTTAAATAATGGTAAAATGAAAGTTCAAAACTGAAAGGGAATATGCTGGAACTGATGCCTCAAGGAGCATTAAGAGAATGAATTTAGAAAGGGAGGCTACTGGGCTTTAGCTTTAAAGAGGCACTTTTCAAATATTCTGTAGCTACACAGGTTTTTATCTATAGAAAGACATTCTTTTAATTGCCACCCCCTAATCTCATATGTGGGGAAAAGTAGGTGTGATGTCCAACGTACATGTACATTTCCCTGTGGGAAAAAGGGTCAGTGGACCTACTAATGCACACCCCATTGACATTAAACCTACAAACGCACATCGCTTGACCCTCCATTGCCTCAGGTATAAACTTAGGGGGGATATTCAAAGCGATTAAGCAATTCATCTCACTGACTGGGATATCCAGGGGCATCAGCACGGTTAGTGCCGCTGAATATCCATGAGTGTCGCTGTTGTATGTTAGCATTTTGGGAGTGGGACACAGCGATAACCGGGCAGTGGTGATATTGAACCGCTGCCTGGTTATTGCAAAGCAGCGAAAGCTAGACACCTAGGATGGCCTAACTTTCACTGCTGAAACTAACCGGGCAGCAATATTGAGCCACTTTGCTATTGGGCCCACCTCGCTATTCAATGCTGGTAACCGGTTATGAACCCGGCATTGAATATCTGGTTTCAAGTTTCAGCGGCGATGCCTAGCTGCTGAAACCATATTAGTCGCTGGCACTGAATATCTCTCCCTTAAACTGTAAGCCTTTTGGGGACAGGAAAATACCTACTATACCTGAATGTAACACTCTTTGGACTCCCTCCCCTAAATCCAGTCCAGGCAGCACTGTCCTGCCACTAGTTTTTAAAAGGGAAATTCCATGGGGTGTTTCTCTATGAAAATTAGCTGACAAGGAAGAGAGAAAGAGAATGTCACAGCAAAATTGGTGGCTTGGTTGGGGGGGAAGGGAATGATGAGAGTAATAGGTCTCTCTTGGTCTCCTTAACCACATTTAATCTGCCTCCTTTCTGACATCTAGTTCTGCACAAAAATGCTCAAATTGCAGAAAACCCTATTAAAACCCCTGCCTACTCTTACAGCATTTCGCATCTAGAGAAGTTTTTGTTTTTAAGCATACTGCCATCTGGTATACAAATGCTAAGTACGTATGTATTCAAAGACAGAAATCTGATCTCATTTTTCCCTGGCATTTCATGTTTACGCTCTAGTTAAATTTCTGAATTGTAGTTTTTATCCACATAACCACTTCACATCTTTCACTGCCTCTCCCAAGTATTGTGTAGGAAGGGTTTACAGTAAGAACCTTACAGGTTTAAATTGTTGCTGAGAAATGAATTTAATTAGAGTTATTTCATCATGAGCACATGTCACAAAACTGGCTTTTAGAGGTTTGTTAAAAAACAAAGTAAATCTGTTTGATAAGGTGCTAATTTTTTAAATTTTCCCTTTGCTGTTTTAATGCGTAATCAATAAAACCTGCATGTTGCCCAAACCTGTAAAAGAAGCAAATTTATTAATCACTTTAATTATTAGGACTAGGATAAAATTAAAATACCTAATGCTCATAGATAAAATTTCAGTAGTATCTTATTCTAGCAACAGAAATGCATAACGTGAGCGTTCATCAAGTAAAGGCACATTTTAGATAGTAAATGGAGACCGGAACTCGGATGTTGAGGTTGTGACATACAAAATTGCGGTAGTATTTTTGGAAAGGCCCTGCTAAATGTAGAGCCTTTTCTAACATAATGCAGGAGTGCATATGTATTTGCCAATACGTGGAGTCAGAGGACCCATATTGCAAATCTAATATGGGGAAAATCAAAGGAGGAAACTCACCAGCTGCCATATGTAGGTGCCTGAACATACACATGGAAGCTGATATTTCACAACTTCCTTGTGTAACTTCCAGCACACATGTATGTTGGCCATTTTGTAAACCTACATATAAATGCCACCAATTAGCTACAGATGCTGTTATCTTTATTTAATTTCATTGTAGAGTAGGAAATAAGTAACGAGGATTAAGGAGGATAGCCCCTTTAATCTCTCTTGTAAAGGGTTGGCCAAAATGAACACCTTTTAAAAACTTATACATGCCAGGGAGCAAAGGTTTCTTCCTGATGGCTGGAAAGTCGTCTTCTTTAAGCTTCAGCCATTGAGTTTAAACGCCTCCAGAAGAAACATCAAGCCCTTGAAACCTGTGGGCAGGTCAGGAGAGAGTCGGCATTCTTTAGACCTACTGAAAGCATGCTATGGCAGCATATTAACAGCACGAACAGCGGAATCATGTGCGAAAGGACATTCTGGAAAATGGCCAATTAAGCATTTATTATAGCACAAAAATTAAACAAATAAGAAAAAGGACATAAAAAAGTGTTTAATAATAAAGGATAATACAGAGTGTTCTAGAAGTGATGATTGAAAAGGGGAGCCATAAGTGAAACATTGCTTAAAAGAAATTTTCAGCAGTTTTCCACTGTCCCATTCTGATGGTTCTTTACACTCTTATAATAACTTAAAAAAAATTAAGGGCATATATGGGTGGCAATTTCTGACTAGTATATGAGGACTTTTTTGTGATCTTAGAATGTTGACTTCTTCCTCTAATATAAGGGGCCATATATTTTTTGTTTCAAGGTCATCAATTGTCTGGTGGCATGACTTAACAGGAAATGATTCATACAGAAATTCGCTGCTGGCCTATATTGTAGGCCAACTTGCTTATAATGCATTTCAGAAAGTCCTAGCTGGCATAGATCCAAGACAAACAGGAACATCCAGTATTGAGTCTGAGTTATGTTAGAATGAGCTCAGAAAATGGAGGAAGCTTTCAAATAGTAGCAATAGCATGTGCTGCAGTATACCAGGCCACTGGGTGAAATAGGCAGCTGCCTAGGGGCACTAGGCTGAAAGGGCCACTTACCCCTATATCCCAGTGGCTCTTTCTTGCAAGTACTGTTCACCCTGAGTGGCAGCTCCCTGTGAAAATTACCCCTTTGCAGGACCAGCAGTCTTTGGCGCTCTTGCCTATCCTATAACTTTAGAGAAGGGTCTGATGGGTTCCTGCTGTTGAGGTTCAGCAATGTTTGGGAGAAAGAGCCAGTGCTGCAGGACAGGGGAAAGGCTATCTCTTTCAGCACAGTGCCCGTATAGAGGAAAATCCCCACTCCCACAAGAGGGATACCTGTCTGGTGCTGTATTCTTAGGGGAGTAAGTCCTATCATACTCCTGTGCCTCAGGGCAATTAAAAGATAAACATTGTCACCCTGGTGCTGATCCTGCTCTCTGCTGCCAGTCCGCTTAAGGTAGTGCTCCCATAAGTTCCACTAGTTCTTGTAGATAGCAGGCGGGAGCCAGCACCGGTAACAGATAGAGAGAAGGGATCGCTGCAGAAACCCCTGGTATCCTCCAGTTCTGTTCACCAAAGTTCCAACCAAAGCCTGGGAGATGTAGGTTTCCCACCCTTCCCTCACACAGGAGTCAGCAGAAAAGTACAACCCCCCCCCCCCAAATTAGTCACACCACAGGCTGTGGCCTAGGCGTACACCAAGTTCAGCTCCCCCAAAGGCCTCAGCCCTTTCCAACAACACAGTTCTCACTACCGAGGCTGTTCCAGATAGGTCTAGTCCTCACCTTCATGCACAGTCCCTTTCCTCCCAAAAAGGAAATAGACAAAGCACCCTTTCAATTTCTCCTCTAGGCAAATGCAAAACAAAAGCATAATTCCCCTTTCTCTGCCTCAAAACAAGAAAAATAGCCACTATGGCTTAAATAATGATGCAAGAAAGGATGGGGAGGTGCACACACCTCAGTGACCTTCTCTCTTGTAATACCTCTCTCTTGCATCACCCTCAAGCAATCCAGAAAAACAAAAGGAGAAATAAACAGCAAAACAAAAAAATAAAGTTCACAGCCTACTAGCCCATTCTACCTCCATTTCTTCCTCTGATGTAGGTAGGTCCAGGGGACTTCCTTCCATAGCTTCCACCTCCTTGTCCTCTGCTGACCCCTCAGAGGCCGGCTGGCTGCCTACAGGAGGCTCTTCAAGACGTTTGAATCTCTCTTGTCTGGGCTGTCCTTCTGGGACCCTCGTATCTCAGGGAAATTTCCTGGCCCTAACCATTCCCCTGGTCTCCGGTGTAACAATTACCTTCCTGTCATGCTGTGATTGACTCCTGGAAGAGAGCACATATAGGTTGTATTCCCAGGGAAACTGCAGATCCTCTGCCCCTCTCCTGGTCTCCCTGGTTTAGGAACTTCCCTGTCCTTAACTCTCTGCTCAAGAGTTTTTCTTTCTAGGAGGGGTTGTGAAGACTGGCATACCATTGGCCTGAGGCCTCCCCAAACTGTAGAAGGGGGATCTCTTTGTCCGGAACTAAGGGACGAACTAGCCTAGAGGGGCTCTCCCATTGCCCACCCCCCTGTTATCCGGCTCCATGAGGGAACCTTTGGTGCTACAATATGAGCCCAAGTCCATCATTGAGATAAGTAACTTCAGTTTTGACAGGACATAGCTATACGTACAAATAAAGTTCATTCTGCCAGCATTGCAGATTGACAATTATCACGGGGCAGAGTCCCAGCCAGAAGTAAGAGGAATAAATCTGGACTCTAGGAGTTTCTTATGTAGCCAGTTCTTTGATGACCTGGGTCATATATGGAATTCAGAAATACAAATCCATTCATGCAATAGGACAAAACCAGGACTGGGTCAGCCTGATCAGATTGAGCTAGTTGAGATGGCAGCCCTTCTTTAACCTGTCTAGAGAATGAAATAAGCTGAAGCAAGATCCAGCAGGGGTTACTTATGCCTCTTTTTAAAAAAGGATTTTGGAATTAATGAGTTGTGGATAAATAGATATGTGTAAGATGGGTGGGGATCATTAGTGAGTGGGGTAGTTGGGTGGGGGTAGTTAGATTGATGGGGATCCCAGGGCAGAGTATTTCAGAATTGGGGCGGGGGTGTACCTGACTTAGGTAACCCATTGCTTGATTCATTTTTAAAGGCATGGAAATTAACCACCTAGGTTAGAGGTTAAATACATTGACCCCAGATTTCTGGGGCTAGTGCTAGTCTATGTTGTTGTGCGTTCACTGGTGCGATGGCCCACTCGAGCGGAGACACTTCAATGTTGGCACCCTAGGCAAATCTTCAGGCTTTTGTTCCCCCTCTTCCCTAAAATTATTGCATACAATAATCCTGCCAAAATGCAAAATTGAACATCATACTTTTAAAAATTAAACTTTGCGTTGTATGTATGTATATGGGTGCCTACTCTCTTCCTGCAGTTAAAAGAATGTGCTGATGGTTCTTGAGTTTGTGTGGCTGTTAGGATCTATTGTATTGCTCTTTGCTGCCCCAGACATTGCTAGCCTTGCCTAATGGTGGAGCTAGCCCTGCTCTTCCATAAGGATCTTCGCAACCCAGGAAATCCAGATTCCATACTATGCTGACACAGCACCATATACTAACACTAGCGCCAGAAATATTAGTTAAGTAGACTCCATCTCTGAAAGAGGAGTTAAATTTTAAGAGTTAAAAAAATATGAATTAAACGTTCAGGATATTAATGTCCTTCCCTGTGTTGGGGAATAATAGCCAATTCTTCATTTAATTAGGAATTACATGGAGGTGTGAATTTTAGTGCTAATTAATTAAAACATCTTTTTTGCGAGTTAAAAAACCTTATTAAATCATAACTAAACTTTAACTTCAGAAACAGTGTTTTAAAATATGAAAGGGTAACTGTTCTGACCTGAAGACATGGGTGTTAGCTCCTGTAAGCTAGACATTTTAGTCCAAGAAAAAGGCATCAACCTTTTGTTTTTTATTTTGTTATTTACTTATTAACCTTTAACCCTCAAAAGCTAGTTGCAGATATATTAAGCTAGTCCACCTACAAATTGTTTATTGAACCTTATTTTATAACTTCAAGCAGATTCAGGGAGTCATTTTAAAAACCCTATTCGCTATTTGGATGTCTGAAAACAGGCACACAGATGTCCAAATCACGAAGACGTCCCCGGAGCCATTTGCAAACAATGTCTAAAGACGTTTCCAGTGTGCAAATGTTCAAGTAGGCAGGGAGTGTGGCAGAGGTGGGTCCAGGAGGGCAATGGACTTAGATGTCCCTGCTTGATTTCAGAAACACTGGAGATGTCTGCAACTTCGTCCAAGTTTAGACCTGCTCCAGACAACAAATAGGTATCAGGAAAGTGCATCTTTGGGCCGTTAAACATCCAGAGGATTTAGAGAAGATGATACTCACCATCCCCAGTACTCTCCACAATTGAAATGATATTTGTTATGTTTTTGGGAAACTTGTTTTATTTTTGAACCATCATTGAATGTCTCATACACATCCATAAGAACATAAGATATGCCATACTGGGTCAGACCAAGGTCCATCAAGCCCAGTATCCTGTTTCCAACAGTGGCCAATCTAGCTCATACGTACCTAGCAGTTTCCCCCAAAAGACATAGGTTCCACAATGCTTGTACTGGGTCAAGCATTGATATCCTGGGTCCCTTCTTAATTATGGTTTATGGATCTTTCCTCCAGGAACTTGTCCAAACCTTTTTTAAACCAAGCTATACTAACAGCCTTTACTACATCCTCCGGTAACAAATTCCAGAGTTGATTATACATTGAGTGAAAAAATATTTTCTCTTATTAGTCTTAAATAATTTACCCTGTAGCTTCCTTGCATGTCCCCTAGTCTTTCTACATTCTGATAATGTAAACAATCAATGTATGTTTACCCGTTCCACTCCGTTCATTAATTTATAGACTTCTATCATATCTCCCCTCAGCTGTCTCTTTTCCAGGTTAAAGAGCCCTAACCTTTTTAGCCTTTCTTCATAGGGGTATCCTTCCATCCCCTTTACCATTTTGGTGGCTCTTCTCTGAACTTTTTCTAATAATGCTATATCCTTTTTAAGATACGGCGACCAGAATTGCACACAATATTCAAGGTGCAGTCTCACCATGGAATGATACAGAGGCATTATAATATCCTTTGTTTTATTTTCCATTCCTTTCCTTATGATATCTAGCATTCTATTTGTTCTCTTGGCCGCTGCTGCACACTGAGCCGAGGGTTTTAACATGTTATCCACAATGACGCCTAAATCGTTTTCCTGGGTGGGGGTTCAAAATATGGAACCTTGCATCGTCTAACCATAGTTTGGGTTGTTCATCCCTAGATGCATAACTTTGCACTTGTCCACATTAAATTTCATCTGCCATTTTTATGCCCAGTCTTCCAATTTATCAAGATCCTCTTGCAATTTTCCACAATCCTCTTGGGTTTTAACATCTTTAAATAGTTTTGTGTCATCTGAAAATTTGATAACCTCACTCGTTATTCCCTTTTCCGGGTCATTTATGAATATGTCAAAAAGCAGCGGACCCAGCACAGATCCCTGGGGTACTCCACTATTCACCTTTCTCCATTGGGAAAATTGGCCGGTCTTAAATACTATTCCGGGGACATCTATGTTGCAAAATCGTGCCAGTACTTGGACATGCCTGCTTTTTTTTGTACGTGTTTGCTTGGATGTCCCAGATTGCACTTGGACGTCATTTTTAAAGTGTGCCTTGACGCAACTACAGTTCTTTGCTCAAAATGATCCTATCAGTGAAAAAAGATGAAAAGTCAACTGTTGCACCAAGTATAAAATCAACAACTGCATCAATTAAAATGTTCTTCAATTAGGTTAGATACAAATTTTGTTGAACCTATCAATAGAATCAAAGGGGTATGTTTACTAAACCGTCTTAACGTAGCAGGCACACTAACGCTGTGAAGGCCGGGTCTGAAGGGTGGAGTAAGGCTCTCCAGAGGGCGGATATAGGGGTTAATGGGCGGAGAGTGTGGGGGGAGAGGCTCCATGCACACTAACGCCGTGAAATGAAGGTCTGAAAATTAGCGCCAGTGAAAACCTCACGCTAGAGGCACATTTGCAGGAGAGAGAAACCATTTCAGTCAGCAATGTACAGCAAAGGCAGGGAAACCCAGAAAAGTGATAGTAGTGATACATGTGCAGGAACCAAAAAGGCAAATAAACATATAAAATGACCAAAACCACATTTGAAATCCGAATAACCAAGCTGGCCAATAGTGATATTAATGATAAACATAAAGCAACACTACTGACAAAATGTAAAAAGGAAGATATCATGTTTGGAAGGGTCTATGCTCTGTCCCTCTACAAAGTGAATGATCCCACATTGAAATAGCGGTGATCAGGGTTTTTGTCGTCTATATTGGGCAGGTTTGTTATGGCGTGCACATGTGCAGCAACAGCAGAGTGGGCTAGTAGGAAAGGGCAACTGTACTGATGCTGTAAATGGGATACAGGGGGCTGCAGGCAGCACATGCTGTGGTCCAGCTGGGGCACAGTGCGGGCTAGGCAGACGCCTAGGTGGCACATAGGAATGCCGAAACTCTAAAGCAGCAAGACAGCAACTGACGAGGGTCCAACATGGGCATACGTGTGTGTCCCACAGTGTCACAGGGGATATTACCCAGCAGGTACCCCCAAGGGCACATAACATTGGCAGGGGGTGCCGGGGGGAAGCGCGCATGTCCATGTAGGCACCCCTACCTGAGAACCCACACCATAGGCAGCTGCCTACCTGCACACTGGATGGCCTGGGACTGGGACTGCTCACCATCAGTACCACTGGCATAACGGCATGTCAGCATGGTGGCGGAGGGGTGCTGGTGGCGGAGGGGGCATTGGCATCTGCCCACAGCAGACCACGGCCAAGCCCCATTTAGGTGGGTGCCATGCATTGCAACAGACAAGGTCTGTCTGACGAACAGTCATGGTATCCCCAGGGAATGATCTTCCCCTGTGGCAACAGTTTGGTGCAGTACACACAGCCAGTGTGCTCAGGAGCCAAAGGTCACAAGTTTAAGTCCCAGCTGTGGCTCCTCTCCCAATATTTTACCCAGTACTAAACCATGGTAATAAAGATGGAACTTTTATTGCAGATAAAATAAACATGTCTGAAAGGCCTATATTTTACCCTACACAGCACAGAAACCATAAACTTGTGCAATCCCTAGAGCAGAGTTTCCCAACTGCAGTCCTGGAGGGCCAAACGCCATTCAGGTTTCATACTGTCCCTAATAAATATGCCTGTGCTGCATTTGTATGCCTTGCCCCCATTGTATGCAAATGTATCTCATGCATATTCATTAGGGACAGCAAGAAAACCTGAACAGTGTTTGGCTCACCATGACCAGAGTTGGGAAATTCAGCCCTAGAGCAGAGGCCAACAGGGGTACAAACACCCACACCCACAGGCTCCACTATCCAACGCCTCATGGAGAGTCAGGCTGTTGGGCCCTGTGCGGAGCAGCATCTCCCAATACTGGCACCTGCATACCTTAGCAATGCCATCCTAAACTTGGGAACACGTTCCACATATATCAAAAGGTTGCTATAACAAATCCTAAGTTAAACATGATATGTTGATAGAGATTCATCATAGCAACTTTTCTGATATCTGTGGAGTGTGTTTCAGTTATTGATTCTGACAGTGTTTACCACGCCGGTGAGTGACCCCAACAGTTTTGAGTAGCATAGCAATGCCTGCACTGTGCCCAGGACTGTTGTGGCGGCCAGGGCTGCCACAATCCTCTATATTTGCACAATGCTGGCATAGGTGTGGGAGTGTGTGTCTCTCTATCCAGTGTGTTGTGGCTGCCTACACCTTACTGAGCCCACACTGCTTGCACTGTTTCCAGTGTTAGCCTGCCAATGTGCATAATGAGGAGCCAGGTACTGTGGGTATGGCCTGGACAGGGTGGCCTGGGCAGGATGCATCTGCACAGGGTATAGGGCAATGGCTGGGACATTGTAGTGCCCGACCACCACCTGCACGGACAGGATGGCCACAGCATGTCATGCTGGGAGGTCACTCTCATCCTGACTGAGCAGTGACCACGGCATGGCTAGGTTCCCCCATAGTGCTATACAGCCTTTCTCTCAAGTAATATTTATGGGTTCTCTTTTCTCGGGCTCAATCACTGACATACCTGCTTAGTGTGTGTGCTCACATCCCAGTTTTGGGTGCACACAGTTCTTCCAGGAACATGCATTATGTACTAGTTAGCAGACTGTCTGCATTTAGCATGTGTATGGCTGGAATGCCTTGCAGGGTGCAGTGGATGGAGACTGACTGTGCCCTCTGCTGTTGAATGTCAAATAGTAGTGGGGGGCAGCTGAGCTGCTCCAGCATTCTGCATGTCTGCCATTGCCTTATGTGATGTGTACAGATCTGCATCGACTGCCCTGTAGGGTGCCTGTTCCCCAGCAGGACTGGGTTGATGGTCCTCTCTACTGCCACCATTGCAGAGATGTACAATGTGGATCTGTTGGCGGGAGATCCTGTCCCCCCACCCTGAGCCACAGAGGGTGGTTTGGGTGGTGCTACATAATCCGCTTTTGGGTCCAAACACCCCCCTTCCCCTATAACATGTGACCATGGCACCCACACAGAATATGCACTATTCTGGGTGCATCATAGTGCACAAGGGCTAGACATGATTGGGAAAAACAGATGGACACAGGTGTATTCTAGGTGTGTCTGCAAGGACTCCCTATCACACACTGGCACTGATGAGGACCTGCAATATAGTCTATCTCAGCCAAGCCAGGTGCTGCGGACCTGGTGCTGGGTGCCCCACCTCACCCTCAGGGTGAGGACAGGACCAGCAGAATGTCACGGTCTCTAGCTACTCTGTGTCAGTAACACACAGGTCAGTTCCCCCTACCAGGCCTAGGTGCTGTGTGGGTGCATACCCCTTTATGTGATCAGCTGTAGACTGCTGATCTGCATGTGCAGTGCATCATGGGTACGGGTGGGTTTACCCTATCCTGGTAACCACAACAGAGTGTGTGGTGACCTGCAGTCTTTCTGTAGCCAGCTAGCAGTGTGGTAGTAGCTATAGAGATGTAGCCTACTGGTTACTTCAATGACTGTGGGGGCAGAGGTCATGGGTTCTATCCTGCAGTGGTGTCATCTAAAAAGGCTGTCTGAGGCATTTTCTTTTAATTGAAATCAGTGCTGCCAGCAGAAACACCCTCACAGTGCTGTAGCCTAGGGTGCCTCATAGGTGCCCTGTAAGGCACCCTATACAGTGCCCTATAGGGCAGATTATAGTGTACCTTGGCAGACAGGGCACTTTATAATGTGACCTATGGGGCACCTTATAGGCATGTACTTAGGGTTAACATGCGTTAACATGCCACGGCGCCCACTATCGCGCGATACATATTCTTGCTACCTTAGGACTGGAACGCCCACTCCTTATATGGCATTCTTCACATTATCGCTGCAAATAGCACCGGTAACATTAGGATGGTTTAGTAAACATATCCCAAAGAATGTAAACAGTCCACATCATCCAGGGAAGACTTTGGTACAGTAGTTCTCAACCCAGTCCTTCAAACCCATCTAGGCAGTCAGATTTTCAGGACATCTATAATTACTATGCATGAGATAGATGTCTTCCAAGGAGGTTCTCAAAACCAGACTAGCTGGATATGTCCCGAGAACCCCCTGCCTTTGTATAATGGGTTATCTGGCATCTGGTTGTAAATTTACATTTGTGACAACACGCAGAGATGTTTTGTACTCATGCCAAAACAATTTTGTTTTGTAATCACACAAACACAATTTTCTTTCCCCAATTCTTCCTAAGAGAATTCTGTTACTGCCCAAGTAATTATTTAATCTGGAAGAGTTTATTGTTTTCAGAGGCTGCTACAAGGTTTGCCAGTGTGAGAATCTGAGAAAGGGATCTATCACAATGGTCCAAATGATGGATCTGCGTGCTGCATTGCAGATGCTGGTTTGATTTCCAGACCTAGCTTTTGGTCACCTGGCTGACTAAGGAATGTTGAAAGAGAGCCCCAAGCAGGCTAGGCATCTGCCTAGGGCAGCAGACCCCAGTGGGCAGCACAGCAACCCACTCCACAGTTTTCAAAAGTAGCAGCTTTCTGATGCAATTCTAGTGCCGTGGCAGGCTTTAAAGCACTCATGCACGTGCACAGTCAGGTCCAATTGCATCAACCCCTTCTGACAGGAAGTTGCTTCAGAGGGGCAGGAGTGGCAGGCTGTGAGTGTGTACACATGTGTGAGTGATTTAAGGCCCACTGTGGTGCAACGCTGAAAAAGCATGGAAGGATTGTCATGCCGCCCCTCTCCTCCAGGTGAAATGGGAGGTAGCATGGCATGGCATGGCATGGCATGGATGGGCAGGGGTGGGGCTGCATGGTGGACCTGCCTAGGGCAGCAGAAACCCTTAAGTTGTCCATAGTCCCAGACAGCATTGTTTATTTAGTCACAACTTTTATATGTCACCCATCCCACAGTCCCGAATGGCACATAATTAAACATCAATAATTCAGTACCACAAGTCAGAATTTACAAAAACACATCAGGTAAATAAATAAACAGGGGCAAATATTTAGTGGCAGTGGCTAGGTGTTTTTAAAGGCCTAACCATTGCCATTTAAAAAAATCTCTGGATATTCAGTGCCAGCGTTGAATATCTGACCTCACCTGTCATCCCTTCACTATCAGGTCAGGACAATATTCAGCCATTAACCGCATAGCCCTCATTTGGTTTGCATCTTGTCGTGCTGTGAGGGCTTGTGTGCATCAGTGATGCAGAGGGCTAAGCTATCAGTAGTTTAACTACTGGCAGGATCTCCCAAGATGGACAGGTCTCAGCTGAGGTGCCAGACCAAGACAAACCACCCATCTGGGCAGCAGCAGAATGGGACAGTGTTTGCAGCGGAGGATCACATTTCTGTGACAACGACGACAACAACACTAAACTTAAACTGCACGGAGGAAAGTCCTGGCAATCTACTTCTGTATCTTGTCATGAAAATCCAATGGATAGTCACAACAAAACATATTGCACTATAGTGCTGGAAGATGAGACCCCCAATCAGAAGGCACTCAACTATCTACTGGGGAGGAGCTGAAGACTTTTCAGAGTAAAGCCAGCATTTATGATGTGGTTGGATCAAAGCCCTCGGGACGTCTGACTGCTGATGTAGCTGAGCATGAAATGAGAATCAGAAGCTGCAACGATGTCTTATATATTGGGACATGGAACGTACGAAGCATGAACCAAGAGAAGTTAGGGGTGGTCAAGAATGAAATGGAACGTGTACAACTTGATCTGTTGGGTGTCAGTGAATTGAAATGGACTGGCATCATGCACTTTGCATCTTAACATCACATGTTCTACTATGCTGGAAATGAAAGACAAAGAAAAAATGGTATTGCATTTATAATCAAGAAGAAAATTGCAAGAACTCTAATGAAATACAATGCAATTAGTGAATGCTCAATTTCTATTTGTCTATGAGGAATGCCCATTAACAAAATTATAATTCAGGTATATGCCACAACAACAGCTGCAGAAGACAAGGAAGTTGATGAGTTCTATGAACAAGTACAAGCTGAAATTGACAGAACATGCAAACAGGATATCCTGATAGTCATGTGTGGCTGGAACGCAAAAGTTGGCAAAAAAGAAGAAGGCAAAATGGTTGGAAAATATGGACTTGGCAACAGAAATGAAGCTGGAGAAAGGCTGCTATAATTCTGCAAGACCAACGATCTATTCATCTCAAATACCCTTTTCTAGCAACACAAGCGGTGATTGTACACATGGACTTCACCCAATGGATCATACAAAAATCAAATTGACTAGATCTGTGGAAGTCAATGATGGAAAAGCTCTATAACATCAACAAAGTCAAAACCTGGAGCTGACTGTGGTACAGATCACCAATTACTAGTATGCAAACTCAAGCTAAAGTTGAAAAAGAACAAGCCACTCATGAATGTAGCAAAATATGACCTTGAGAATATACCACTGGAATTTAAAAATTGCCTGCAAAATAGATTTGCTGCTTTAGATACAAATGACAGAACTTCAGAAGAGTTATGGAACGACATCAAGAAGGTTGTGTTCGAAGAAAGCGAGAAGTCTTTATAAAAGGTGAAAAAGCAAAAACGGCCAAAATGGATGACGAAAAAAATTCTGAAAATTGCCCAGAAATGCAGAGAGGTTAAACAAGAGGAGAAAGAGAGGCAATCACAGAACTCAACAGAGATTTCTAGTGTGCAGCTAGACAGGACAAGGAAAAGTACTACAATAACGCATGCAAGGAAATAGAAGCAGAAACTATTAGAGGAAAAGCAAGATCGACTTTCCTAAAACTACGAGAGTTAAAGAAAAAATTCCAGCTATGAATTGGAATGTTATGAGATGCTCAACGATCTATGTTGAATGATGCTGAGAAGATCAAGAAAAGGTGGAAAGAATATACAGAGTTTTTATATGATAAAGATAAAGTGGACCAACAGCCGTTTCAACCTGTACCTTATGATCCGGAACCATTGGTGATGAAAGAATAAGTTGAAGCAGCATTGAAAGCCTTATCAAAGAAGAAAGCATCAGGCATTGATGGCATTCTCATATAAGTATTACAGCAATCTGATGCAGCTGTTACCATACTTTCAAGGCTCTGCCAGGAAATTTGGAAGACAACATCATGGCCAACTGACTGGAAAAGAACTGTGTTTATACCAATACTAAAGAAAGGCGATCCAACTGACTGTGGAAATTATCACACAATCACTCTGATCCCACATGCCAGCAAGATTCTACTGAAGATTATTCAACAGAGACTACAACCATACCTGGAACAAGAACTACCTGAAGTGCAAGCAAGGTTCAGGAAAGGGCAAGGAATGAGAGACATCATCGTGGATGTGAGATGGATCCGTGAAAAGACTAAAAAATACCAAAAGGATATCTATTTGTGCTTTATTGGCTACAGCAAGGCTTTTGCTCTCTTGTTGTAATCAGCAACTGTTAAACTGTGTTCAATGTAGTAATGTTGTTTAAGATGTATACCGTCCCCTGATCTCAGGAAGGGGCGGTATATAAGAAATGACAAATAAATAAACCAGGAGAAACTCTGTGCCACATTAAGAAACATGGCTATACCAGAACACCTGATCGTTCTCTTGCACAATCTGTACATTGATCAAGAAGCAACAGTTCGAACGGAACAAGGAGAAACAGAATGGTTTAAAATCAGCAAAGGTGTATGACAAGGCTGCATACTTTCCCCCTACCTGTTTAATGTATATGCAGAACAAATCATCAGAGAAGCTGGATTGTAAGAAGACAACAGAGGTGTGAAGATTGGTGGAAGACTCAACAACCTTCGCTATGCTGATGATAGCACATTACTGGCTGAAAGTGAAGGTGATCTAAAACATTTGCTTCTCATGATCAAGGAACATAGGGGTATGTTTACTAAACTGCGGTAATGTCACTCTCATTAGGTTCCGCGGTAAAGGTGCAGATGCCCATATAAAGGTGTGGGTGTTGCATCGTTACAGCAAGCTATATCAGCTAGCGCACATTACAAGGCGCCTTAGATTAACGCGCGTTACAAGGCACCTTGTAAGGTGCCTTATAAGGTGCCTTTTAAGGTGCATTATAAGGTGCCTTGTTAGGTACCTTACAAGGTGCCTTGTAAGGTGCATTATAAGGTGCCTTGTAAGGTGCACAATACCGGTCTAAGGCAGACTGCATGTGCTCTGGAGTGCTCAGAAAGCCAAAAGCTAAGACTATAAATTTCTTTATTATCTCTGCTGGTTTCTAGCTACCAATATAGAGTTTAAGTGTTTGTTTTTTGGGGATATCGCAAATATAAGGTTTAACTGTGGCTAAACATTAAGTTTGTGGATATTTAGACTACTGGGGCCTGAACTCTGGAGTGCTCAGAAAGCCACAAGCTAAGATTGTAATTTTTTTTTTTATCTCTACTGGTTTTCTAGCTACCAATATAGAGTTTAAGTGTTTGTTTTTTGGGGATATCGCAAATATAAGGTTTAACTGTGGCTAAACATCAAGTTTGGGGATATTCAGACTACTGGGGCCTGAACTCTGGAGTGCTCAGAAAGCCACAAGCTAAGACTATAATTTTCTTTATTATCTCTGCTGGTTTCTAGCTACCATTATAGAGTTTAAGTGTTTGTTTTTTGAGGATATCTCTAATATAAAGTTAACTGTAGTTATACATTAAGTTTGGGGATATTCAGAAAACTGGGCCCAAGTATCCATATAGCCACCACTAGCCTCACTGATGTGTGAATATGTAACTGCTTTTGTAAATACTAATTGTAAATACTCCCTTCTCAATTTGTCTAAACCTTAACCCTGTGTGCTGTGAACTGTACCTTATCCACTAATCATACTGTGTACTGTGTGCTGTGAACTGTACCTCTTCCACTAATCATCCTGTGTATTGTAAATTCTGGCCAGTACAGCCACTCTATTTCTCTGTTGGAATACCGCTGCTGATCGCTGGAAGTAGCGGGATATAAGTGTACACTAAATAAAAATAAATAAATAAAGGGTTAAATCTGTTGCACAGCTTGGAGAATAGCTTGCTCCCAGGGAGGTGCTGATTGTAGCCCATCTCACATCTGGACACACAATACCGGTCTAAGGCAGACTGCATGTGCTCTGGAGTCCTCAGAAAGCCAAAAGCTAAGACTATAAATTTCTTTATTATCTCTGCTGGTTTCTAGCTACCAATATAGAGTTTAAGTGTTTGTTTTTTGGGGATATCGCAAATATAAGGTTTAACTGTGGCTAAACATTAAGTTTGAGGATATTCAGACTACTGGTGCCTGAACTCTGGAGTGCTCAGAAAGCCACAAGCTAAGACTATAATTGTCTTTATTATCTCTGCTGGTTTCTAGCTACCAATATAGAGTTTAAGTGTTTTTTTTGGGGGGGGATATCGCCAATATAAGGTTAACTGTGGCTATACATTAAGTTTGTGGATATTCAGACTGACTGCTTTCCTGTGTAGCCTTGGAGCAGATATCTGTAGGTGCCCCAGTTCAGGAGCAGCCTACTGTCCAGAGACACTTAGGTTCCCGCACACCCTACCCCTCATCACACCCACCCCAGGGGCTACGTTGCCTATATAGTGGTCACATTCGTTGCCATCTATCCTTTCAACTTGGGTTAAGGCCCGCCCCCTTCGTCGTCCTTTCTTCTTCTTCTAGGACTGCTTATTCAGCATGTTGCGTATTCAGTGCAATAACTGTGGTACATGTATTCCAAGACAAATCATTTGGAACCTGAGAGCTTGTCCTCTGTGCTTCAGGTCAGCTGCCATGCATAAAGAACTGACTCTACTATGGGAAGACCTAGCTGCCAAACTTAAAGAACTGACCCTACTGAGGGAGGAACTGGCTGCAATGAAGCGCACCTCTTCTAGGATACAAACTGTACAACGTCCACCATCACTCCCACAAAGAATCAAACACCCCAGGGACAAATGGATCACAGTGGTTCTGGTAGATTGCGACCTATAACACACAGACATCCTTTGCATCAATAAATATCCCTGCTTAATGCCTCTTCTGCCTTGCCTAATGAGGACGTGGAACTGAGGGAGGAATTGGCTGCAATGAAACACACCTCTTCTAAGATACAAACTGAACAGCGTCCACCACCACTCCAACAAAGAATCAAACACCCCAGGAATAAATGGATTACAGTGGGTTCTGGTAGATTGCGACCTGTGACACAAAGACATCCTATGCATCAGGAAACATCCCTGCACAATGCCTTCTCTGCCTTGGCTAATGAGGATGCCCAATCCAAAGAAACTGAAGGGCCCTTAAATGAGACAGACAATGCCCAATCTCCTGCTAGAGGACCAAATATGAAGAAAACCTCACCAAACAGCAAACTACTAATACTTGGAGATTCCATCATCAGAGGCACCAACTTGGGAACACAGTTCAATGGAGAGAAGATAGTCAAGTGCCTCCCAGACTCTTCAGCCAGCAGGAATACAAACCAAGTTGTTGAAGTACTTAGAGCAGAAAGTGAACACAGATGTGGAAGGTCAAGCTCTGGACGTCACCCCCTGCAAAAGCAGAATAACATCAGAAACAGCCACACTTTTAAACCACACATCAAAAACAAGCGGGAAGATATGGGCAGAACAAAAACAATGCAAAATACACATAAGCCAGTTAAATCCTGGAAAGCAATGAGCACTAATTCTCAAAGCTTAGCCAACAAAGTTCCGGACCTGGAAGCCCTAATGGTGGAAATGGATTTGGATATTGTGGCCATTACAGAAACCTGGCTAAATGAATCGCATGATTGGGATATAGCCATAGCTGGCTAAAATCTATTCAGAAGAGACAGAGGAAATGGAAGAGGAGGAGGAGTAAGTAGCCTTGTATGTCAAGGGCAATATTAAAGCTACTGAAATGCAGGGGGCATGGGGAAAAGAAGAAGCGCTCTGGATTGTGTTGGAAAGAGGAGATGGCACTGTCATCCATACTGCTGTAGTATACAGGCCTCTGACACAAACTGAAGAGGTAGATAATGAATTGATTATAGATATTGCCAAGATAGCCACAAAGGGGGAAGCGATCATATTGGATGACTTTAATCTACTTGGTGCAGATTGGACTACTTCTTCTGAAAATCTTGAAAGAAGCAAAAATATTGTGGATGCTCTCCAAGATGCATTACTTAGACAAGTGGTGATGGAACCAACTAGGGAAAGCTCAACACTGGATTTAGTGCTCACCAACGGTGATAGCGTGTCGAATGTCTGCGTGGGTGTCCCTGTGAGCAGCAGTGATCATCACACAGTGTGGTTAGAGATAAAAGCCATGGTACAGGCCAATCATAGCAAGCTCAAGGTCCTAAACTTCAAAAACACAGACTTCAATAAAATGGCCGAGTACCTAAAGGAGGAGCTGACAGGGTGGAAGGAGATAAGGGAAGTGGAATTGTAATGGCCTAAACTAAAGGTGGCAATAAAATGGGCAACAGATAAATATGTAAGAAAAGTAAACAAAAACAAGAGGAGAAGAAAACCTATTTGGTTTTCCAAAGAAGTGGCTGCTCAAATAAAGGCAAAAAACACAGCTTTCACAAAATTCAAAAGCTTGCAAACAGAGGAACACAGAAATGAATACAGGATCAAACTCAAAGAGACAAAGAGAGAAATAAGGATAGCAAAATCAAATGCAGAGGAAAAGATGGCTAAAGATGTGAAGTGTGACGACAAAACTTTCTTCAGGTATATTGGGGAAAGGAAGAAGATCAGAGGTGGAATTGCAGGACTCAGAAGTGCTGGGAACGCACTTGTGGAAAGTGACATTGAAAAAGCAAAATTGCTAAATGAATACTTCTGTTCTGTTTTTATTAAGGAAAGTCCTGGAGAAGGACCACCTGTGACTCCCAAATATAAAACTGGGAATTTATTTACATTCTCTTATATACCATGCTATTTTGCATCAGTGTGGTTTACATTGAACAAACTGAAATTACATTGAACAGGGCATTATATCTTGGAGATAACTATTTTTACAGGGAACATGGGCTATGGAGGGTTAAGTGGCTTGCCCAAGACCACAAGGAGCACCTGTGTGACTAGAAACCCCAGTCCTTCCAGCCCAAGGTTGCTGTCCTCTAGTGGGATTTGAACCCCTGACCTTCCAGCCTGAAGTACCTTGCCCCAACCACTACGCCACTCCTCCACTCCAATGAAGTAGATACCACACCATTCACAGAAGATGATGTGTTAGAACAACTTGCAAAACTGAAAGTGGACAAGGCCATGGGACCGGATGAGATACATCCCAGGATACTGAAAGAGCTCAGAGAGGTTCTTGCAGGGCCGTTAAAGGATGTTTTCAACAGATCCTTGGAAACAGGAGAGGTTCCTCAGGACTGGAGAATGGCTGATGTCGTACCTCTACACAAAAGTGGTGACAGGGAAGAAGTGTCAAACTACAGGCCTGTGAGTCTTACCTTAGTGACGGGAAAAGTAATGGAGGCACTCCTGAAAGAGCGAATTGTGAACTTTCTCAAAGCCAACAGGTTGCAAGATCCGAGACAACATTGTTTTACCGAAGGACGATCTTGCCAAACAAATCTGATTGAGTTCTTTGACTGGGTGACCAGGGAACTAGATCAGGGGCATGCGATGGATGTCATCTACCTGGATTTCAGCAAAGCCTTTGATACTGTTCCTCATAGGAGGCTTATCAATAAACTCAGTAGCTTGTGGATAGATCCCAAGATGGTAAATTGGATCAGAAATTGGTTGACTGACAGACAACAGGTTGATGGTAAATGGAGCTCACTCGGATGAAGGGAAGATGATTAGCGGGGTGCCCCAGGGGTCGGTCTTGGGCCCGGCATTGTTCAATGTATTTGTGAGTGATAATGCTGAAGGACTGCATGAAAAAGTCTGTATTTTTGCTGATGACATGAAAATTTGCAACAGAGTGGATTCCCCCGAGGGAGTGGTTAACATGAGGAATGATCTACAAAAGCTGTCAGAATGGTCTAATGCTTGGCAATTAAGATTTAATGCGAAGAAGTGCAGAGTCATGCACTTGGGAAGCAGAAATCCAAGGGAAATGCGATAGGGGGCGAGAGATTGGTGTGTACGGATCAGGAGAAAGACCTTGGAGTGATTATTTCTGAAGATCTCAAGGTAGCAAAACAGTGCGACAAGGCGGTGGCAAAAGCCAGGAGGATGTTTATTTATTTTATTTATTTATACATTTTTTTATACCGCCACTTCCAGAGATCAGTTGGGCTGCATACGAAGAGGTATTATCAGCAGAAAGGAAGAGGTACTTATACAACTGTACAAGTCACTGGTGAGGCCTCACTTGGAATACTTTGTTCAGTTTTGGAGACCATATCTTGCAAAAGATATAAAAAGACTGGAAACGGTTCAGAGGAAGGCAACCAAAATGATTTGGAGCCTGCATCAGAAGCCTTATGAAAAGAGACTTGAAGACCCAAACATGTACACTTTGGAGGCGAGGAGGGACAGGGGAGATATGATTCAGACCTTTAAATACTTAAAGAGAAATAATGAACAAACAAACCTATTCCAAAGACGGAGAAGCTGCAAAACTAGAGGGCATAATATGAAGCTACAAGTTGGTAAATTGAAAGGCAATGTCAGGAAATACTTTTTCACTGAAAGGGTGGTGGATGCTTGGAATGCGCTCCCAATAGAAGTGGTGGGGGCAAATATGGTGACGGAGTTCAAAAGGGCATGGGACAGACACAGTGGATCCCTTTACAGCAACAAGAAAATATCAAAATAATCGGAACCATCTAATTCCTTAACAAATAGGGGTATCCTACATGGAGTGGTGGGATCACCCCTGGACAAGGACATGGGGAGGGGGGGCCTGCACAGAGCAGCAGGTGTACCTACTCTTGGCATCATACTGGGCAGACTAGATGGATCATACTGGTCTTTATCTGCCGTCATTTACTATGTTACTATAAGGTGCCTTGTAAGGTGCCTTATAAGGTGCCTTGTAAGGTGCCTCATAAGGCGCCCTATAGGGCTCCTTAGGCTAAGCGCTGTATTAGGCACCCCTGGACAAGGCACCATAGAAGGCACCCTGGGCTATGGAACCATAGGTTGAGGTGGCCTAACAAGGTTACGGTGCCCTAGGTTAGTGTGCCCTAGGGGCTGCAAGGAGTCTCAGGATGACATACATGACCTGTGAGGAACAGAGACAGATGTAGCCCTAACACTAGATAGAGCAGTCAGGAAAGGCAATGAACAGGTGAGTGAAGGAGGGAGAGCTGGGAGCCGCTGGACCTGCCATATCTGCGGGCATCCCATGTGTCTGCCAGTACTGATGACAAACATGGTGGGGGCAGCTGTACCACAGCACAGGGTGTTGGCAATGTAAAGTACTGGAAAGACAGTTGGTGGCAGACGATGGGAAGATGTGTCCCCCAGTGGAGGCGGAGGTGGCAGGATAGTTACAATGATGGGTGGACAGAGGAGTGGTGGTGCCATGCAGATCAGGCATAGGCGAGGCAAGCATGAAGAGGTGCAATGCAGGAAAGGGTAGCAGGACATGAGGTGGCAGCCTGCACGGACAGACAGGACTCTACACAGCTGACAGACGCAGATAGACGGACCGAGGGAATGTTGGCATTTGTGGTGAGGGTATTATGGGCTTGCTGCACAGATCTGCAAAAATATGACTGTTACAGGCATGCACACTATTTGAGTAGGACAGGCATGAGAGGAGGGAACAATGAGGAATTGAACCCATGAACACTGCCGAGAAGGGCATTGCATAAACCAGTAGGCTATACCTCCGTGGTGTATGTCACAGCAATGGCTGGGTACAGGAGGACTGCAGGTCACTGCACAAACTGTCTGCTCTGAATGCCAGGCTAGGTAGGGTAACCCCACCAGTACCCATGATGCAATGTACATGCTGAATAGCAGTCTACAGCTGATCACCAAGCTGGTACCTCAGCTTGGAAAGACAAACTGACAGTGCGTGATACTGGCACAGAGTAGCTACAGACCATACCATTGTGCAGGTTCTGTGTTCACCCTGAGGGAAAGGATAGGTACTCAGCACTAGGTCCACAGAACATGTGGTGTTAGAGATAGGTCCTGCTGTACGTCCCCATCAGTACCAGTGTGTGACAGGTGTTCCTTGCAGTGCAGCTGAAGGTAATTTGTTGTCTGTCTGTATTCTGCAATCACATGTGGCCCTCTGGGACCAAACACCACCCAGATTAGTGTGTACCCCATGTTAGGGTCTGGCTGACATGGGCACCTGTTATCAGGGCAGAAGGGTTTCTAGACTTGCATGACATTTGTGTAGCAGTGCCTTTATAGATCACAGTGGTATACACTACATACCTTAGGGCCTACATCATCCTTTTCTTAGGTAAAGAACAGGTGTCCCTGCCCAGGTGAAGCAACCTCCATTCTGCTGGTATAAGACAGCCCTCCAGAGTTGGTGGGCCAGAGCCATACCTGTGACTGGGGCAGTGACAGACCAGCAGCAATGCTGGGGTTAGGTCTGGAAAACTCCAACTGCCTCACACCACTGTCTGCCCTTCACTACCAGACAGCACAGTCAGACTGCACCTTATAGGTGTTCCAACCATGCACAGTCTAACTGCAGATAGTCCACCAGCCAATCCATAGTACATGCTCAAAGAAGAGCGATGTGCACCAAGCAGGCATCTCAGTGATTGGGACCCCAGCACTAAAAACACAAAAGTATCACTGGAGGTGGTTAGTGTAAAGCGCTATGTGGGAACCTAGACCTGCCATGGTCACTGCTCGGTCAGAGTAAGTGCCCTCCCAGCATGCCATGCTGTGGCCACCCTGTCCATGCAGGCAGTGGTCAGGCACTAGAGTGTCCCAGACATTGCTCCACACCCTGTGAAGATGCATCCTGGACAATCTGCCCTGTCTGGGCCATACCCACAATACCTTGCTCCTCATTATGCACATATTACGGCTAACGCTGGTAACAGTGGGATATTTTGGGCCCAGTAAGGGATGGGCAACCACAGAACAATGGATAGACATACACACCCACACACTCCTATTGCAGCATTGTGCAAAGATAGGGGTGGTTGGCAACCCTGCCTGCCACACTGGTCCTGATCACAATGCCAGCATTGCTAAACTGTGCTCAAGGTAGTAGTAGTGCTCTGGTGATAACTGCAGCTCAATGCTGGGGCCAACAGCCTGACTCTCCATGCATCTTTGGATAGTAGAGCCTGTGTGAATGGGTGTTTGTACCCCTGTTCGCCGCTGCTTTGGGCTTTGCACATGTTGCTGTTGTATCTGCATTATAGCGTAAAATATAGGGGCATGCTCTGCAGAAACCACAGCTGGGACTTGAACCTGTGACCCTCTGCTTCTGAGCACATTGGCTGGGTGTACTGCACCACACTGTTGCCACAGATGTATGATAGTCCCTGGGGCTACCTGTCTTTTTGCTCAGCCAGACCCTTTTATGTTGCACTGCACACCATGTACTGATACAGGGCATGACCTAGGTCCACTGCAGACAGGTGCCACTGCCACCTCCAGCATGGGCACACACCCCCCTGCCATGCTGACATGACCATATGCTGTCGGTGCTGGTAGTGCGCAGTCCCAGGCCATTCACTGTGTGGGTAGGTGGTCACCTAGGGAGCGGGGTCTGGGGTAGGGGGCATACATGAGCATCCTCACATCTCCCCCATCACCGCCTACCAATAGTATGTCCCTTCCGCTTGGGGGAGGGTTGGCTGGGGGGATGTTAGGTCAGTGCCCTGGCAACTGTTAGCTCGGGTAGATCAGGTAGATGTAGGTGGAATGTGTTTGGCCTTTGTCAGCTGCTGGCTTGCTGATTTCCGGTTTCTATGTTCCTATGTGTCACCTAGGCGCCCGCCTAGTCCACCCTGTGCCCCAGCTGCCCCCACTACATGTCCCGCCTGCAGCCCCCTATGCCCCATTTTCACCATCGCCATAGTGGCCTTTCATACTTGGGCACTATGCTGTTGCTGAAAATGGAGCACTGCTATCACATTTCTTGGGCTCCCTGCCTATGCTGTACATTGCTGACACTTAAATGGTTTCTCTCTCCTGCAAATGTGCATCTAACGGCAGGTTTTCATTCGCGGTAGGATTCAGTACTTCAGTTCAGCGTGTTAGTGTAAAAGGAGCCTCTCCCCGCCCACTCCCCGCCCATTGACCCCTTATCTCTGCCCTCTCTCCACCCTCTGCAGTGTTTACTGCAACCGGGAACGCTAACGCTCATTAGGTAACGTTAACGCGCGTTAACGTTACATACCACGCATTAACGTTACCTAACGAGCGTTAACGTTACCTAACGCGCAGTCTGTAATGTTACCGCAGTCTAGTAAACATACCCCATTGTCTTAAAATGGGCATGCACCTTAATGTAAAGAAGACAAAGATCATGACAACTGGCAAAATCGATAAGTTCATTGTTAATGGAGAAAAAATTGAAATTGTGGACAACTTTAACCTACTTGGATCAACTACCAATAAAGAAGCAACAAGCAGTCAAGAAATCCAATGACGCATTGCTTTTGGCAGAATGGCTATGAAGGACCTAGACAAGATTTTGAAGTGCATAGATGTCTCTCTCCATACAAAGATTTGACTCGTTCAAGCCATGGCATTTTCAATAACATCATATGGATGCGAAAGTTGGACAGTGAAAATGATAGATGGGAAGAAAATTGATGCCTTTGAATTATGGTGCTGGCTGTGAATACTGCGTATACCATGGGCTGCCCGAAGAACAAACAAATCAGTACTAGAGGAGATCAAACCTAAGCTTTCTTTAGAAGCTTAGATGACAAAATATCAACTTTCATACTTTGGACACATCATGCGAAGAGAGAGATCATTAGAGAAAGGCATCATGCTTGGCAAGATAGAAGGTCAACGCAAAATAGGAAGGCCAGCAATGAGATGGATTGATAGAGTAACAGCAGCTATGGGTGCCAATCTGTCAACAATGAGCCACTTGATTGAAGACCGAACATAATTTAGGACAACTATCCAGAGGGTCGCCATGACTCGACACCGATTCGATGGCACTTGACAACAAAACCGCACAGCGATAACTGGTTAAAGCTGGAACAGCCATTGAACTGTCCTAACTTGAAGTGTTTAAGCAGCCTGGTTAGCAGCTGAATATTGCTGCTGACTGGTTAGCAACCAGCATTGCTCCCGATCTGCCAACAGACTGCCCCTGTGGGGAAATTCAGCGGTACTCTCCGGATAGTGTCACTCAGTGGTGTTCCCAGCACCCCCATCACCCTGGACCGGCACCCCCTACCGATGCACCCCCTCCCAGCCAGGCCCATGTAGGAAGTGTGGCAAACATATGATTAAGCTGGTTTGCTGCGGTGCCTCATGCTCCAGGTGCCGTGCGCTCTTCTCTCCTGGCTGGGCTTGCGATTCACAAGACTTCAGCCGGGAGAGAAAAGCACCTGGCCCTTGGAATGCAAGGCACCATGGCAAACCAGCTTAATCATGTTTGACACGCTTTTTTTTAAATTTTTTATGTCATTATGCTGTTGCTTAGAAATTGTCAGGCGGTGGGAGAGTATAATTAAATGACTGCTCTGTGTGGCTGGGATAGGGTTGCCAACTTTTTCACCGAGAAAAACCCGACACGTGTGGTTCGCCATGCTCCACCCATTCTCCACCCCTAGTCCCACCCCTGCCCTGCCCCCAGCCCCACCCATAAAAATTACCGAGGATACATGTAGGCTAACTTCCTTGGTCAGATAATAATTAAACTGGGAACCCCAAAATCCAAACATGAAATGTACAACACTGGAGAAATAAAACTATAAAGTAATTTCCTCTTGCACTAAACAAAAACGCAAAGATGTTAGGTATACACACTTCCCAGACCAGACATATTCCAGTTAATAAATTCAAAATAAAAAGTATTTTTCTACCTTCTGTTTGGGAATTTTATTTTTCAGTTGCAATTGCTCCAGTCACTTTCTTCTGGTTTCTTCGTGTCTTCTGCGAGCTATCCATTTGTCCTTTCTTCTCTTTTAGATGTTTTCCATTCTCTCTCTATTTCTGCTTTAACATACTGATTGTTTCCCTTTTGCTCTTTCCCCCAACCCTTTCCTTATTCCTTTATCATCCATTTAAATTTCACCCTTCCATTCTCAAGCCCCTCTTACTCTCCCAATACCCAGCCCATCATAGACTTTTCTTCCACACAAAATATTTTTCCCCTCTCCATTCTCATTCCCCATCCATTCTAGTCCTCCCCCAGAATCAGTTCCCTTATAGTTCTAGACCCACACAGCATCCACTCCCTTCTAGTCCCATTCTCCCATGCCCCACATCAGCCCATTTTCAGTCCTATTCCAGCTCTTCATATGCCCATTTCCAGTGCTAGCCCTCACATCACAGGCCATTTCCAGTCCTAGCCCCCCCAATCACAGCCTATTTCCAGTCCTAGCCCCCCCAATCACAGCCTATTTCCAGTCCTAGCCCCCACCATCACATCCCATTTGCAGTCCGAGTCCCCCTGCACCATCACAGCCCATTTGCAGTCCTAGTTCCCCCCCCCTTACCATCACAGCCCATTTGCAGTCCAAGTTACCCCCCCCCCATAGCCCTTTTCCAGTCCAGGTCCCCCTCCCTATCACAACCCATTTCCAGTCCATTCCCCCCCCCCATAGCCCTTTTACAGTCCAGGTCCCCCCCATCACAGCACATTTCTTTCCAGTTCAAGTCCCCCCCATAGCCCTTTTCTGGTCCAGGTCCCCCCCCCATCACAACCCATTTCCAGTCCAAGTCCCCCCCCCCATAGCCCTTTTCCAGTCCAGGTCCCCCTCCCCATCACAACTCATTTCCAGTCCATGTCCCCCCCCCATAGCCCTTTTACAGTCCAGGTCCCCCCCCCATCACAGCCCAAGTCCCCCCCACCATTGCCCTTTTCCGGTCCAGGTCCCCTTCCCCCTCACAACCCATTTCCAGTCCATGTCGTCCCCCCATAGCCCTTTTACAGTCCAGGTCCCCCCCCATCACAGCCCATATCTTTCCAGTGCAAGTCCCCCTCCTCTATAGCCCTTTTCCGGTCCAGGTCCCCCCCCATCACAACCCATTTCCAGTCCAAGTCCCCCCCCATAGCCCTTTTCCGTGCCAGGTCCCCCCCCCATCACAACCCATTTCTTTCCAGTCCAAGTCCCCCCCATAGCCCTTTTCCGGTCCAGGTCCCCCCCCCCATCACAGCCCATTTGTAGTCCTTGGCCTCCCCCCCCCCCCGGACCAGCACCACAGCTGTCTGAGGGGCTTCAGAGGGAGCCGGGGAAGCTCGCGCCAGGCCCTGGTTCCCTCTGTACAGCCGCCAGCGTGAAGAGCCTTTTCCTTCACGCTGGCGGCTGTATCTGCGAAGCCGCGAATGCTGGGAAAGGTTAAAGGCAATACCCTTTAACCTTTCCCAGCAATCGCGGCTTTACAGAAGCAGCCGCCAGCGTGAAGGAAAAGGCTCTTCACGCTGGTGGCTGTACAGAGGGAACCGGGGCCTCGCGTGAGCTTCCCCGGCTCCCTCTGAAGCCTTCCGGTGTGTGGGCCGGTCCTGGGTAGTTTTTTTTTGGACTTCGGGTCGGAAGAAATGCCGTTTTTTTGCTCTGGCCGCTCCCGATCTTGCGGCCAGAGCAAAAAAACGGCTTTTCAAGGGCCGGTTTTACATCTGCGCCGGCCTGGCCATGGAAAAACCGGTCAGGCCGGCTGAAAACCGGCCAGTTGGCAACCCTAGGCTGGGACACCTTTCTTTGGTTTGGTGTTCCTTGCCTTGTTTTTTCTTGTTATTGATTTGTTATGGTTTTCTCCCCGAGATGTGGGCTAATGTACTTGTTTGTATTATTTCTCTTTTGAATTATTTCTATTGTTGACTTATTGTGTTTCTCTATACGTTGTGAATATTGTATAGTTTTTGAAAATTTCAATAAACAGAAGTAAAAAAAAAAAAAAAAGTTTGACACGCTGCCTACGTGGGCTTGATAGGGGTGCACTCCCCCCTTGGACAGAACCTGGGGCTGGCCACGCCTACTGCTCTACCCCTGGTATGATACTGATGCCGCTGAATACTGGAATCATTGTGTTTAGCTAGTTAGCAGGTTTGCATACCCCCCACAATCTTCATGCTAGCCAGATTATGTGGTTGCTCAAGAATAGGCAGACAGTTGAGTTTTCCTAGCTCATTTTAAGGAATTAGTGCAGAAAATCAGGCATTAACTGGATATGTTCTAACCCAATATGTTGGAAAGAATTATAAATAAGGGATTGAGAACTTATGTCAGTCAGTCAGTCTTTCAGAGCATAATAATTCACCCAAAAATTAGCAGAATGTGACCAAATATGTAAAGGGGGAAAATGGTGAAAAGACACATCAAGTTCAAAAATAGGACATATCAGACTGGGGGTTCCAGAGAAACAAGCTTCTCCTAAGTACCTTTCTAATTAAGAAGCGGTTCCAGCTTCTGCAGCATAGAAACTTTGATACAATGAGACATACAAATTGATAGTTTTGAAAAACAAAACAAAATCCTGTCTCTCCACTTTTCAAAGTAAAAAATACCCCTTCCCCAGCAAGCCCATCTCTTTGTCCAGTCCAGCTATCTAAAATAGCCAAACCAGTGGCTTTCTCCTTCCTTCTTTCCTGTGCTCAAGACAAAGAATGTAAGGGGGGAGGGGGCTTTCACATTTTCCTTCCTTTAGCTTCCTGCCTGACTCTTGGTTTCTTGCTGAGTAGAGTAGGCTGGGGATGCTGAATAGCAACCAAAATAGCTTTGAGACCTGGAATCACAAACAGATTGAGTCCATAAGAGCTGGAATCACTGAGCATGGTGTCAGGTTGCAACCCTTCCTCAGGAGGAAGAACCTACTGGGCTTTGAGCTTCAGAGGAGCTTCAGACAAAAGGCGGTCCAGTGATGGAGACAGTGAATTGTGTAGTGACCCCTTCAGGCAGAAGGAGGCCCATCAATGGTGATGGTGAGCAAATCAGCGCCCCCTATAGAGAGAAGGAGGCCTGGCAGCACAGAATGCCAGTTTGCTGAGACCTCTTTAGGGTGAGGGAGGCCAGCAGCAGAGACAGCAGCAAAGCAGTGATTACTGCAGGTAGAGGGAAGCCCAGTCACAGACATAGCACTGAAGTAGTGACCTCTCCAGGGAGTGGGAAATCCAGCAACAGAGACAGGCTATGCCAGGTAAGACAGACTCTCCCTGGACATACAGCAGCCATCAGTCAAATTGTACTCTAGCAGATATATTTATTTATTTGACTATTTTTCTATACTACTTTTCTCTTGTATGTTGTGCCATTTGTAAAGTATGGAGAGTAACTGTATCCTTTGGTAATCTATGGTACATAATGTTACCATAGTCAAAATGTGGGAAGACTATCACCTGAAATATTGTATGAGTCAAGTAATGGGCGTAGGTGTTGCAGGGTTTGTAATTTGTGATTTTCTTGATATGTGTGTTTAGGTTTAATCTTTGGTCTAGAGTTATTCCTAAGTATCTATCTTTGGGGTATGTTTACTAAAACCCCGGTAATGTGTGCGCCACGCTAGTGTGCGGATGCCATATAAGGAGTGGGCATTTCAGTCTGAAAAAAGCAAGACCGGGATTAATCATGCGCTAATGTGCGGGGCGCTCATGTGCGCCCCGCACATTAGCGCATGAGAAAGCTGCGTGGGAAGCATAAGTGGCGCGCTGATGTGCACGCACAGGAGCAGAGCCACAGGACAATGGTTAAGACACTGATCAATGGTGCAGGGATCAGGGATTCAATCCCCCACAGTGCCCAATGAACAAGGCTGGCTGAGGCATTACCTGTTAGGGGTAGTATTGCTTTAGGAGGCATTTTAATATTGGGCAGCATAAGGCAGCGCGCTGATGTGCAAGCACAGAAACAGAACCACAGCACAATGCTTAAGACACTGACCAATGGTGCAGGGATCAGGGGTTCAATCCCCCACAGTGTCCAATGAACAAGGCAGGCTGAGGCATTACCTGTTGGGGGTAATATTGCTTTAGGAGGCATTTTAATATTGGGCGGCATAAAGCGGCGCGCTGATGTGTAAGCACAGGAACAGAACCACAGCACAATGGTTAAGACACTGACCAATGGTGCAGGTATCAGGGGTTCAATCCCCCACAGTGCCCAATGAACAAGGCTGGCTGAGGCATAACATGTTAGGGGTAATATTGCATTCTGAGGCCTTTTATTTTAATTACTACTGCTAGCAAATGCACTCTCAAAGCACTGTAACATAAGGCACCCCAGAGGGCACACTTTAAAATGCAGTGTCCGCCACGGCACCCTACAATGTTGCTTAAAGGGTGGCCGATAGGGCGCCATATAGGGTGCCCTATGAGGCAGGGCAAGGTCAGAGCACTGTTTCTGATGGCAGCACTGTGCATTGTAACACATGAAAATCTTAAGTAGGTGTGCTGACATGCAGAGAGGAACAGCAGTGTAGCACAATGGTTAAGACACTAACTGATGGTGCAGGGGTCATGGGTTCAAATACCCAGTGAATAAGGTTGGCTGAGGTACGTCCTTTTTCTGCGTGCAACAGTACAGCAATCTGTGTTGCCATCTAAAAAAACCCCCACCCTAGTGCCATATATTAATGCACCTTTTAGGGTGCACCAGAAGGCACATCCTAAACAACCTCGTCAGCAAAGGCGAGTTATAATGTTCCCCAGAGGCCATGTTGAAAGGTTGTCAACTCCCAAGGCACCATAGTAGGCACCCCATAAGCTGCCTGAATCGAAGGTGTGCCATAAGATGCCCCAAGGATGTATAGGTGAACTCAAAAACGTTTGCCAAGAGCAGTAAGATCCCTCAATTTGAATGGCAAGAGAGGTATGTGCCAAACACACACGTAACCCAAACACTGCACAGAGCAGAAAGGAAAGACAATGCATAAGTAAAAGAAGGACGTAGATCACAGCTGATGGACCACACAAATCAGCTCCAGCCCATGTGACAGCTAGAAAAATGGACAAATATATCGGGGGCAGCTGTAGCTATGCACAGAGTGATGGTAATGTACCATGCTATAATGACAGTGTGTGACAGAGGATGGGAAGATGTGTGCAGCAGAGGAGGCTGAAATGGCAGGATAGGTGAAATATCAGGATGACAGTGGAGTAGCAGTGCTATGCAGAGCACACACAGGAGAGGCAACCAGGGAGAGCTGCAATGCAGGAATGTGTAGGAGTGCAGGACGTGGGGTAGCAGCATGCACATCAGGGTAGGACGTCACACAGCTGGCAGACAGAAGATGGACGGAAGGATGGTTCACAACTCTGATGAGGGTACAATGTGCTCACAGCACAGATCTGCACAGATATGACTGTCATACGAATGAAAACTTCTTCTGAAGATCAAGCATACAAATCAAAGAGAACAGAGAGGAATCACACCTACGACCACTACCACAAATGGCAATGCACAAACCGGTAGGCCACACCACCAACGTGAGCTCATTAGCAAAGGCTGCATACAAAAATAGTGCAGGGCATCACACAAGATGCCTGCTGGCTGTCACGACAGGCAAACCCCCAACAGTAATCATGACCAAATGCACATGCAGATCTGCTGTGTACAGATCAGATCCCAGTCTGTAATTGGGACCAGGGACACATGCATATACACAATGAAATGTTATGCAGTGGATACAGCATGCAAAAGAGGAAAGCAACTAAACCCCTAGGGCAGCAGAGGATGCTCTGTGGAGCTGGGTAACAATCTGGAACAGGACAGGAGAGAACTCAACATGCAAACAGGTGTACCACACACCAGCTGAACCACAGCAATACCAAACCCCCAGGTGCACTGCCATGTAAACACCATAAAGAAAGAGACCTATGTAACAGATAATATCTGATGGCTAGGCAGCACAGAGGGCACACCTTGGTGTACAGTGAAGAGAGGGAAGGGTGTGTGTAGAGGTGATGAACCTGCTGGTACCTAATGTTCAAGTTAGCACAACAGAAAAGAAAAAGATAAACCACATGTGGGGATCAAACCTGCAAACTACTGAGTTATAACAAATGCCTCTAACCACTCCCACAAACAGCACACTGAGCACAATGCAAAACAAATACCCCAAAGGGAGGGTGTGTATGGGAACCTGTACTACCCAGTGATGTGGCAAATGGCTGGCAGATACACAGCTGCCACCATACAAGGATGTGAGCACAGGTGGGCCATGTACATGACCAGCAAATCACTAGATACAAGTGTCAATGTGCTCAAAGAGTGGAGGAGTAACCTAGTGGTTAGAAAACTGGCTTGGACACCAAGCAACCAGGGCTCAATTCACACTAGCACTCCATGTGGCCTTGGGCAAGTCACGTAACCCTCCATTACCTTGGAAGAAAGACCTGACAATCTACATCCAGTGACATTGACAAGAAAACCCAGGAGTCTCTGGGTCACAAGGAGTCAGGACTGATTCAAAGGCACACATTGCATTGCATGTTTGTCACAATGATCAAGCAGCAAAAGAGACAAATGTCTGTCAAATACATATCTTTATTTGGGTTATTCATCACAGATAGTGTAGATACTGCCATGATAATATCAAGGTGAGTGCATCCCTGGTGAAAGACGGAAACACATTTAGCAGGGCAGCAACCCACATCCTACAGAAAGGTCACTGGCTTGACCACAAATGAAGGGCACATGATATAATGCGCATCAGGTGCATGCTATGCACTGGGCAGCAGGCCCCCCCCACCTGCTACTGCATGCCTCAAATGTGTTACGCACATATGAGTGCATGTAGACAGTAGGCGCTGCATGATGAGGACCCAACACACATCACCTGTCCCTCGAAACATATCCATCTGGCAACACAGGAGGCACACAAATGAAAACAGCATATGTTGTCACAATGTTTTAATGTTAAAAACACATTCTGAAAGTAATGTTTCAGCTCTCACTTAATGCCTGATCTAGGAATCAAAGCTGCAACAATGTAGACCCAAACAATCATCAAAAGCACAATGAGCATATGCTGACAGGTAGCAGAGGCACATGAACACAGAGAGAATAAAAACTAAACTACCTGCAGAAACCTGCAGAGATAACACCATGCAGGAGGTCCCCCTGCACTGTTTGTTGGGTAGACAGTGTTTGGGCACATATAGCACGGTACATGGAATGCACGATTGAAGGAGGACAACAGACACCCACACTGCCACACTCCAAATATGATGGGGCAATGTGAGTGTCGTTACCGCAAGGGATAAACAGGACCGTGCAGACATGCAATGCAAGGTGTGTACATACATGCAGACTGTCAAGTCTGTACAGTAAACAAACACAAGAACCATCATGTGAAGATGCAAATGATGGGCAAACATCTTACAGTGAACCACACAGAAGCCATAGGGCAACATGCTGTGGTTCACAAACATAGTCAGTCATATGCACAAGCACCATCCACATTCCAACATGATACAGTGATGCCACACATGCACGTAAACACCCTTGGCCATTGCAAACATCAATCCAGGATGGTGGTGTGCATGAAAGCATTGTTGTGGCAAGACCTGTATCATGTCCAGGTGGAGAGCAGGTAGACATAGACAATAGGACCACTCCATCATTGCCCCTATGCCACAAACATGGCTGTATGCTTGTGTTGAAACAAACAGATGAGCGTATCCTGTGTGCCATGTCACACACATGGCCAAAACACAACAACACCACAACTGGGGAGGAATGTACAACATACAGTGACAATGTCAGTCCTTGCTGCACACGTGGAGATCAGTACACAGCGTCCAAAGTGCAAAGTGTAGCTGCAATCCAACAGGTCAGGTTAAAACTGTCCTTGCAACCCTGGGCATGCATAATCAAGTGTCAAATTCCAATATGCCATAGTCCATGAAAGTTCATGTGTGTCCCCTGCAATGAGCAGGACTCCCAGCCAGAGCATGGCAGCAACAGTGTGTTGGACAGGTCTGTCATGGGCAAAGCAGCAGTCCAAGAGTAATACTGTCCATCCCAGGCATGTGTCCCACTCTCAGAGGTCAAACATCCAATGGCAAAATTCTCAACAAAAAGTTCCATGGTGTTGTGTCCCCCAACAGGTGGGTGATGGCGATGCCAGATGCACTGTAAGAGATGCGTCCAGTATGTCCTCTGCCCTGTGTCAGGAGAGGATAAGTATTGTATTGTTAGACACCTTGCAAAAACAGCACAAATTGCAGAGAGTCACACCTTAGGAAATACCGAAGAAAGGGATGCAAAGGCAAACATGACATGATATCAACACAAAACACACTGCATATTGGTGACATCATGAATCGTAAATGCAGACACGGGTATCACATGGATATGGTCATGCCCATGCTCATGTCACACAGGCGTCTCACAGCTACACACTATATGCATATCTTTCTGTGAACAGAGAGGCAACATGACATGTACATGAGACAAACAGTAAATCATCAACAGGTAAAGGCAGATGTAATCCCCCAAATAACAAAGGTGCAACATACCCTGTGTGTGCATCAGGTGTACGTCATCGATCCCTTGAGCGACTCAACAGCCATATCAGGTCACAGTGAAGGGAGACAATGTCAGCAAAACGTGTAGAATCACCATGTCAAGCCACTGTTGATGCATGTCCACATTATGCCGATATCTAAGATAAAAAAAGCTGCTCAACAGTGGTCCCTCAAAGCACAAGACACAGTTCTGCTCACAGCACACAACACATGTCGAGAATGTTCACAAGGAAACAGCACGACAGTAGAGGTAGCACAGTCACCACTGCCCCCCAGGTGCACAGACCCCTCACAGCACATGATAATGTACTATGCCTGAACACTGCATCATCACACAACCAACCCATAAACACACACCCACACAGTATGCTAAGGTCAGCATGCCAGCTGTAACACATGGCCTGTATGTGCACAAGTTGAGATTTGTAGACATAAAGGCCCAGTGACATGCAGTGATACCCTGTTGTTGGCTGATGGTACAATGTTGGGGTAGGGAGCAAGTGTAGGCCACCACCAAAAAAAAATCGACCTCCACACACATGCAGCTCTGTTGTACATGTCCCAGAGACAGTGTTGCAGAGGACATACTGGACACAAACACATGGGGATATGTGTGACAACAGCAAGATATGGGTTAGGGAGGCGTAAGGAAAAAAAGTGAACCACAACATCTGCCCAATATGACACATCACTGAGGACATGTTTTCCCCCTGACTGCAGGCACAGACAATGTAGCTGTAGATCCACCTACCCCGGACCACAGCATTTTGGCTGATGTACAGTCACGTGCCAATGCACCACAGCAACAGCATCCTCACGAAGTATGTCCTGTGCAGTGGGAAACACAAGAGAAACAAACATATGTCATGTTCTAGCTGTGCAACACACACTGCACCTTCCTGTCCCCAGCTGTCAGACCCCACAACATCACATACTGACTGACTGTTCACTATCACACTGTACAGATCTCTCACATGTGAGAGGCAGCATGGAGGTGTCGGAGGCTACCTACAGGTGTCCGTAATCTCTCTGTCCCCTCCCTTACCTCTCTGTTGTTGTACACACAGGTCAATAGAGGTGTCTGCTCCCACCATGTTTCTGCCTCACCCCAAGGTCGAAATATTAGCCCGGGTCCACCATATTGCCACCAATGCCCCCTCTCCGTGTTTACTGTTGTCCCAATGTTGTCTGTTAACCCACTGTCAATTGCTGTAACACATGGAAATATGCAGGCACACCTCCTGTATCCACTGGCCAAGTACATATCCTGGTGTGTACATCTCATACCTTGAATAATATTGACAGCTGTGTGCTGATGATGTGCACAAATAAATGGCAATGTCTGCGTCATGTCAGCAGAACCACACCCCCATGTCTGTTTGTGACCTGACCATGATGGCTGCATGTCATCCCACTGTGTGTCATTGAGAATGTCAAAGCATGGATAGCCTATATGTGCACCTTAAAAAAATAACTCTCACCTAAGTCTGTGTGTGTATGCGGACATAACCCTCCCTCGCTTGGGTCCACAAGGTAGTTTATTTATTTATTTATTTATTTAGCATACATTTGTATACCGCTACTTCCAGCGATCAGTAGCGGTTTGATTAACGAAAAACGGGTTTGTACAATCATGTCAAAATTTAGAAATATACACACATTGATTTGGAGGAGAAAGCACAGCACACGTGGGGAGGACATATGGGGATGATTCAGACATTACATATTTACATATTTAGTTGATGATGTGGACTGTACTCTCCTGCCCTAAACACATACACAGCCTGTAGCTGAGGCATGATGGCATATGTTGAGATAGCATCAGCTAGATATGCCATGTCCCCCCTTAAAAACCTGGTAAAACACAATCCACCCACACATTCAGCGCTCCACTTGCCTACTGTAACCCACCCCTTGCTGATCTGGCCGGGATCACCTCTGTATGTGTGTACATATGCAACACTGCACTGAAGGGCTATTCTCCAACAACAAAATGTAGCAATGATACTCCCCCTGGCTGGACACTGCACAGGTCCCCATCCTTCACCACATTCAGGCACACTGTGGGGTTGCATGAACACCCCTCACGAATAGTTAATACCATCATGAAAAACTAGTACTGAGCATGTGTATTGTGCTATGTATGACATGTGGCGCCACACATAAGAAACAGACACACATAGCCAGCTGACAGGAGCATAACACCCACACAAGCAGCTCGAAATTGTACAATATAACCACACGCCGCTGGACAACTGTCCCCAAACATGGTCTGCCCTCCCACTGTGAATACCACACCATATGCCTGCCACCGTGCTCCACCCATACCATCAAAACAACTAACTGTGTTTGCACAGCAGCTACTATCACAACCAGCCACTAACTGGGAATGTGACCCCTAAAACCTCCCACAGGCGTATGAACACCCACCCACATAATCCACCACCACCTGCTGTTGTGCCCTGCCCACATTGTTTGTCGCACACTCATGCCTATATGTGACGTTGGGATTGTCAGTTAAATGTCAATGCAGTGTGGCATCTGAATGATATCTTTACAGAAACATCAACCTTTATAACCATCACACAAATATAAAAACACATGTAGGTGGGAATATATGCAATACGTACATGAGAAGATCTCTGCGATCAACCTCCGCCTGACCGCTGTGCCCTCCCGTGTGTCACCACTGGCACGTACAGGGGGGCACGTTGGATCATCCTCCAGATCCTCATTAATCTCTGCAGGGATATCGTGCCTGAGAGCAATGTTGTGCAGGATGCAACAGGCTAGGATTATCTCTGCCACAGTCATTGGCTTATATTGTAAGGCCCCGCCTGTCCTATCCAGACACCTGAAGCGACTCTTCAACACACCAAAGGTGCGCTCTATGACAGAGCGGCTGGAGGCATGGGCCTCATTGTACCTCCGCTCTGCACATGTCCGTGGCTGACACACAGGGGTCAGCAGCCAGGGGCGACACCCATATCCTGCATCACCTGCAGAAAGAAATGTTGCATGTGAATGCAGGAGCTCATGTTCACCAAAATTGACACATGTTTAGACGTGAGAAACAAATGCACAACACATCCTGACAGAAACATATGACAGCACAACTATGCAGTTCAGAAAAATAGACATATGATGACAGAAAAGGACCACATGGCCTATCGAGTCTGTACACCCATGGCAAAGATTACAACAGTCCCATGTATACCTTTAGAGATCCTCTGTGTGTGGCACATGCGTATAGTAATGCAGTTAGTGTCCTCATCTCTACCACTTCCACTGTGAGACTATACCACCGATCCACTGATCACAGGTTCAAAGTATATGTCAGAGTAGTAACCCAGAAAAAAAGTGCTGTCATTTGAAGGAGGCCCACACCCAGAACATGTATGCCATGGAGGTCTGGCAAAGTGCAAACCATATCACCTCTATATACCCTGTCCACTACGGTCAACATATCAAGATTGAGCAGTCTGTCTCCATATGCTGCATACTGCTGACCACCAATCGTTTCAGTAGCCGTGCTATGTACTGTCTCCATCCTGTTCACAGCCTTTTGAAGGTGCGGTCTACAAAATTGCACACTGTACCCCACATGCGTTTGCACCAATGACATAGACAGAGGCAGAGTACCTTCCTGTGTATCTGCTACCAATACCTCTCTGTATGCACCCACGTAGCCCCCCTGCTTTTGCCGTCACCTTTCCATAATGGTCAGCTACATGAGGATCGGCAGACACAACGACGCTAGGTCCCGCTCATCTACAGTGGCCAAAAGTACTGCACCCCCTATACTGTGTTGCTCCCCTGGTTTGACGCAGCCAAGATGCGTGACCATACATATGCAAACATGTCCTCCCAGCTGCAAAGGTCCAGAACATCCATCAGATTCTTCAAGACCCCTCCTCATGTTATCTAGTGCCTCCTGGGTGACGACTCCAGTACTGAGTGAGTGTGTGAACCTAAGACACACATGACAAGGTTGAGTTGTATGGATTGGTAATAACATAAACGTCACATGACATACAAAAGCTAGCAGACAATTAACCGGCATCACATGTGGATGTGAAGGGCACCAACACTCCCCCATCACATGTGGCCAGTTGGCACACACACACACTAGGAGGGATCCAGCACTAGGACAGACATATGCACACGGGCATAGTCACATGAACACCATGTGCAGGTTATGATCATATAATGTTATAATCCTGATGGTCTTATTCCAATTAGTTTCCCTGTTACTATACGTCTATACTCCTGTAACAATGTAAACTCACAACAGTCCTCTGTCTGTCTAACTTTTCTTATCTGTAAACCGCACTGATAAAATAAAAGGTTGCTACATATGAGATGTTACATAAATAAATTTAGGAAGACATAAATAAATTACTAATCTTGAAATACTCACCCAGCAATATACAGTCCGCATACCGGCCTTCCTCAAATTGTGTGAATAGTGCCGAGTGATGCAGGATATAGGAGTCATGGGTGGACCCTGGAAACCTAGGGACCACATTCAGAATATGCAGATTAGCATCACATACAACCTGAACATTCAGGGAATGGTAGTGTTTGCGGTTGCGGAACGCTACCTCCCTGTCTCTAGGCGGGACCAGGGCAACATGTGTGCAATCAATAGCTCCCATCACGTGTGGTATCCCGGCTAACGCCTCAAAGGCCTGGTTCAGTGTCCCCCACTGTTGCCTAGTGTGGGGAAGGGCTATGTAATTCCCCACCCGGCTGACCATGGCACGCAGTATCTTGCCTTGCTCATCGGAACTCCAGCGATTGCGTGGGAGTCTGGATGGATTCCCTGAGATCTCTGAGACAGCATACATATTGGCGTACACGCAGTGTGTGAGAGGGAGAGAGGCCTGGTCCTCTGTCGGTGACTCTGTCCGGATGGGCCACTCGTCCAGGTGTTGTTAGACACATATTCCCCTGGTACGGGGAAGAGCAGCTCCCACAGCCATGCACTTTGTGCATACTCTGGGTGCTGAGGCTAGGCCGAGGGGAAGAGCTTTGTAGTGACAGTGGCCTCCATGATAGCGGAACCCAGGGGACTTATGGGGTGATTGGTGGCTGTGAACATGGGTGTAGGCATCCTTGTGATCTGGGGACGGAGGCCAGTCCGGGCTGTGGGGGTACGGAGGTACCTTTCCTATTTCATTACGTTTGTAGTCCTCTCTGAAACATAACCTGTCCAGTTCTCAGGGATCTCAGATGTGTCTGTGACCTCCTGTTGTCTCTGTTATGTGGAAATAGGGGGTGTAAAACACAGAACCCTGTTGAGGATGAGTTCCCACCTGTATTCCTCATGAACTAGGTTACGCTTTACCTCTTGAGCCAGTTGAGGTGCGTTTGAGAGAACTGACCTTCCTTAATCTTGTGGGGGGAGGCAGGCTTTGGGTATGTGGCCTGTACCACCTTCTATGATGGACAGAGTCCAGGGTTCTTATGTTCTGTCCCTCCATCCGTGGATGCGGTGACATAAACCTCCTGGCATTGTCGACATATGTTTTACGTGGATGGCCAGGGGGGACATGTACTCTATCAGGGACTCAAAGACCCTGTGGGGGCTGACACTGCTAGGTCTGCTGCGGCTGGGTGGCTCTCAGATTGCTTGGCTTTGTAGATTTTTGACCCTTTCTATCAGCTTAGTCTGAAGGTGGTCCATGCTGGGCATATGACTCCGTTCGTTCTGGACAGGGACAGCTCTTTGACAGCTTTCCTCTTTGCAGGATCGCAGATCTGGGACAGCCTGGTCAGGGTGGACCTGTCAGCATCCAATTCTTTGGATGTTTGCTGCCAACTTGTCCCTGACAGGTTTCAATGAGTACAGGGGTTTTTGCACAGTTTATCCTGTAACCAGTGTTCCAGGTTGGCGACTGACAGCCAGGCACGTGTCCTTGACACAATGGCAATGGCGGAGACTCTGCCTATGCCCTCACAACAGTCCAATGCTACCCTGTTGACAAGTTTTGACTTCTTCTGGGCATGCTTGACAGGTGCTACATATACCTGTCCTCTGTCATACGGGAGAGGCGGACTTAGCAGTTATAGATGTACTGCGAACTCCATCAGAACCATTCACATGTACAGGATCTTGGAAAATATCCTGGCTGACAGCATGGATGCATGGCAGACACGGCAACCCAAAGCATCTATGTTCTTACGCCTCTACCAGAAGGGTTGATGGCATGTCATCTGTGACATTATATTCTCATCATAGCAGACTCCACCACAATGGAGTGCTGAGGGAGCTATGTTGTTTGAGAGGCAGGGGACGGAGGGCTCCGGGTACATATTATCCAGCTAGTGGGAATATGGGGAGGTGGTGAGAGGTGTGTCCCATCCTCTTCAGGAGAGGATCCTGTACGTTCTGATGTCTTGGCAGGGTGGCTGCCTCCTTTGGCGTTTGAGGATATTGTTGATTGTCTGGCTCCTGTGGCCTGTGCTCAGATTCAGTTGCCACTGGAACGGAGCGGACCCTGACTACATTTCTGAGCAAATCCTGATGGGACATCTCCTCAGGCGACGACAATCTCCTCTTGGGATATGCAGGCCCCTCCTGGAGAGGTACATTAGTACCCTCTGAGCTGTCACAGTCACCAGATCCCTCATAGGTTTGGACGTATATTGTCACTGGGCGCTCAGGTTTAGTGCGGTTTTGGTACCGATGAGCATGGGTACAGGAGTGACCTGGTACCAGTGTGTCGGAGACGGCACCCATCAGCACTGATTGTCCAGTTGCCCATGCTGGGACCCCAATCTGTGTGGGTACCGGTGACGCAATGTGTGTGGTCTGGGGTGGTAACGAGGACCTTGATGCCACAAGGATAGCCGCAAGACTGCGTTTGCTGGCCAGCATCCTCTGGTCCAGTGACACTGGCTATGCCTGTGTATCTGTAACGGCCAAAGCCAGTACCCCAAAGCATGGCCCAAGGGGTTCAGACGAGGTTGTGGCCTCCAGACCTTGCTGTAGCCACAAAGTGGCTTTTGGAGGCTGGGGAATCCCACCAGGGCTGTTTGACCAGAGTGCGTTCCTCAGGGCCACCGGCGGGGCGTCCCAATGTTTGGAGGGGGATGGATCCTTTCAGAAACGGCAAGCTTTAAGTTTGGTTACATGGGATCCACAGGAGGAACAGAACTCCCCTGGGGACATGGATGCCACCACGGCCACGTCGGTGGGGTGGTGGGTACTGAGCTGGGCTGCTCTTTTCGGCCGACCCCTCTTGGATACCATCCCACAGGCCAAACAGTCAGACATGGAGTGAGTGGGCCCTAGGCATTCGGGACAGCAAGCATGGTTGTCAGTGACATTGGAGCTACCGGCACATTTTGAGCATGTCTTCAGACACAAGGAGTGCTTTTCCATGATGGCGGGGGAATTAGGGCCTATGTACAAACCGAGGGGAGACATGCAAAGGACGTTTTCACTCTTCCTCTGGTATTTTGCTTGTGTGAGGTCAACACAACTTCTAGAGATGGGAGTTACAATACACCAGTATTACCGGTAAGGAAGACATCGGCAGGCGCAGACACAGGAGTGGCAATACCATAGAGGTGTTTTGCACTGACAGGAACAATGACCTGCTGGCTCTGTGGAACATGATGAACTTGGGAGCAGCATTTGGGAGAGGCATCAGGGCAGCACGCAGGCACTGTGGGATGCTCCCATATGCTTTCCTATTGGACGCTGGGGAGCGGTCACACGCAGGCTGCGACAGGGCAGACAATACCAACATGTGACCACTAATTCCTGCTTGTTCCTGGAGATTAACTTTTCGCAGTGCCACCTGCATGCATAGCTGTGGGTCTGGGCATGTGTGCAGTGACACCTATGTGCATTGTGCGTGGCACCCTGAACACACCATTCCATTCCCCTGTGGCCCCCTTGAATGACATGGCACGGCCAGACCACGTTTGGGTTGGCAATGATGATGTCCAGGCTACACCCCCTAACCCTGTATGTGGTATGTTTCACATATTTGTGTTGACATTATCTACACATGTCATCCGACCCACACCCACAGGCAACATGATATCCCAGCACACATGGGTGATGTGTCCATACATGGGACGTTGGGTGGGTGGCCCTATGCGCCTTACCAGGGGCCACATCCATGACATGTGGCTTTCTACAAGGCCATGGATAGCAATGTTTGACACACTACAAGCGTTGTGTGACCTGTCTGTCTTGGGGATACTGGTAGGTACGTCTGACCTAGTTTGGCTACTGTTGCACCGAGCATACTGGTCTTGGTGGACTTGCATCTGTCCCATTCTGGGCTATCTGATGGTGTTATGTTCCTCTGACCTGGGCCTTGGATGGTTATGGCAGGTGTGCCTGCCAACACTAGGGGCAGGGGCCATTGCACGGGTATGGGCTATTGCCACCTGTGCTCATGTGTGGGTTTCAGGCTGTGGTGTGCAACCTAAACAGGTGCATGTATCCTTCCAACAGCATCTGTGATGTTCATCTGCAAACAGGTGTGTGATTCCTGGCGGCTGGGCAGATGTGTGACCTTACTCAGCATTCATATCTGGGGACATGTCTCTGTTACAAACCTTTGGATTTGGATCTCATAGCTAATGTGGGTGAGGTGTTTTTTACGCACATCCACATCTGTGTCTACCATATCATCTGGATACATCAACGGTATGTGTGCAGAGCTGTGGACCTCATGAACTGTGGGAGATGTGCAACCTACCCACCATACCCTAAGAACATATCTGATTGACATACCCTCCATTGCAATCAGCTCTCAGGCCCCCTGGGGTTTGCGTGGCCTAGGACACATCATCAGCAACATACAGCATAGCACCAGGGTGACTGCCAGGACACCATACGCAGGTATCAGGACTCCTGGGGATAGGGAGAATGGATTCAACAGCATAAGCACACTGCACCATATCACCAGGGTGACTGACAGCCCACTCTGATGGGCTGTCAGGACTCCTGGCGATAGGGAGAATGGATTCAACAGCATAAGTACACTGCACCATATCACCAGGGTGACTGACAGCCCACTCCGATGGCCTGTCAGGACTCCAGGGGATAGGGAGAATGGATTCAACAGCATAAGCACACTGCACCATATCACCAGGGTGACTGACAGCCCACTCTGATGGGCTGTCAGGACTCCTGGGGATAGGCAGAATGGATTCAACAGCATAAGCACACTGCACCATATCACCAGGGTGACTGACAGCCCACTCTGATGGCCTGTCAGGACTCCTGGGGATAGGGAGAATGGATTCAACAGCATAGGCACACTGCACCATATCACCAGGGTGACTGACAGCCCACTCTGATGGGCTGTCAGGAATCCTGGGGATAGGGAGAATGGATTCAACAGTCTAAGCACACTGCACCATATCACCAGGGTGACTGACAGCCCACTCTGATGGGCTGTCAGGACTCCTGGGGATAGGGAGAATGGATTCAACAGCATAAGCACACTGCACCATATCACCAGGGTGACTGACAGCCCACTCTGATGGGCTGTCAGGACTCCTGGGGATAGGGAGAATGGATTCAACAGCATAAGCACACTGCACCATATCACCAGGGTGACTGACAGCCCACTCTGATGGCTTGTCAGGACTCCTGGGGATAGGGAGAATGGATTCAACAGCATAGGCACACTGCACCATATCACCAGGGTGACTGACAGCCCACTCTGATGGGCTGTCAGGACTCCTGGGGATGGGAAGAATGGATTCAACAGCATAAGTACACTGCACCATATCACCAGGGTGACTGACAGCCCACTCTGATGGGCTGTCAGGACTCCTGGGGATGGGAAGAATGGATTCAACAGCATAAGTACACTGCACCATATCACCAGGGTGACTGACAGCCCACTCTGATGGCCTGTCAGGACTGCTGGGGATAGGGAGAATGGATTCAACAGCATAAGCACACTGCACCATATCACCAGGGTGACTGACAGCCCACTCTGATGGCTTGTCAGGACTCCTGGGGATAGGGAGAATGGATTCAGCAGCATAGGCACACTGCACCATATCACCAGGGTGACTGACAGCCCACTCTGATGGGCTGTCAGGAATCCTGGGGATAGGGAGAATGGATTCAACAGTCTAAGCACACTGCACCATATCACCAGGGTGACTGACAGCCCACTCTGATGGGCTGTCATGACTCCTGGGGATAGGGAGAATGGATTCAACAGCATAGGCACACTGCACCATATCACCAGGGTGACTGACAGCCCACTCTGATGGCCTGTCAGGACTCCTGGGGATAGGGAGAATGGATTCAACAGCATAGGCACACTGCACCTTATCACCAGGGTGACTGACAGCCCACTCTGATGGCCTGTCAGGACTGCTGGGGATAGGGAGAATGGATTCAACAGCATAAGCACACTGCACCATATCACCAGGGTAACTGACAGCCCACTCTGATGGAGACAGCATAAACCCTGATGGATTTGTGGCCCTCCAGGACTGCATTTGGGGGATTCTGCCGTAGGTAATGCACATTTGTATGGTGTTTGTGCTGTGTAGGGTAAAATATAGGTGTTTGACACATGCTTATGTTCTCAGCAATAAGGGTTCAGTCTTTACTACCATGTTTTTGTCATGGGTAAAATAAGGGGACTGGGTTGCCAGGAGTCACAGCTGGGACTTGTATCTGTGATCTTCTGCTTTGGAGTGCACTGTCTGTATGCACTGCACCACAGCTATGACATGTTCCCTGGGGAGTCCATGACTGAACATCCGACAGAGCCTGTCTGTTGCAGTGGACGGTGCCAGCCTGCACAGGGCTAGCCCACTGTCTGCTGTGGCCAGCAGCCACTGCCCCCTCCACCACCTGTACCCTTCCGCCAAAATGCTGACATGTCCTTATATTGGAAAGAGCATATGACCCGATTGATTTGTGGCACTCCAGGACTGCATTTGGGGGACTCGGCTGTAGGTGATGCACATTTTTATGGTGTGTGTGCTGTGTAGGGTAAAATATAGGTGTTTGACCCATGCTTATGTTCTCAGCAATAAAGGTTTCAGTCTTTACTACCATGTTTTCTTCATGGGTAAAATATGGGGACTGGGTTGGCAGGAGCCACAGCTGGGACTTGAACCTGTGCTCTTCTGTTCTTGTACACACTGTCTGTGTGCACTGCGTCACCATGTTGCCACAGATATGCTGCATTCCCTGGGGTGTCCATGACTGTACATCCGACAGGGCCTTTTTCTTGCAGTGCACGGCACCCACCTGTACAGGGCTAGGCCATGGTCTGCTGTGGGCACCAGCCACTGCCACCTCCACCACCAGTAACGCTCCATCCTTAGATTGGAGACAGCATAAACCCTGATGGATTTGTGGCCCTCCAGGACTGCATTTGGGGGATTCTGCTGTAGGTAATGCACATTTGTATGGTGTTTGTGCTGTGTAGGGTAAAATATAGGTGTTTGACACATGCTTATGTTCTCAGCAATAAAGGTTTCAGTCTTTACTACCATGTTTTCTTCATGGGTAAAATATGAGGACTGGGTTGGCAGGAGCCAAAGCTGGGACTTGAACCTGTGACCTTTTGTTCTTGCACGCACTGTCTGTGTGCACTGCGCCACTGTGTTGCCACAAATATGCTGCATTCCCTGGGGTGTCCATGACTGTACATCCGACAGGGCCTGTTTCTTGCAGTGCATGGCACCCACCTGTACAGTGCTAGACCATGGTCTGCTGTGGGCACCAGCCGCTGCCACCTCCACCACCAGTAACACTCCAACCTTAGATTGGAGACAGCATAAACACTGATGGATTTGTGGCCCTCCAGGACTACATTTGGGGGATTCTGCCGTAGGTAATGCACATTTCTATGGTGTTTGTGCTGTGTAGGGTAAAATATAGGTGTTTGAGCCATGCTTATGTTCTCAGCAATAAAGGTTCAGTCTTTACTACCATGTTTTCTTCATGGGTAAAATATGGGGACTGGGTTGCCAGGAGCCACAGCTGGAACTTGTACCTGTGATCTTCTGCTTTTGAACACACTGTCTGTGTGCACTGCACCACCGTGTTGACACAGCTATGGTATATTCCCTGGGGAGTCCATGACTGTACATCCGACAGAGCCTGTCTGTTGCAGTGGACGGTGCTAGCCTGCACAGGGCTAGCCCACTGTCTGCTGTGGCCAGCAGCCACTGCCCCCTCCACCACCTGTACTCTTCTGCCAAAATGCTGACATTTCCTTATATTGGAACCAGCATATGACCTGATTGTTTTTTGGCACTCCAGGACTGCATTTGGGGGACTCGGCTGTAGGTAATGCGCATGTTTCTGGTGTCTGTGCTGTGTAGGGTAAAATATAGGTGTTTGAACCATGGTTATGTTCTCTGGAAAAAAGGTTCGTCTGTACTTTCATGGTTTAGTAGTGGTTAAAATATGGGGACTGGATTGGCAGTAGCCCCAGCTGGGACGTGAACTTGTGACCTTTTGCTCCTGTACACATTGGCTATGTTCACCACACCACACTGTGGTCACAGAAATGGTGCAGTCCATGGAGATACCATGGTTGTGTGTCAGACAGAGCCTGTCTGTTGCAGTGCATGGCACCCACCTACACAGGGCTAAGCCATGGTCTGCTCTGGACAGCTGCCACTGCCCCCTCCGCCACCAGTACCCCTCCACCACCATGCTGACATGGCCTTATATTGGAGACAGCATAAAACCTGAATGATTTGTGACCCTCCAGGACTGCATTTGGGGGACTCTGCTGTAGGTAATGCACATGTTTATGTGGTGTGTGCTGTTTAAGGTAAAATATGAACATTTCACCCACGCTTATGTTCTCAGCAGCAAAGGTTCAGTCTTTACTACCATGCTTTTTTAGTGGGAAAATTATGGGGACTAGGTTGGTAGGAGCCACAGCCAGTATTTGAACCTGTGATTTTCTGTTCTTGCACACACACTGTCTGTGTGCACTGCGCCACTGTGTTGCCACAGATGTGCTGCATTCCCTGGGGAGTCCATGACTGTACATCCGACAGGGCCTGTTTGTTGCAGTGCACGGCAACCACCTGGACAGGGGTAGCCCATGGTCTGCTGTGGGCACCAGCTGCTGCCACCTCCACCATCAGTACCGCTCCATCCTTAGATTAGAGACAGCATAAACCCTGATGGATTTGTGGCCCTCCAGGACTGCATTTGGGGGATTCTGCCGTAGGTAATGCACATTTCTATGGTGTTTGTGCTGTGTAGGGTAAAATATAGGTGTTTGACCCATGCTTATTTTCTCAGCAATAAAGGTTCAGTCTTTACTACCATGTTTTCTTCATGGGTAAAAAATGGGGATTGGGTTGGCAGGAGCCCCACCTGGGACTTGAACTGGTGACCTTTGGCTCCCAAAAACACTGTGTGTGTTCACTGCACCACACTGTGGCCACAGAGACAGTGCAGTCCCTGGAGATAGGAGACCTGGCCAAAGGAGTCAGAAACCCTGATCTGCACAATTTCACTGTGGGCTCATTCACCTTGTATGGAGACGGAGCGTAGACCCTTCCAAAAAACATTTCTTTTTTTTTTAGCTTTCTTGGGAGTGTTTATTACTGTTGCCCATTGATATCACTATTGGCCAGCTTGGTTATGTTTTTTTCCCCTTTTTTTTAGGTCATTTTCAATGTTTATTTGCCCTTTTGTACCATGCAAATGTATCACACTGCTCACTTTTTGTAGGTTTTTCCTGGTTTTAGCTGTACATTGCTGACAGAAATGGTTTCTCTTCCCTTTAAATCGGCTCTACCGCGAGGTTATTTTTTTGCTTGAATTTCAGCCCCGCTCGTGTGCGGGGAGCCTCTCCCCTCCCACTCTCCACCCATTGACCCCGTCTCTCCGCCCCTGGGGAGCCTTCCTCCACCCTCCGAGAGCCTTTCCACGCCTCTATCGCACAGTAGCGCACCGCGCACATGAGCGGGCACTTTAGTGCGGCGTGCACGTGTGCAGGGCACAGAAACGCATCATTAGCGTGCGCTAAGGTACCTTAGCACACGCTATTGTGCGCCGCGCACTTGAGCACAGTTTAGTAAACATACCCCTTTGTTTTTTACTTCTAACTCAATTGCATGAATTCATAGGATTGTTGGTGGGATGAATGTTTCTCATGATGTGCAGTACTTTATTTTTTTATAGTTTATTGATAGACCATGATCTGTTAGCTGGTGGGCAATATCCTTGAAGCAGTCTATTATTATATTATATGTAGGTTTTGTTCTATTGAAGGATGCATAGACTATAATATCATCTGTATATATGGGATAGTGAACTTTGTGAGAATGCATGATTGAACATATACAGTAGGTGGTAAATATACAGGGTGGCCCAAAAAAGTGAGAACATCTCGTAGCATATAAGTTTTTGAAAAATTCAAAAAGACAGATGTAAACGATTGACAAATTAAAAAAAAAAAAGATGGCGACCGGAAATTGTCGAAATAAAGACGTTAATATAGCTAAAAAAGGTAAATAAGTAAACTATTTAAGCTTTTAATTTATGAGATGTTCTCACTTTTTGGGGCCACCCTGTATATTGAAAAGTAGGGAGGATAAAGCTGATTCTTGTGGGACACTGCTGTTAATAGAATGGAGCTGATTTAATTGATCCTGTTTTTACCTGTAGTTGGTGGTTTTTTAGATACAGTATGAGCGGAATCATTCTAGCATTGTGCCTTGTATTCCAATTGCTTGTAGTCACGATAACAGGTTGTTATGAGGGACTGAGTCAAATGCTGCTGCTATGTCCAGAAATATTAGTATGAAACCATTTTTAGGTTGCTGGGTGCCTTGTATGAGTATGTTTCGACTCCATGGTGTGGTCTAAAGCCATGTTGTTGTGAATCCAGCAGTGCGTACATATTGACGCGATCTTGGAGTTATTTTATTACTTTTTCAATTATCTTAGCCAGGAAGGGTAGGCCAGATAACGGGCCTGTATGATGCTGGCTTATTAGTGTCGAGTGAGGGGTTTATTAATGTTGGGCATACTGAGGCAATCTTTAAGCTCTTAGACATGTTTCCCAAATCAAGAAATAGTTGTGCTATTTTTGTTATTATCAACAAATTCTAGCTATCTTAATCCATTTTACTGGACATGAGTCTAGTAGGGATGTTGTTGTGTTCAGGTTTGTGATTATAATTTCTATGTATTGCGGGGTAATGGAGTTAAGGGCGGTATATCAAGCTTTTATAAATTAAATGAAATGACTATCATGATATGTTGGTTGATATGAGATATTATGGTTGGGTTTTTTTCCCCCCTTGGGTTTGTACCTTTGTTTTGGAAGAACTCTGTTAGAAATTGTGGGCTGTGACATTGACTGTACTGTCTTGGGTTGGGATTTTACTATGTTAAATATTCTCATGGTCGATTGAGTGAGTTCATGATTAGTTTTGTATGGTAGTGTTTTTTGCATTTGTCAGTCAAATTTTTGTATTCCTGGAGTTTGGTCTTGGACATGTCTCAATTAGTTTTGAGTGATGCCATTTGTGTTCACAACCCAGTCAAAATTGTAATCTGACCAAAAGACAAAAGTCTTAATACCTAACAAATGTGGCTCAGAGGCTCGAAGGCTCCCAAAATGAGGCTCCTATGGCTCAAAAGGTTTCCATGCAGTTTAACTCCACCGTCAGCACCTGAAACAACAGGGTAATTGTAAACATCCCATTCAATAACAACCACGTCTAGCACTACCAAACACTTATCTTCAATGGTGCTCATATCCCTCATGTTTCAGAATACGGTCTGGGATGTTTTAGGCAGATAAATGTCCCTGCTGCACATACAAACCCCTTATTCGTGTTCTGGAATGTCCCCCATAACGTTTAAATCTTGGATTGTTAGGTAATTATTTAGTATTGGGATTTTATTTCTCACGGTGCGCATATTGACGAGTTCACATTTTAGTTGCTGAGCCATGGTGAGTTGTTCTTCTTTGCTGTATGTTGAAAGAGAATGGGTCTGTATGTGAATCAATTTTTGTGGATTTCTATTTCTATTTTTGTGGAATGGAATCACCAATTTGTTATGTCTGTATCCCCTGATTATTGGGATGTGAGTTTGAGGGGTAGCCAGATCTGTGATTGGGCAATTAAGGTGATAGTAACATAGTAACATAGTAAATGACGGCAGATAAAGACCAGTATGGTCGATCTAGTCTGCCCAGTAAGATGGCAGGAGTAAGATGGCAGGAATAGGTGCACCCCTCCCCATGTCTTTGTTTAGGGGTGAACTCACCACTCCATGTAGGACACCCCTATTTGTTGAGAAATTAGATGGTTCAGTTTATTTTAATTTTAGCCTGTTGCTGTCAAGGGATCCACTGATGTCTAGTATTGTGCAGCAAATTGTGTGGAGTTTGAGTATGTTTAAATGCTTAATTGTTTAGTTTGATTTGTTTGCGAGTTGTGGTCTGTGTGCACAGAAAGCGCTTGTATTCTGTTTTGTCTTATCTTTCAGTATGCTGTGAAGGTTGAATGAGCTTTTGTGCTAGATTGAAGGGTTTGTGGATTTTAAGTGAGGAGGCTTCATCAAGTTGGAGTGGAGGAGTAGCCTAGTGGTTGGGGCAAGGTACTTCAGACCGGAAGGTCGGGGGTTCAAATCCCATTAGAGGATAGCAACCTTGGGCCGGAAGGACTGGGGTTTCTAGTCCCACAGGTGCTCCTTGTGGTCTTGGGCAAGCCACTTAACCCTCCATAGCCCATGTTCCCTGTAAAATAGTTATCTCCAAGTTATAATGCCCTGTTCAATGTAATTTCAGTTTGTTCAATGTAAACCGCACTGATGCAGAATAGCACGGTATATAAGAGAATGTAAATAAATAAATAAATAAAATAAATCAAGTTGAGGTCCACTCTAAGAGCCACTTGGCTAGGCCCTTAGACATGGGCTCTTCAGGTGATTGTCTACCTAGGGGAGTTGTTTTAAATCAGCTCTGTGGTCCACACCCAAACACGCGCATGTGTGAGTGGAGCTTACCACCTTGCTGGGTTGCTGCTGGCTCGTGACTTGGGATTGCTGTAGGCCAAAGTTGGTTGGTCTGGTAAGGCCCCCTCAGCCAAATCGGGTGGTACAGGACCAGAATGCATCTCTATCATCTAATGCTGTTTATTGAATGGCTATGTATAAAAGGTTTACTATGCTGGAAATTAAAGACAAACAAGAAATGGTGCTGCATTTATAGTTAAGAAGAAACTTGCAAGAACTGTAATGAAATACAGTGCAGTCAGTGAACGCTTCTCTATTCATCTACAAGGAATGCCTATCAACACAACTATAATTCAAGTATATGCCCAACAACAGCTGCAGAAGAGGAAGACATTGATGAGTTCTATGAACAAGTACAAGCTGAAATTGACAGAACATGCAAACAGGATATCCTGATAGTTGTGGGTGAATGGAACACAAAAGTTGGCAACAAAGAAGAAGGCAAAATGGTTGGAAAATATGGACTTGGCAACAGAAGCAAAACTGGAGAAAGACTGATAGAATTCTGTAAAACCAATGATCTATTAATCTCAAATACCTTCTTCCAGCAACACAAGCGCCAACTGTACACAGGGACTTATTGTGAGGGAGAGCAAGACTGAAGGTCTATCTAGGGCATCTAATAACCTTGTACCAACCCTGGGTAGAGGCAGCAGGTGCCAGACATTCAGGGATCAATGGAGCCTGCCTGAAGAGAACTCCTGCCAGTTTGGCCCCAGAGCTAGGGATGCACGCTAGGGCATGCTACACATTTCATTGACTGAACCTCGCCTTTATATATTTTAATGAGATGTTTTTGTAGTTTTGCCAGCACAACTTCCTGTTTGCACTTCTTTCTGAAAGAATTCTACTACTTGCCAAGTATCAATCTAATCTGGAAGATTATGTACTATGATATATATGAATACATATTATATACCAACAGAGCTTTGATAAAATTTAAACACATTGCTATTTGTCATGGACACTGTCAGAAGTAGGATGCAGGACTTGGTGGACCTTGGTCTGAGTGTGGCTTATCTTATGTATTATATAAGGAGTGAAAACCTCCATTCCCACATTATTCAGGGTGTGAGCAGGGTAGGGGCAAGGAAGATATTGTTAGCTGTAGTAATTGTAAACTGAAACATGTCAAGAGAGGAAGATCTGCTCACCTAGCGTGTAATATGAGCCACGAGCATGGGGGAGTGAGACAAGCATTCTAAGCTGTGTTTCTACAGTCCAGAGTATCAGACTGGGGATTTGCATGCTAATGTTAATTCTCAGATTAATTCCTGACCCTTCCTATGAAATTGTAATCATACATTACTACACAAGCAGCAACAAAACCTAAAGCCTTGCTGGGAAGCGAGCAAAGCAGTTAGAAATGTTTTATCAGGCAGCCATCCTCTGACTCCGAAAGGTAAGTGTGGTGCAATCACATTTTAGAGAAAAATGTCGAGTTTTTTTTACTGTATCATACTGCCCCAGGAGGAATATGAACCAGCAAAATAGAGGCAGTGGACATAAAATTCAGGAGAAAATTTAGCTTTGAAATATGATGCCTTGGAGGGGATTAACATACTGGGTCAGACAGTGGACAACCCAAGATTCAAGTACCTGGCAGGTTCCGAAAGAGGCACACAGGTTCCACATTGAATTTCAAGCATTGAATTTCCCAGATCCTCTTTAATAATGGTTTATGGACCTTTCCTCCAGGAACTTGTACAGACCTTTTTTAAACCCAGCTACACTAACAGCTTTTAATACATCCTCCAGTAATGAATTCCAGAGTTTGATTACACATTGAGCAAAAAAAATATTTTCTCTTATTAGTCTTAAATGGATTACATTGTAGCTTCATTGCATGTCCCCTAGTCTTTCTACTTTTTGATGGCATAAACAACCCACCTAGTTTACCCATTCCACTCCATTCATTAATTTATAGACTTCTATCATATCCCCCTCAGCCATCTCTTTTCCAAGTTGAAGAGACCCAACCTTTTAAGCCTCTCCTCATAGAGGTAACCCTCCATCCCCTTAACCATTTTGGTGGCTCTTCTCTGTAACTTTTCTAATTTTGCTATATCCTTTCTAAGATACAGCGACCAGAATTGCACACAATATTCAAGGTATGGTCACACCATGGAACAATACAGAGGCATTATAATATTGTTTTATTCTCCATGCCTTTCCTTTTGATTCCAAGCATCCTATTTGCCTTCTTGGTCACCGCTGCACACTGGGTGGAAGCTTTCAAAGTGTTATCCACGATGAAGCCTAAATATTTTTCCTGGATGGTGGTTTCTAATGTGGAACCTTGCATCGTCTAACCATAGTTTGGGTTGTTCTTTCCTAGGAGCTAAACTTTACACTTGTCCACATTAAATTGCATCTGCCATTTGAATTTCCAGTCTTCCAATTTTTCAAGGTCCTCTTGAAAATTTTCACAATCTTCTTGGGTTTTAACAGCTTTGAATAATTTTCTGTCATCTGCAAATTTGATTACCTCACTCGTTATTCCCATTTCCAGGTCACTTAGCTGAGCCTTAGCCGCTAGGAGGCGGGCACTGGTCAGAGGCCGAGCCCTTCCCAGGGGAGGTGGGCGGGTATGTGTGGCTGACTTATCCTGCTGTCCACTGAGAACTCCAGTTACAGGTAAGTAACTCCGTTTTCTCCTAGGACAAGCAGGATGAGTCAGCCACACTTGGTGCCTCCCAAGCTGACATGTGATGTGGTGGGAAGGGGTAGGCCGAGATCAGGTTCAATGACACTTCTCAGGGCTGGATGTTGTAATGGTGTGCCCTGAGGCACTGTGGAATGTCATCGTTAGGCACCTGGTGGTGGAGGCAACACGCCAACATGCAGTGTGAGCATGCAGCGTGTAGTGCTAATGGGTGTGCGCCCATTTTGAGGTGAAGTAGTTAGGCTATGCGGCAGCAGTGATTGTGAGGATATATGGTCTCAATGGGCCACTGCAGAGGCGGCCGCAGAGTAAATGGTCTCGATGGGCAGCCGCAGGGGGAGTCCCAACGAGCGGTAGCGTTGTCAGCCAATGCAAGCATGACAGCCACAGTATAGATGCTGGAAGCACAGCAAGATTGGCGCCAGATTGACGCCGCGCTGAATATCGGCGGTGGATGGACCAGCAGCAATATCGACAGTGTTACAGAGTGATGCGATTAGAGCCAATGACACGGCACGGGACGTGAGTCCTGAGTCAGTTCATGACTTGGTTAGGCATCTAGCAGGCAAGGCCTTGAGACTGCTAGGCGCCGTGTTTGTCCCTGTTGTAAGAAGTGTTAGTAGGTGTCTCTGCCACAAGTGTGAGACGCAGGCTGTCGATGGATCCTTTGGCAGGCTGTTGATGGATTGTTTGGCACCACTATAGTCCTATGCTTTCCTTTGGCACGACTTGAACTTCTGCTTGTGGCCATGGCCAATCCGGCCGATGGTGGAGTACGCGGATTTGGCATGCGGATTTTGAAGTCTGCAGGTTCCTAGAGGTGCTGTGACCCCAGTTTGTTGGGGTCCCATGCGCTGATGCGTGAATGTCCGTGCATGTCCTGGGCATGTAGCTGCATAGGACTGCGATGATGTCTAGGGTGTGGAGTGTCTCTGGTGGCCGTGGTGGCATTACGTGCATGGTAGGTATGCCGTCCCGATTAGCAGTTTTGACCACTACACTGCCATAGAAAATAGCCTGAGTTGTTCTTGAAGGAATCTCACTGGTGGTCCACCCCAGTTTTGCCTGCAAGTGACAGCAAGGCTGCCGGGTGCAGTTGTCGTAGGCCGCGATCGCCAAGCCTCGTTGATGATGTTTCTGCTAGGCACTGTAGGATGGATTCCCACTAGGACTTGCAGGAAAGATGTTCACTCATAGAAGATAAGGGAACGACATGTCTGGACTGAATAGGCAGTATGCCGGGTCAGTGTCCGTTTGTGCCAGACGCTGTGGGACCTGCAGGATGGATTTCAGTAGGATCTGCTGGAAGGATTTACTTGCAGCAGATCAGGGAACGACATGTCGGGACTGAATTGATAGTGCTCCTTGTCCACCCGCACATGATGCGGGAAGAAGGTATCCAGTAGTCCTAGGTCATAAGAAGGGGAAATGCATTGGTGCTGTCCAAGGTATGATGAAGATGGCTTGGCTCTGCCCACCTGAACAGTCACCCATCTTGCTCCCCAGGAGGTTGATAGGTCGATTTGTGGTCAGCACCCCGCTGGGAGAAGGAGCTGACTGTGAAGGGTTGCGAGTTCCTACCTGTGGGATATACTGGTGGTCGAGTCAGGGGCTGCCTGGATGGACATTACTGTTGGGCCCTTGGCCGTGGAAGGTCAGGGCTAAGTATGGAATGTCAGGGTTGTGTGTGGAGGTGGAAATCTGTTCCCTGCTGCACAGGTGCAGGACTAGGGCCAATTTGTTGACTGTGTATGGGGCCCTAGAGCGCAGAGTCATAGGGATGCTCTGACAGCGTGCTCGAAACCCCAACCGGGCCTGCAATCAGGTATTGAATATGTGACCCTTTGTATCAATGTATCTGCCCTCGTGACCGATGGTGATCCGTTGACTGGCCTTGACATTGGCACCTCTCATTCATGGCCACTGCAGGACTCTGCCACCTGGAGGACTACTAGGTTCAGTGTCACGGATCTTGCTGGGGGGTCTATGTAGCGCAAGATTCTCTCTGGAGGAGGAGCATGATGGTAGCCTGTTTCCCCCATTTCTGGGAAATAGACGGGGCCAATTGTTCTTGTCTCCAGGGACAGAGTGCAGCCACCGAGCGCAGCTGGGAGCTGCGGAGCTTGGTACTGCCATTGTCCTTATAAAAACATGATGCGGCTTCACGCGGTAGGCCATGACCATGTGACCTTTCACCAGAGGTGCGTGTTTCACCAGGGATGCGGGCTTCACACGGTAGGCCCTGATATTCAGGAAAATGCAGAGACATGTTCTCCGAGGTCCGCAATTGGGACCTGGATCTGTGAACATTCGTGTTAAGACACAGTGGGTGGTAGTGTCCCGCACTGTAGCCCCCCTCGGTTCTGGGGGGCGCCCTGAGCCGAGAAGATGTTTCGGCGTCTCGGGTGCCGCGGTGCTGATGTTCACTCCAACAGCACCCAGTCAATGCTGATGCTCCCTGTTCACGTCAGCAGCACCCAGTTGGTTCTGATGCTCACTCGAACAGCGCCCAGCCGATGCGAGGCTTCTGGGCGCCTACGGATAGGCCTATTTTGCTGGATTGGCCGCAAGGTGGCAAGGCAGAGGTCGGCTCCTTCTCACAATGGGTGAGCCACCAATATCTGTCACAGGAGTCTGCTGCAACCACACGCTGTGAGGTATGCAGCATGGACCTCTGACCATTCCTGAGCTGTAAGCGAGGGTGTGCCGAGGGCGCAATGCACCGGCCGACGTAAAGAAGTAGGGCCAATGATGTTGAGCCAGAGGTGCTGCCGGGTGCGAGGGATTGGGGCAGGAGCCCAACTTCCTGGCCAGTCTGCGGCCATGAGTCCTTCACCTCGCGCAACCACAGTCGTTTTACCCGCAGAAGCCGAGGCTGGTTTCCTATGCCATTTGTGGTAGGTGGTTCCCGAAGCTCATGTGCTAACGATTGGGCTATGAGCATTTTCCTCTGCATGATCATGCATTGATTGGTAAACTACTGTGCTGCCACGGTCAAAGGAGAACCAGTTAAGTTGAACGTGGATCTCCTGGGTGCTAGGATGTTGTCCCAAGTGCTAGGCTATCCCTCCACTTGGATATGGAGGTAAGTCAACCTGGTTCATGCAACGCAGTGGAAGAGTCCCGTGGATGATGAGGGATCAGAATGATGATGAGATGGACTAAGGTGGTTGTGTCCAAGGTGGGCGCCCTCTTGGGTCATGCAGCCTCCCCATTCATGGGCGTTTCTTCCCCTTCAGTTAGTTCTGCTGCTAAACTGCAGAATTAGAGGTTGGCGCCAAGTGCATCAGTTTAAATGGCGTGGCATAGGGAGAGTGGAGTGGAGCTCTCCTGACTGAACTGTAGTCGCGGACCCGGGGTCGGCGGACTCGGCGCTTGAGTAGGAGAAGGAAGGCTTGCCTCTGCTTTTCGATGCCGGAGAGAAGTTCCACTGTGCTGACGCAGGAAGGCTTGCTTCGGGTGCTTTAAGCGCCGCCCCTGGAGTCCCGGTGCAGAGTGATCCATCCGGCACTAGCTCGGCGCCGAGGAATCAGCCTGCGGATTACTCTTTAGCTGCTGCTAGAGTGCCCAGAGCGTCAGTGCTGTCCTCGCTGACGCCTCCGCGCTGGACGGGACCGTCGGCAATGGGAGTGTCCTCTGCGAGCGGCTCCTCCTCCCCTGATGCTTGGATCGGCGCTGACCAATGGCGCCGTAGGGGGGAGGAGCCGGGCTCGTGAACAAAGGGAGTATCCTCTGATATCGGCTCCTCCTCCCCTGATGCTAGGATCGGCGCCGGCCAATGGCGCCGTAGGGGGGAGGAGCCTGACCGTGATGTAATTGGGCAAGATAGCTGCCGCTATGAGAGCCTCGTGGCGGGCCGGATCGGGGATGCACGAAGCATCTCTGGACTCTCCAGGACAAGCAGGATCAGAGAAGCGCTTGATAGGGAGAGAGCTGAAGTGTAGGGAGCCGGGGTTCACCGGAGGCCAGCGGCTGGGAATGGCAGTCGACACAAGGAAGGTAGTCCGCCGGAGTCTCCTGAGCGAGGCCCCTCGCTCCCCTTCGCACCAGCCGAAGTGACACAGCAGCAGCACAATAGGGATCCCAGAAGGGAGAGCTCATGCTACGGGGAGCAGGGCTGTCCATAGGAGGCAAGCGGTTGGGTGTAGCGGCGGCAGCGACCCTCACACTAAGAGTGCTGCTTGAACCATTGTCCCCCGCTCCTCTTCGCATCTGCCACAGAAGAGAGCACGTGGACCGAAGGGGATCCGAGCTCCGCTGCAAGATCTGGAGAACGGAGGCCTGTTGGAGGGCAGGGCCAGGGACGGAGGCCTATTAGGCACATCCTGGGCTGCCGCTGGCTGGGCTTCCTTTCCAGCCCCATTGTCCAGGAGACCTTCCCCTGAGACAGACAGGTATCTGAAGAGAAGCAAAAAAGAAGGCATAAGGCAATTGAAGGTAATTGAAACTGATAATACATATGTTGTAGATGAGAGATTGATTTTTGGTGGAGAGTAACAAAGTCCGTCTTGCTGGCAAGGCGGAAGAACTGAAACAGGCTAGCTAGGGGCGGGCCAGGGGGCAGGGCCAGTTGGCCCATGCTCAGAAGGGCGAAAGCGAAAGCCCTTCTGAGCTATGGAGAGTACTTCTGTCTTGGCGCCATCGGATGACGTCACCAAGTGTGGCTGACTCATCCTGCTTGTCCTAGGAGAACCCTGGGTACTCCACTATTCACCTTTCTCCATTAGGAAAATTGGCCATTCAAGTCCTAACCTCTGCTTTCTATCTTTTAACCAGTTCCTGATCCACAATAGTACACTGCCTCCTATCCCATGACTTTTTAACTTCGCCAAGAGTCTCTCATGAGGGACCTAGTCAAAGGCTTTCTGAAAATCCACATGCACTATATTAACTGGCTCACCTTTGTCGACCTGTTTATTCACACCTTCAAAAAAATATAACAGATTACAAAGACAAGACAAGCCAAGCATGAAAACCAAACAGTCAACATTAGCTAAAGCCAAGTTGGCTTTTTCCCATTAAACCATGACTGTCTACATGTTCAGTAAATTTGTTCTTTATAACGGTTTCTACACTTTTGCCCAGTTCTGACGTCAGGCTCACTGGCCTGTAATTTCCCGGATCACCCCTGGAACGCTTTATTAAAATTGGTGTTACATTGGCCATTCACCAATCTTCAGGTACTACGGATGATTTTAATGATAGTTCATAAATTGCTAATAGTAGGTCTGTAATCTCATATTTTAGTTATTTCAACACCCGCATATGTATACCATCCAGTCTTGGTGGTGATTTTCTACTCTTTACTTTATCAAATAGTTGTAATATATCTTCCTGGCTTATCGATGTTTCTTTTAATTCTTCTGATGCATCACCTTTAAAAACTATTTCAATCATGGGTAGCTTCCCTACATCTTCTTCCATAAAGACCAAAGCAAAGAATTCATTCAGTCTCTCTGCAATGGCCTTTTTATCCCTCTATCATCTCATAGTCCAACTGACTTTCTCATAGGTTTTTTGCCACAAATGTACTTGAAAAAGTCTTTATTATGCATTTTTGCTTCCACAGCAAGCTTCTTCTCAGATTCTCTCTTTGCCTGCCTTATCAAAGCCTTGTACCAGTGCTTATGTTGTTTCCAGCTTTTGTCATTTGGCTCTTTTTTCCATTTCTTGAAAGATGCTTTTTTGGCTAAAACAGCCTCTCTAACCTCACCTTTGAACAATGCTGGCAGTTTTTTTCGACTTCCTTCCACTTTTCTTAAAGTGGAGAATACAGCTAGTCTGGGCTTCCAAGACAGTATTTTTAAACAATGCCCATGCTTGATGTAAACCTTTAAACTTTGCAGCTGCTCCTTTTAGTTTTTTCCTAACCATTTTCCTCATAGTCTCCCTTTTGAAAGTTAAAAGGCAGTACTGTGGATTTCATTACCCTCCCTCCTCCATTTATTTAATCAAACGCGATCATGCTATGATCAATATTGCCAAGTGGCCCCAACACCCTTATCTCTTGCACCAGATTTTGTGTTCCACTAAAGACTAGGTCCAAAATGGCTTCCCCTCTTGTTGGTTCATGAGCCAGCTGCTTCAAGAAGCAGTCATTTATTTCATCTAGAAACTTTGGGGTATGTTTACTAAACCGTCTTAACATAGCAGCGCCAAGGTTATCGCGCAATACGTAATGTTATCGCATGATAATGCAACATTATTGCGCGATAACGTCACGTATCGCATGATAATGTCGGCAGCAGTGTTAAGGCACACTAACGCTGTGAAAACCGAGTCTGAAGGGTGGAGTAAGGCTCCTCAGAGGACGGAGATAGGGGTCAATGGGCAGAGAGTGGGCGGGGAGAGGCTCCATGCACACTAATGCCGTGAAATGAAGGTCTGAAATTTAGCGCCAGTGAAAACCTCACGCTAGAGGCACATTTGCAGGAGAGAGAAACCATTTCAGTCAGCAATGTACAGCAAAGGCAGGGAAACACAGAAAAGTGATAGTAGTGATACATATGCAGGAACCAAAAAGGCAAATAAACATATAAAATGACCAAAACCACATTTGAAATCCCAATAACCAAGCTGGCCAATAGTGATATTAATGATAAACATAAAGGAACACCACGGACAAAGCACAAAATAGAAGATATCATGTTTGGAAGGGTCTATTCTCTGTCCCCCTACAAAGTGAATGATCCCACATTGAAATAGCGCTGATCAGTGTGTTTGTCAGCAGAGTGGGCACGTAGGAAAGGGCAACTGTACTGATGCTGTAAATGGGATACAGAGGGCTGCAGGCGGCACATTCTGTGGTCCAGCTGGGGCATAGTGCAGGCTAGGCAGATGCCTAGGTGGCACATAGGAATGCCGAAATTGTAAAGCAGCAAGACTGCAACTGACGAGGGTCCAACATGGGCACGAGTGTGTGTCCCACAGTGTTACAAGGGATATTACCCAGCAGGTACCCCCAAAGGCACATAACATTGGCAGGCGGTGCCAGGGGGAAGCACGCATGTCCATGGAGGCACCCCTACCCGAGAACCCACATCATAGGCAGTTGCCTACCAGCACACTGGATGGCCTGGGACTGTGCACCACCAGCACCACCGGCATAAGGGCATGTCAGCATGGTGGCAGAGAGGTGCTGGTGGCAGAGGGGGCAGTGGCATCTGCCCACAGCAGACTACGGCCAAGCCCCATTTAGGTGGGTGCCATGCACTGCAACAGACAAGTTATGTCTGACAAAGTCATGGTATCCCCATGGAATAATCTTCCTCTGTGGCAACAGTTTGGTGCAGTACACACAGCCAGTGTGTTCCAGAGCAGAAGGTCACAAGTTCAAGTCCCAGCTGTGACTCCTGCCAACCCTGTCCCCATATTTTACCCAGTACTAAACCGTGGTAATAAAGACAGAACTTTTATTGCAGATGAAATAAACATGCCTGAAACACCTATATTTTATCCTACAGAGCACAGACACCATAAATATGTGCAATCCCTAGAGCAGTTTCCAAACTGCAGTCCTGGAGGGCCAAACACCATTCAGGTTTCATGCTGTCCCTAATAAATATGCCTGTGCTGCATTTGTATGCGCTGCCCCCATTGTATGCAAATGTATCTCATGCATATTCATTAGGGACAGCATGAAAACCTGAACAGTGTTTAGCCCACCAGGACCGGAGTTGGGAAACTCAGCCCTAGAGCAGATGCCAACAGGGGTACAAACACCCACACCCACAGGCTCCACTATCCAACGCCTCATGGAGAGTCAGGCTGTTGGGCCCTGCGCGGAGCAGCATCTCCCAATACTGGCACCTGAATACCTTAGCAATGCCGTCCTAAACTTGGGAACACGTTCCACATATTTCAAAAGGTTGCTGTGATTAATGTCAGATAACAAATCCTAAGTTAAACACGATTTCTTGATAGAGATTCATCATAGCAACCTTTCTGATATCTGTGGAGTGTGTTTCAGTTATTGATTCTGACAGTGTTTACCATCCCGGGGAGTGACCCCAACAGTTTTGCGTACCATAGCAATGCCCGCACTGTGCCCAGGACTGGTGTGGTGGCCAGAGCTGCCACAAACCTCTATATTTGCACAATGCTGGCATAGGTGTGGGAGTGTGTGTCTCTCTATCCAGTGTGTTGTGGCTGCCTACACCTTACTGAGCCCACACTGCTTGCACTGTTTCCAGTGTTAGCCTGCCAATGTGCATAATAAGGAGTAAGGTACTGTGGGTATGGCCCAGACAGGGTGGCCTGGGAAGGATGCATCTGCACATGGCATAGGGCAATGGCTGGCACATTGTAGTGCCCAACCACCACCTGCATGGACAGGATGGCCACAGCATGTCATGCTGGGAGGTCACTCTCACCCTGACTGAGCAGTGACCACCCCAAGGCTAGGCTCCCCTACAGTATCTTTCTCAAGTGATATTTATGGGTTCTTTTTTCTGGGGCCCAATCACTGACATACCTGCTTGGTGTGTGTTTTCACATCCCAGTTTTGGGTACACACAGTTTCTCCAGGAACATGCACTATATACTAGCTAGTAGACTGTATGCAGTTAGCATGTGTATGGCTGGAACACCATGCAGTGGGTGGAGACTGACTGTGCCTTCTGCTGGTGAATGTCAGATAGTAGTAGTGGTGGTGGTGGTGGTCAGCAGCTGAGCCTTTCCTGCATTTTGCTTGTCTGCCATTGCCTTATTGATGTGTACAGATCTGCATTGATTGCCCTGTAGGGTGCCTGTTCCCCAGCAGGACTGGGGTTGATGGTCCTCTCAACTGCCACCATTGCAGAGAAGTAGAATGTGGACCTGTTGGTGGGAGAGCCTGTCTGCCATCCTCAGCCACAGAGGGCAGGTTGGATGGTACTACATAATCCACTTTTATAACATGTGACCATGGCACCCACACCCAATATGCACTATTCTGGGTGCATCATAGTCTACAATGGCTAGATGTAACTGGGAAATACAGATGGACACAGGTGTATCCTAGGTGTATCTGCAAGGACTACCTATCACACACTAGCATTGATGGCGACCTACAGCATAGCCTATCTCAGCCAAGCCAGGTGCTGCGGACCTGGTGCTGTGCGCCCCACCTCACCCTCAGGGTGAGCACAGGACCCGCACAATGTCACGGTCTGTAGCTACTCTGTGCCAGCAACACACACGCGCAGTTCCCCCTACCAGGCCAAGTTGCTGTGGGGGTGCATACCTCATCTTGTGATCAGCTGTAGACTGCTGATCTACATGTGCAGTGCATCATGGGTATGGGTGGGTTTACCCTATCCTGGTAACCACAGCAGACAGTTTGTGTGGTGACCTGCAGTCTTTCTGTAGCCAGCCAGGGGCATGTTAGTAGTTGTAGAGATGTAGCCCACTGGTTACTTCAAAGACTGTGGAGGCAGAGGTCATGGGTTTGATCCCACAGTGGTGTTATTTAATACGGCTGTCTGAGGCTTTTCCTTTTCATTTAAATCAGTGCTGTCAGCAAAATGCACCCTCACAGTGCTTTAAACTTAAGGTGACTCTTAAGGCGCCCTATAAAGTGCCCTATAAGGTGCCTTGGCGGACAGGGCACTTTATAATGTGCCCTATGGAGTGCCTTATAGGGCACCTTATGCGGCTCCTTAGGTTACGGCACTGTGAGGGTGTTTTTGCTGGCAGCACTAATTTAAATTAAAAAAGGAAATGCCTCAGACGGCACTGATTTAAATTAAAGGGTTATGCCTCAGACAGCCTTCTTACATAACACCACTGTGGGATCAAACCCATGGCCTCTGCCTCCACAGTCATTTCCCTTCAGTAACATGGCCTGGAAACTGTCTTAGCTGTGGGTCTGCCCTATCCCAGTAAGCACAGAAGAATGTATGTGCGTTGACGTGCAGTTGTTGTGTAGTCAGTCCTAGCTATGACAATGGCCATAGAGGCATAGCACACTGGTTAGTACAGTGACTATACAGTCAGCTCTCATAGGTTCAATTCCCCAGTGCAACAACATCAGGAAGAGTGTCTGAAGTGGCACCTTTTTGCATGGCTGTAACAGTTAGACACATCTCTGTAGTGTGCGGGTAACGCCAACATACTCACTCACCCTAGTCCTGTGGACTACGGTGACGCTGTGGGTTGCTGCCCTGCAAAATGTGTTTTCGATTTTTGCCCTGTTATCCAATCACCTTGATATTATGATAGGCGGTATCTACACTAACTCTGATGATTAGCCAAAATAAATATATGTGTTGGACGTACATTTGTCTCTGCTGCTGCTTGACCACACTGACACACAGGAACGAGAAGAGAGAAAAGAATGAAACCAGTGATGGACTGTACTACAAAGACCCGCATCCCGCAGACGGTGAAGAAGAAGAGAGCGGCCAAAAGGTCCAAAGCAACCGCCACCGAGATATCCCCATTTTCGTGTGCCACGTGCAATGCATTTGTGAAAGCCAAGAGAATTGTCTCAACACTGTGACCCCGACGAAACCCAGATAAACACTGGCTGAATCTGGTCTAAAACTGTCACTGTCCCAAAGTATTAAAGATCAACAGGTACTGAAGACCTCTGGATGATGTGCAATACAAGGACTGGAGATGCCAAAACCACACATGCAGTTCTAAAAGTAAAAATAAGAATTCATCATACTGGCACCAATAATCAAATACCACCAAACAATCATCAAAAAAACTCAAACACCTGTCCAGCAAACCAGATAAAATGAAATACCACCAAACAAGTTCAAATATCACCACGCGCGATTTAATAAATTTTGCACAGTGTAGAATCAACTCAAAGGCAAGGTGAAATAAAATTGCAGTGTAGAATCAACACAAAGGACAGGCAAAATAAAATTGCAGAGGCAAGCAAATGTCACAGAGGTTTGAACCAATTCGAAGGCAAGGCAAAGGCAAGTTAGAACAAAATTGGAAAAGCCTGCCAAAATCACCAAATTCTTGACACTTTATTGTGTCTGCCCAAAAATGTTTAATGAAAGCGAACTATAAAGCAACCAGTGACCAGCACACGACACAACTAATACGGTAAGTGTATTCAGGTAAAGCCCGGGCGAATGGATATCGCCCAGTATATAACATACTTCTAAGGGGTGTTGGGGCGGGGGCAGGAATGGATGATTCTGAAAGGCAGGAGACCAGGTATGACACCGTGCCTGTGGCATCTCGTTGCGGGACGCGGGCGTCAGCCCTCTGGGATACCCACAAACTATTGGCACGAAAACAACAAGTGCCCCCAATACACCCACAGGCAAGATTCCTGCAGGCAGGGAAAAAAGACAGGCAAAGGATCAGCAGCGGCGGCAAGCCCTCGGCAGACGACCTGCCGGCACGAGCTGTCTGCTAGCAATGGGGCGCTGGAGAGATGGAGCCAAGTGGGGCTGGCGCTCTACCTCTGACCACTCCACAATCTACAGGTAGATTGCAATCTACCTGTTGGACATGCCTGTCCTAGAGGAAAGGAGTGGTGGGGAAGATACAATGCAGGTGTTTAAATAATTGAAAGGTATCTATGAACAAGAAACAAACCTATTGCAAAGGTAAAAGAGCTCCCCAGAGTTAGGGGGCATGATGTGCAGCCATGAGGAGGTAGACTCAAGGAAAACATCAAGAAATATATTTTCACATAAAGGATGCTAGATACCTGAAATACTCTGCCAGAGTATTTATTTATTTATATTCTCTTATATACCATGCTATTCTGCATCAGTGCCGTTTACATTGAACAAACTGAAATTGCATTGAACAGGGCATTATAACTTGGAGATAACTATTTTACAGGGAACATGGGCTATGGAAGGTTAAGTGGCTTGTCCAAGACCACAAGGAGCACCTGTGGGACTAGAAACACCAGTCCTTCTGGCCCAAGGTTGCTGTCTTCTAATGGGATTTGAACCCCTGATCTTCTGGCCTGAAGTACCTTGCCCCAACCACTAGGCCACTCCTCCACTCCAAGTAGGTTGTAAAGCAAATAGAATTGTGAAATTCAAAAAGGTGTGGGATACATGTGGAGAATTCTTTAAAGGCAAAAGAATGGAAAACCAAGTTTTGAGGTAACCTAAACGGAGTGCCACTTCAGTTCAGAAGAGCAGTGAAATGTTTTTTTTTGCACTTCTATGAGGATGGGGTAACCTACATGGAGCAGCACTTACAACCCTGAAGACATGAAATGTAGGGTAACCTCGATGGAGCAGCAGTTACAGCCTTAAGGGGTCCTATTTTAAGTCTTAGGGGTATGTTTACTAAACTGCGGTAATGTCACCCGCATTAGGTTCCGCAGTAAAGGTACAGATGCTCATATAAAGGCATGGGCGGTGCATCATTATAGCAAGCCGTATCAGCTAACACACGTTACAAGGCGCCTTAGACTAACGCGCATTACAGGGCGCCTTACAAGGCACATTACAAGGCACATTACAAGGCACATTATAAGGCACCTTGTAAGGCGCCTTATAAGACGCCATGTAAGGTGCATTATAAGGTGCCTTGTAAGGTGCCTTATAAGGTGCCCTATAGGGCTCCTTAGGCTAAGCGCCGTATTAGGCACCCCTGGACAAGGCACCGTAGAAGGCACCCTGGGCTATGGAACCATAGGTTAAGGTGGCCTAACAAGGTTACGGTGCCCTAGGTTAGTGTGCCCTAAGGGCTGCAAGGTGCCTCAGGATGACATGCATGACCTGTGAGGAACAGAGACAGATGTAGCCCTTACACTAGATAGAGCACTCAGGAAAGGCAATGAATAGGTGAGTGAAGGAGTGAGAGCTGGGAGCCGCTGGACCTGCCATATCTGCGGGCATCCCATGTGTCTGCCAGTACTGATGAAAAACATGGTGGGGCAACTGTAAAGTCCTGGAAAGACAGTTGGTGGCAGACGATGGGAATATGTGTCACCCAGTGGAGGCGGAGGTGGCAGGATAGTTACAATGATGGGTGGACAGAGGAGTGGTGGTGCCATGCAGATCAGGCACAGGTGAGGCAAGCACGAGTACATTGCCAGGTGAGGCAAGCACGATGAGGCGCAATGCAGGAAAGGGTAGCAGTGCAGGACATGGGGTGGCAGCCTGCACAGGCAGACAGGACTCCACACAGCTGACAGATGCAGATAGATGGACCGAGGGAATGTTGGCAATTGTGGCGAGGGTATTATGGGCTGGCAGAAGAGATCTGCAAAAATATGACAGTTACAGGCATGCACACTATTTGAGTAGGACAGGCATGAGGAATTGAACCCATGAACACAGCTGAAAATGGCATTGTATTAACCAGTAGGCTATACCTCCATGGTATATGTCACAGCAATGGCTGGGTACAAAAGGACTGCAGGTCACTGCACAAACTGTCTGCTCTGAGTGCCAGGCTAGGGTAGCCCCACCAGTACCCATGATGCAATGCACATGCTGAATAGCTATCTACAGCTGATCACCAAATGGGGTCTGCACCTCTCCGGTACCTCAGCTTGGAAAGACGAACTGACAGTGCATGATACTGGCACAGAGTAGCTACAGACCATGCCATTGTGCAGGTTCTGTGTTCACCCTGAGGGATAGGATGGGTGCCCAGCACTAGGTCCGCAGTACATGTGGTGCTAGAGATAGGTCCTGCTGTACATCCCCATCATTGCCAGTGTGTGACAGGTGTTCCTTGCAATACAGCCAAAGGTAATTTGGTGTCCATGTGGCCCTCTTGGACCAGACACCACCCAGATTAGTGTGTAACCTCTGTTAGGGTCTGGCTGACATGGGCACCCGTTATCAGAGCAGAGGGGTTTCTAGATTTGCATGAGGTTTATGTAGCAGTGCCTTTATAGGTCAAAGTGGTATACACCACATCCCCAAAGGGCCCACATCACCTGTTTTGTAGGTAAGGTACAGGTGCCCCAGTGAAGCAACTTCCATCCCGCTGGTATAAGACAGCCCTCAAGCATTGGTGGGCCAGAGCCTTTCCTGTGCCTGGGGCAGTGGCAGACCAGCAGCAACCCCAACTACCTCACACCATTGTCTACCAGTCACCAGCAGACAGCATAGTCAAACTGCACCTTATAGGTGTTCTGACCATGCACAGTCTAACTGCAGACAGTCCACAGTGTATGCTCACAGAGGACCTATGTGCACCAAGCAGGCATCTCAGGGATTGGGGCCCCAGCACTGTGAAGGCAAAAGTATCACTGGTGGTAGATAGTGTAGAGCACTATGTGGGAACCTAGACATGCCATGGTCACTGCTTGGTCAGAGTGAGTGCCCTCCCAGAATGCCATGCTGTGGCCACCCTGTCCATGCAGGCTGTGGTCGGGCCCTACAGTGTCCCAGCCATTGCCCCACACCCTGTGAAGATGCATCCTGGCCAATCCGCCCTGTCTGGGCCATACCCACAATACCTTGCTCCTCATTATGCACATATTCAGGCTAACGTTGGTAACAGCGGGACATTTTGGGCCCAGTGAGGGGTGGGCAGCCAAAGAACAATTGATAAACATACACACACACACACACTCCTATTGCAGCATTGTGCAAAGATAGGGGTGGTTGGCAACCCTGCCTGCCACACTGGTCCTGATCACAGTGCCGACATTGCTAAACTGTGCAGGAGGTAGTAGTAGTACTCTGGTGATAACTGCAGCTCAATGCTGGGGCCAACAGCTCGACTCTCCATATATCTTTGGATTGTGGAGCCTGTGTGAGTGGATGTTTGTACCCCTGTTCGCCACTGCTTTGGGTTTTGCACATCTGCATTGCAGGGTAAAATATAGGGACATGCTCTACAGGAACCACAGCTGGGACTTGAACCTGTGACCTTCTGCTTCTGGACACACTGCTGTGTGTACGGCACTACACTGTTGCCACAGATGCAGGGCAGTCCCTGGAGCTACCTGTATTTTTTCTCAGTCAGACCTTTTATGTTGCACTGCACACCACATACTGGTACAGAGCATAGCCTAGGTCCACTGCAGGCAGGTGCCACTGTCCCCTCCAGCATGGGCACCCCCCCCCCCCCCGCCATGCTACCATGACCATATGCTGTCAGTGCTGGTAGTGTGCAGTCCCAGGCCATTCACTATGTGGGTAGGTGGTCGCCTAGGGAGTGGGGTCTGGGGCGGAGGGCATACATGAGCATACTCACATCCCCCCCATCACCGCCAACCAATAGTATGTCCCTTCCGCTTGGGGGAGGGTTGGCTGGGGGGATGTCAGGTCAGTGCCCTGACAACTGTTAGCTCGGGTGGACCAGGTAGATGTAAGTGGATTGTGTTTGGCCTTTGTCAGTTGCTGTCTTGCTAATTTCTGGTTTCTATGTTCCTATGTGCCACCTACGCACCCGCCTATTCCACCCTGTGTCCCAGCTGCTCCCCCTACATGTCCCACCTGCAGCCCCCTATGCCCCATTCGCACTGTCACCATAGTGGCCTTTCATACTTGGCTACTATGCTTTTGCTGCAAATGTAGCACTACTATCACTTTTTCTGGGGCTCCCTGCCAATGCTGTACATTGCTGACACTGAAATGGTTTCTCTCTCTTGCAAATGTGTGCTAACGCTAGGTTTTCAGTTGCATTAAGATTCAGCCCTTCATTTCCCCGCGTTAATGTGGAAGGGGCCTCTCTCCGCCCACTCCCCACCCATTGACCCCTTCTCTCTGCCTTCTTTCCACCCTCTGCGGGACTTACCGCGGCCGGGAATGTTAACGTTATGTTACGTTAATGTGCGTTAATGTTACATAATGTGCCTTAACATAGCCGCTGCTACATAACCGCTGTTTAGTAAACATACCCCTTAGTCATGATTTGGACATCGGAAGATGTGCACATACATGTCCAAATCACAAAGAAGTTTCCAAAGCCACCTTACAAATGGCCTTTAAAAGACATCACCAGTGTGGGGACGTCCAAGTAGGCAGGAGGTGTGGCGAGCATGTGTCTGGGGATGTGCAATGGACCTACCTGTCCCAGTTCGATTTCAGAAATGTCAGGGAAATCTGCAGGCACATCCATGTTTAGATCTGTTCTAGGCATAGGCAACGGAAAGGGCTGGGCCACCATGGCCCCACCAATATTTTGCCCAATACAGCATCAGCAATAAAGAGCTTGGAGACAGGGCTGGAGATTTGTTTTGTTTGGCCCCTTCAACCAAAAAGGTGTTCCGCTCTCCCTGGCTCTAGCATGAATAGGCATCAGGAAAGTGTTTGCTTTGGTCTTGAACTATCCAGATAGTATAGAGAAGATGGGAAGTTAAATGACTAGCCAAAGATCACAAAGGCCCACTGGCTATGCTGCTCCTAACCCACTATTCTATCTATTATGCTATCAGACATCCCTGTTCTGAAATACTCTTCTGGGTACATCTATGTAGACGTCTCCATAGATGTCTATAATAGGCACATCCTTGTTTGTGAAATTGTGGCTGAATTTGCACATGCCAGCTTTTTTTTTCAGACGTTCTGGCTTTGGCATTCCAGACTGCACTTGGACGTCCTATGTAAGATCTGTTTTTTAATCACCTTACTGGGTACACTAGATGAGTCATTCCTAGCTATATCTGCCATGAGGAGTAGCCTTGCAGTTAAGCAGTGACCTGATGATTCACAGGTCTGCAAAAACGTTTTTTGAGAGCTGTTTTGGTTATTCCATGTAATCTTTATGCTTTTTGGTGCGCTGAATCCGAAAATGACCTCCATTTTGTCATAGGACATCACGTTTCCTGAAAATTTAGGTAACTATGTTAAATAAGGCAATACCTCAAAATAAATGGAAATAGACTTATAAAATTAAAGTTTTATTACAATATTTTCATGAAAATCCTTTTTTGAACTGAAATGAGCTCACCTACACACACTAAACTCGATTCTTCTTCCTTGTGAGGCTCCTCTTGGTGCATTTACGCTTGTGAGTAGTATCTGGAATGTCTCTCTGAAGCATCCAACAGTAGTCTGCCATCATTGTAATGCTCCATTTTCCCTGGTATCTCCTTTCCATCTCGTTAATGTCTTGGTGGAACCGTTCACCTTGTTCCTCACTCACAGCTCCCAAATTTTCAGGAAAGTAGTCAAGGTGGGACTGGAGGAAATGCACTTTCAAACTCATCAGGCAACCTAAAGCTTGAAATGCTTTCAGCATTCGTCCAACGATCTTTTTGTAGCGAGGATCTTTGTTATTGCTTAAACATTTCTGTACAACTTCTTTAAATGCAATCCACCCTTCTTTTTGAGGATCCATCATGGTATTGACAAATCCTTGATCAACTATAAGCCTTCTAATGTCTGGTCCGACGAACACACCTTCCTTCAATTTTGCCTCCGCCAGGCCTGGAAACTTGGTGACCAAGTATTTGAAGCATTCTCCATCTCTTGGAAGTGATTTTACGAATTGCTTCATCAATCCCAATTTTATGTGGCGAGGTGGTAGAAGAACTTTATGGGAAGGTACCAAAGTTTCTCGGAGGACATTTTTTTCACCGACTGTTAGCACCCTCGGCTGCCAACTTTTCTTGGTCCAGTGATTTTGTCGGTCTCGACTGTCCCATAGACACAGAAAACAAGGATATTTGGTATACCCAGCTTGTTGCCCAAGCAGCATGCACAAGACCTTCAAGTCCCCACACACTTGCCAACCATGGTCTTCATATTTAAGTTTACGAAGAACCAATTCCAAGTTTTCGTAAGTTTCCTTCAAGTGTACGGAATGACCTACAGGTATGGAAGCGTAAAAACCGTTGTGGAGTAAAACTGCTTTGAGACTTCTTTTTGAAGAATCTATAAAAAGACGCCATTGCTCTGAATCATATTGGATTTTAAATTAACCCATCAGACCTTCGACATCGATGCAATAAACCAACTTGTCTTCCTGGGCGAAGTAAGGAACGAACTCCTTTTCACGATGTCTGAACCATGAAGATGACACTCCTGGCAACAATAAATTCCTGCTTTTCAGCCTTGATCCGAGTAGCTCAGCGGCATCTTTGGGAAGATTCAAGTCTCTTACCAAATCATTCATCTCCTCCTGAGAAAACAATTTTGGTCTTGTATCATCTTCAAAGTCAGAACTTGATTCGTCATCTGGTTCAGGTATGACTTCACCTTCATCGGAGCTAGGTATCTCTTCCAAGGTAGCAGGGGGCTTGGGTACTGGTATATCTGTGCCATGGAGGATGGGACGAATTGCCGAGTGAAGATTGGGGTATGAAATGGAATGCTTCCATTTGGAATTAAACCCTTTCACATCGCATGAACAAAAGTAACAGTCGTCATTATGGTTCTTTTGCTCTTGCCATACCATAGGAATCCCATAACGGAAAGATTTTTTCTTACCCTTGAACCAGTTTCGGAGGTCCTCAACACACCGTTTGCACACTTTATGAGGCGCCCAGACTTTATCTTGATCTCCAATTTTTAGTCCAAAGTATGCAAAGTATACTTTTTTCACAAAGTCTGTAATATTCTGTTGTTGCTTCAACACTGTATATTCACCATAGATGAAACAGAAACTGTCTGGCGAATTAATACACTTTCGCGGAGTCATAACATAACAGTTAAAGAATGACGAGCTAACATGAATTGCGATGAAAAAGTGTGAACAGCCTAGAACCTGATGATGATTCGTGCACAAGTGTGGCATGCAGGAGAGAGCAGCTCTGTGTCTGTACACGAGATGTCACAGAGCTGGCCATGCCCCCCTGCACTGACCGGAGCTGCTGCTATCTGCCCTGTGTCACCCTCCCACTGGATTCTTCAGGAAAGATTAACCCCTTCTACCATTAGAAGCACGGACTTAAAACTTGCTTAGCTTATGT